>OZ023262.1:184012370-184327370 GCA_964006375.1 Tillus elongatus | reverse complement strand
AATCTCCAATGTGTTGACCGCCGGGTTGTTAAGTGGCGAGCGAAACAATGCTCGTTATTTAATTTCCACATATCGTATACTTATATCGAATATCTCAGTTATTTGTCAAATAAACATAGTATAACGTGTAACTATTTTTATCTAAATGCCAAACAATAATGAAAATAAAACGGTGGTCAATTGTAGGACACCTGTACTTAGATACTTGAATATAAAAGTACAATAATAAAGTAAACTTGGAAACGTGTGTAAGATTATATGAGTGTGCAAGTTTCTTGATTTAATTGTAATTTATTCATTTACTAATACAACAGTTTTACCGACTTCACGTTCCGTTCACGTGATCATATTGGTAATTGAAAAAGACATAGCCTATAATAGATGTTTATCTAACCATTGAAAACTATCTGTTTTATAATCTACTCTAGTGTTTAATGCTTTAGTAATCAAGGCTTGCTTATGAGGTATATCGGATTGAAAAGGTAATTGCTTTAAATTAGTACAATAAAAATGTTATAGTTGCCGTTTATGACAAGGGATAAATCGTTCACTTTCGCTGAATGACGGTTGATAATAATAATGGTTTTTTATAATTTTTACGGCAGTAATAATTTTAAATTGTCGCAGTGTCTGTAGAAAACAAAATCTAAGATGTAATAGCATTGTTTTTTAATGTGTTGTTTTTATATTATGCATGCCTAGAATCGAGTGTTTCACTCACCTTGGTATAGTTTTATGTTTATCAAATGTCAAGGCACTCTAAGTTGTTTGGTCAATCTTGATTGATTAATAATCTGGTTTGCCAACTTAGTATACGAAATTCATTAGAAATATGTATGTGAAGTTTTAAAGTTATGATCAAACATTTGTTAATATTACAAGAGTTGCATAAAACTTAATGTCCAACATGAGATCAAATTATATAAATCATTACATTGTCTTACTCATTGAGTTCCTCTATTTCGGGGTGGCCAAAATTTTTCCGATTGAATTGTTCATTTATCACCCATTACGTGCCACGTTATAACAGAGATATCAGACAACACAAAGCAACGACTTGTTTCCACAAATTCTGATTCCCACCAGGTGTTGTTAATTACCTCTTGATGAAAGCTATATTTTCGCCATTTTTTAAAGTAGGTTATGTTAGGTTTTGTAAGTGGGAGATAACGGTTCCTCCACTGCGACCTTAAGGTCTATTATGGCTCACGCCTAATTGTTTTATATTTCACTTAACAAGTCCAGCCTCTTACAGAGCTCGATAACTTTTGTCGGCGAAGTTAAACCAGATCT
This sequence comes from Tillus elongatus, assembly GCA_964006375.1. NCBI lineage: Eukaryota > Metazoa > Arthropoda > Insecta > Coleoptera > Cleridae > Tillus > Tillus elongatus. The sequence goes on along the minus strand of OZ023262.1, from coordinate 184,326,077 downwards.
TCTGGTGCAAGTTGTGTCTTGCCAAAGAGCAGGTGTATATGGTCAATCTTGATTGATTAATAATCTGGTTTGCAAACTTGGTATACGAAATTCATTAAGAATATGTATCGCATCTTTCCACAAATTCTGATTCTCACCAGGTGTTGTTAATTGGCTCCTGATGAAAGCTATATTTTCGCTATTCTCTAATGTAGGTTAGGTTAGGTTTTGTAAGTGGGCGATAACGGTTCCTCCACTGCGACCTTAAGGTCTATTATGGCTCACGCCTAATTGTTTTATATTTCACCCAACAAGTCCAGCCTCTTACAGAGCTCGATAACTTTTGTCGGCGAAGTTGAACCAGATCTTCTGGTGCAAGTTGTGTCTTGCCAAAGAGCAGGTGTATATGGTCAATCTTGATTGATTAATAATCTGGTTTGCAAACTTAGTATACGAAATTCATTAAGAATAAGTATCGCATGTTTCCACAAATTCTGATTCTCACCAGGTGTTGTTAATTACCTCTTGATGAAAGCTATATTTTCGCTATTTTTTAAAGTAGGTTAGGTTAGGTTTTGTAAGTGGGCGATAACGGTTTCTCCACTGCGACCTTAAGGTCTATTATGGCTCACGCCTAATTGTTTTATATTTCACTTAACAAGTCCAGCCTCTTACAGAGCTCGATAACTTTTGTCGGCGAAGTTGAACCAGATCTTCTGGTGCAAGTTGTGTCTTGCCAAAGAGCAGGTGTATATGGTCAATCTTGATTGATTAATAATCTGGTTTGCAAACTTGGTATACGAAATTCATTAAGAATAAGTATCGCATGTTTCCACAAATTCTGATTCTCACCAGGTGTTGTTAATTGGCTCCTGATGAAAGCTATATTTTCGCTATTTTTTAAAGTAGGTTAGGTTAGGTTTTGTAAGTGGGCGATAACGGTTTCTCCACTGCGACCTTAAGGTCTATTATGGCTCACGCCTAATTGTTTTATATTTCACTTAACAAGTCCAGCCTCTTACAGAGCTCGATAACTTTTGTCGGCGAAGTTGAACCAGATCTTCTGGTGCAAGTTGTGTCTTGCCAAAGAGCAGGTGTATATGGTCAATCTTGATTGATTAATAATCTGGTTTGCAAACTTAGTATACGAAATTCATTAAGAATAAGTATCGCATGTTTCCACAAATTCTGATTCTCACCAGGTGTTGTTAATTGGCTCCTGATGAAAGCTATATTTTCGCTATTTTTTAAAGTAGGTTAGGTTAGGTTTTGTAAGTGGGCGATAACGGTTTCTCCACTGCGACCTTAAGGTCTATTATGGCTCACGCCTAATTGTTTTATATTTCACTTAACAAGTCCAGCCTCTTACAGAGCTCGATAACTTTTGTCGGCGAAGTTGAACCAGATCTTCTGGTGCAAGTTGTGTCTTGCCAAAGAGCAGGTGTGTGGCCAATCTTGATTGATTAATAATCTGGTTTGCAAACGTAGTATACGAAATTCATTAAGACTATGTATCGCATGTTTCCACAAATTCTGATTCTCACCAAATGCTGTTAATTGGCTCCTAATGAAAGCTATATTTTCGCTATTTTTTAAAGTAGGTTAGGTTAGGTTTTGTAAGTGGGTGATAACGGTTCCTTCACTGCGACCTTAAGGTCTATTATGGCTCACGCCTAACTGTTTTATATTTCACCCAACAAGTCCAGCCTCTTACAGAGCTCGATAACTTTTGTCGGCGAAGTTGAACCAGATCTTCTGGTGCAAGTTGTGTCTTGCCAAAGAGCAGGTGTGTGGTCAATCTTGATTGATTAATAATCTGGTTTGCAAACTTAGTGTACGAAATTCATTATGAATATGTATCGCATGTTTCCACAAATTCTGATTCTCACCAGGTGTTAATTGGCTCCTGATGAAAGCTATATTTTCGCTATTCTTTAAAGTAGGTTAGGTTCGGTTTTGTAAGTGGGTGATAACGGTTCCTTCACTGCGACCTTAAGATATATTATGGCTCACGCCTAACTGTTTTATATTTCACCCAACAAGTCCAGCCTCTTACAGAACTCGATAACTTTTGTCGGCGAAGTTAAACCAGATCTGTGCAAGTTGTGTCTTGCCAAAGAGCAGGTGTCTTGTCCTGTCCGTAGCCGGACAGGAACGTAGCACGTACTCCGCTGTTTCGTCACTCCATACTAGTGATGGGTTGTTATTTAACAATCTATTATTTTTTAACTGTTGCCGAGCCGCAACAGTAACAACCTGTTATGGATATATGAAAATAACAGGTTACAGGAGGACCAGAAACACTACAGCAGAAATATATTTGCGTTTGCGCTTTACACTAGAACTCGGACTCGTATCTGTTTCTGTTGCACTGCAACTAGCTACGATAAATCAACATCGGTTTTCATCCGCAACTGTTATAACAGGATGAATGGACATGAGACTGGGAATGCTAAATATGTATGGGTATAGAGCGGACCTTACTTCATAACATATTACTTAACACTTTATGCTAGTGTGCTCACAGCTTTGGGAACGTAGGATCGTGGGTACAATGAAACTGTTAAATTTTATCAGGTTGTTGATGGGGATACGGACACGGACACTACTACTACTAATCGCTGAAACTTCAAAAATCTCAGGAACAGTACCAATTTTAATGAAATTATAAAAATATTCCCTGTATAGTTGAAACCAGACAAACTTCACCCTATAGGTAGAGAGAAAAAAAATAGTTTTAATTTAAAAAATATATATTTATTTTATTTTTTGCTTACAATAATTCATGTTTTTCATATAACTCATTTTCAAGGAAAAAATGGCTATACAGGTTTTCAAGCTCAATGCTTAACTAATACTTCATTAGTAAAGAAAATTCGAAAGAAATTTTTCATTGTTGATTTTTTTTACCAAATTATTATTAGTGATAAATACCCCAAAAACCCCTTCATCCTTTTATTTTATAAAAAATTATTAATTATTTTTCACATAAAACAAAAATATTTTTTTATTTTAAACATTATATAGTTGCATAGTATAGTAAACAATTTAAATTATGTTTCAGAGAATTAGAGATATCTAAAGTTTTTGCTCTATCCACATTGTTTCATAATTATTTTTGTCTTTTTATTCAAATAAATCAACTTCACACCTCAGGCCGGATCAACTGATAGTTACATCGCCCGGGGATTGAACCCGTGTAGCAGCGAATCTCCTTTACCTAACTACACCACCGGACGGGTCCAGCTACTGTTACTACGTCTACGTGGAATTCTTAATAATTCATAGTTCATACTGTTATTTTGAACCTGTTATATTTATCTGTTTTTTCTAAATAACAGTAACGGTTGCGACCTGTTAAAGCAATATAACAGTTTTTCCCATCACTACTCCATACACAGCCGTCACTCGGTTTCATGCCCGAGCCCAATTATGTGCATGTGGCGACTCAAGTGGCAGCGTCCTGTATACGGGCCGACCAGAGTTCTCAGTTGTTGCTGTTTAGCTCTAGAAGTTTAGCCCTGGACTCTGAAAGGTCATATATAAAGGCCTTAGAGAGTGCTAATCCTGACTGATTTTGCCATTGTTGGTTCTTTAGAGTAAGTAGGGCATTTTATAATAAAGATGGTAGTTATTTGCAATGAAGCAATGTTCAGTGTCTGATGCTTATCAAATGTTGTAAATTGACATTCTTCGATAAAAGTGATTTTTTCTCGGCATTAGTTTCACCCAAGCGCCTATATGATGGAGATAATTAAATTTTAGTAGTCACAAAATTGCACGATGTTCGATTCCGAACAAATATTATTAAATGTTTTTCCGATAAAAACGATATTTTTGAGATATTAAGAGAAACCTCCCCTCTTTTAATAAGCCGATTTCACAATCCTTTGTATCATTATTAGTATCAAATGAACGTTTAGTGAATATTTTAATGTATCTACGCTACAAATAATGCCTGTAAATCTTATAAAAGTGTATGAAAATTTTGGGTGTGTTGCTGGAATAATCACAAAAGATCTTTGGTGAACTGCTTGGCGTTTTTTTAGGTTTAACACACATTGCAATGATTACCAATGGAACTTTATAAAATGGGTACCTAAAGATAACGGAATGCAGATAGAAGGAATTTCCGGTAAATAAGCAATGAAAGTTTGTTTGTTTGAATCACCCTCAAGCATCTAGGTCGAGTACCTGCACATAATGTAAACACGGTTGTAGTCGTCAAACATTTAGAATTTCTCATCCGCTGATGGCCCTAACTTGGTTAGTGAAAGGATTGTCAGGTTTTTTTTAAATGTGTTGTGGTGATTTGGGTTCTCCAAGTGTACTTAAAAGCGAGTCACACTGAAACCTATTTTACGTCGTCTAGTTTGTGCCCAATGTGTTTTTTTAGGTAATTTCGTTTCCGTTAGTGAAATCTCAATGTATCTCTTTTATCTTAATAGACATTAAAAATATCTTCTGCCACACACATTTACATTTTTAGCTTCAAGCATATATGCCTAGAAACTTAGACATATTTTTAAAGCTAACGGAAAGTATGTGAGGAAGAAAGCAAGATTCTTTGGAGTTGTCAAAATAATTCTCGAGTATTATGTGGTCCAAGTACGGGGGCGAATCAATAAGTCCATGACTTTTTGAATGAAACACAGGTTTTTTGACAAAAAAATCATTTTATTTCTCAACATAGTCTCCTTTGAGCTCTATACACTTCGTCCAACGTTTCTCCAATTTTTTTATCCCTTTCAAAACATAAGATATGTCAAGGTCCTCAAAATAGGTATTTGTTTGTGAGATTTCATCATTGGAGTCAAATCTCTTTCCGCCGAGCCATTTCTTTAAGTTTGGAAACAAGAAATAGTCACTCGGGGCTAAATCCGTAGAATAGGACGGATGAGGGGGCAATTCGTAGCTGAATTTATGCAATTTCGCCATGGAGACTACACATGTGTGCACCCTTACATTGTCTTGGTGGAAAAGTTTTTCCTGGCCAAATGCGGTCGTTTTTTCTTCAAATCGTCATTGAATGAGTCCAATAAGTTGATATAATATTCGCCATTGATGGTTCTTCCCGTTCGAAGGTAATCAATGTGGATTATACCGCGTGCATCCCAAAAAACGGTCGCCATGACTTATTGGCTGACAAACCCACCTGGGCCTCCTTCGGCGCCGATTCGCACGGAGAAACCCACTGTTTTGACTGCTGCTTGGTCTCTGGTGTGTTGTGGTGAGTCCATGTTTTGTCCACGGTTACGAAACTGCGCAAAAACTCGTCCCTATTGCGGTTGAACAAACGCCAAACACTCCTTCGAAGTTGTCACACGATCGCGTTTGTGGTCGATTGTGAGCAAACGCGGCACCCATCTTGCGGATAGCTTTCTCATACCCAAGTGATCATGCAAAACCGAAGCCAGTGAGCCATGTGATATGTCTATGGCTTCCACAATCTCCCACACTTTCAATCTCCGATAAGCCAACATCATATCGTGAATTTTTTCAATTTTTTCGGGTGTAGCGACCTCACCTGGGCGTCCAGAACGTTCGGCGTCATTTGTGCGTGTACGGCCGCAACGGAATTCAGTAAACCACTTTTTTAATGGAAATTGGTGGTGCAGTGTCCCCATAGTATTTATCAAGCTTAGCCTTGGTTTGAGTGATGGTTTTTTTCGCAAAAATAATGTTTGATGAGCACACAAAATTAACTTTTTTCCGTTTTCAAGAGGTTGTCTGCTTTCAATGGCTATCTAACACAAACTAAACGACGCAACTTGTTCAAAATTTGACAGGAGTCAACTGACAGATGCTTGTTGACAGCAGCAGTGTTGCCCTTCCTGTGAAGAGGCGGGAAATTCAAAAAGTCACGGACTTATTGACCCGGCCTCGTACAACACAGTGCTAAAATGTGTTTTATATACAGGACAATAATTATAACATTGTGAAATGTATCTCTATAGCTTCATCTCATTCATAACTAAAAACTATGTTCTCTCAACATCTCTAATAAATATGAAATGTTATACATAAAGACTGTGTGAAACTAACCAACTTGACTAGTTGATTTTGATTGTCATAAGTATAATACACCAACGAGTTCTAATAAGAGCACAATCCGACTGTCTGTTGTTAGGGCTATTGAGAGAAAATAATTCCTACTCACGAATAAGAGATCGCTATCGCGATACATTTCACAATGTATGGAAGGCAGGCTATAGCCCTGTTGCTTTAGATGCGTTTTGATCGTCATTCGTATAACACACTGTCGAGCTGTAATTAAAGTGAAATGGTATGTTTCTAATGGCAGTCAAAATTCATCTAGGCTTACATGTTAGGCTGATCATGTTGAGAACTGTTTTTATTTATATTATAGGTATAATACCATACAACTCTATATAAGTGTTTTATCTAACTTTTTTTTTAATTTCAGGTAAGCAGATGTTTCGGTCTTCATCAAATATTCGTAAGTCCCTAGACAATTAGTAATTTGTGCTTCAATTATTTTATTGAGAATAGAAGCTGTAACGGGTAACTGGTAAATACAGATCAGAGAAACATAGTGAATTATAACATAGTTTTAATACATTGGCAAAACTGATCTCATCTTTCCATGGAGCCAACTCTATGGCTAATCAATCGTCAGGTGTAAAACGATGCTGCGGTGAAGGGTTCCACCAACGTGTATTTATTTTGTTGTCATTTTTTGCATAACCCAATATATTAACAAACTGAAAATATAGGAACAGTGAAATTGTCCAAAAGTGAATGTGTAAATGATAATGATAATACAGGCTGGTCCATCTAAAAGTAATCAAGCGGGTTTTCCAGTATTTAAAATTAAACGCTCGGGTAGGTCGATTTTGATTTTGAGCGGGACACATTTCCGTGCGAATAGCAAAAGCTGCATCCCGCTCTCTATAGAGGTAGCTACTCTCCTGAAAATGTTGAATAGCAAATGGGGTCGAGTGATACATTGTTGGAAAGGCTAGTCAATTATTTATTCAATCGCGTACTCTGTTTTGAATCATCTTATATTCGTAAATGACCAGTGTGCGAATAGAGCACTGCAGTTATTTAATCAGCAACACCCTGGCACAGTGACTTGGAAGTGCGTTTTAGACCGAGTTGGAAAGTTTTGAAATACTGGTTCTGTTGCAAATAGAAACCGCGTTACAGCACGGTCTATGAGTAATGAAGCTGTAGAAGTAGCAGTTTTGGGACATGTCACGATGGATCCCACCTTAAGCACTAGAATGTTAGTATTTCAGGCATTAATTTTAAATGTATACAAAGAATTTTAAGAGAAAATAAATTCGGTCCATGGTCCATACAAAATTAAGTTGCTGCAAGAATTGAACGAGGCATATTTTGGCCACTGTCTACGATTTTGCAAAACACTAACGCAACGGGCTGTTGATAAGCAATTTTCTTTTGTATAATTTCTGCTTTTATGATGAATGATCATTTTCTCTTAATGGTACTGCGAATCGCCATAATTGTCGCTACTGGTCAGATTCCAATTAAAGAATATTACGCTAAGCACAAACACAGCATCTACAGGAACTGCATGTTCGGGCTGTGGTTTTCGGTAACTGCCTTGTAGGTGCTTTCTTCTTACCGGGAAACTTGTGCGCTAAAATGTATTTAGAAAATCTGCAGGACAAAGTTGATCTCATGCTGATAGAAAATGACGACAGTCATGATGAAAATTCCTTGGTATTACAACAAGACGGTGCTCTGCCACATTACGCACAGATAGTGCGAAGGCGTAGCCATACGCGGTCACCATTTAAGTTTTTTATTTATTAAGAGCTTCTAAAAAGCAAAATTGACGTAACTTAACACGCGCACCAACGTATTGTTACTAAATGCCATCTAATAACACCCGAAATGATTCAGAACATGAGAAATTGTTTTGAACAAAGTTTATATTTTTGCGTGGAGGCTGGTGGCGGTTGTTTTTGACATTTTCTCAACTAATTGTTCAGCTGCTAGACAAACACATGCTTTGTATCACACTTTTCCATTAAAACCTTTATGTTTCCTCAATGTCATTAATTGTTAAGTTCATTTTGATTTTGAATTTTTTCCGCAAGAGTTTCACGGGTTTTCAAAACCGATTGCTCTATTCACTTTTGAATAGAGAATTGAGCAGGCTTTCCGAGCTAGTAATCCACCCCACTTGCTATTAAAAATTTGGAGACGTTAGAGGTCTTAGGGAGGTGAAGTTGTTACTTTGACATTCGCGGGAAAATGGGTCCTCGAAAGCAAAATCGACCTATCTGAGCATTTTTCAAAGATATAACTTTAAATATTCGAACCTGCTGATATGGTTTTACTTGGGCGATCCTGTATATGTTTTGTACACATTAATTTAATGATTATGCGAGTTCACCTTTTGTGTATTGTTAATGAAGAGACTAATAATACCCTAACGGCCGAACTGACTTCCAAATTCATATAATTTTTGAGAAGAGATGGCCTTATTATAATAACTAGGTCAATGTATTCTGATTCAAACATTCTCCACTGCTAAACTAATAGATTAATTGCAATAAGCGTTTGGTATTAATTATACATAGACAGCAATCTATTTCATTAAACTCAAGGTAGAATACAGTACCTTCATATGCAAATGTATGCTAGTATGTTGGGATTTATAATCCTCACTGATTTATTGTACATAAATTTAGGCATAAGATATGTTTAAAATATTAGACTAGATTTCAGACTAGGTGATAGACGGAGTAATAACTAGAGTTATCATGCATGGGTAATCTTTGCTTGAACCAAACAGCAAAAGTCCGAGTTAAAAAACAGGAATTTTTAAAATAAGGAAATGGGCCAGACAATACTTACTTTCTCAGTGCCCCTTAGTATGTGGAAGGAATATTCGTGGGAGCGTTATCGGACGCCACATGATTGGAATGAAAGTAAAAGTTATATTCACCAACAACATAAGATGTATAAATGATACTACAATCGTAGCAGACAGTATCAGTGAACTGCAAGGATTATTGAACACCGTAAATAATGCTGGCAGTAAGCACAAATAACCCTTCTAATATCCTCATTCAGATTGTAGGTGAAGAAATAGAGCAGGCCGGGAAGATTTGGCCTACTTTAGCACCACAGTTTGGGTCCAGAGGACAAAATTAAATGTAAAAACGATCAATACAAGTTTGCTAGTAAGGCTTACAACTTTTTTATGAGCAGCAACCTGAGCCTCGATCTCATATTTTATCAACGTTCACGCAACCGTGAGTTACCATTTAATATAGTTTTGTTCTGTTGTTGTTAATATTGGTCCTGTAAAAACTTTTCATCTAGGATAGTGCTAATTCCTTATAATTTACATATGTTGTGGTGGTAGTTTCCAGTTTGCGCTGAACGGTTTTGGATGGATAAACTAGTAGTGCTATTTCCCAAAAGGAAAGAAAACCCTTAAATAAACTTGGGAATGTGAAAGGAAAGGGTGAAATAGAGCGTGCTAGAAGTAACCATGATTACTACCTACTATAGTAGCAGCTGGCGAAGATGAAATAAATATACGGATAAAAGGAGAAAACATTGCACAGGCAGATTGTTACAAACACTTGGATATAATTTTTGCCGCAATAGATAATTTTCAGCGAATAAAGCGATTTCTAACAAATAAAAAATGACAATATATGTCAATTTATATCACGTCGTGAGTACCTAGATGTAAATGACCAGGGTCTTAACCGAACTGCAGAAAGCTGGGTTATAAGCGATAAAATACAAATACTATAACCATGCCTCCATCACTGCAATTTACAGCGTGGGCCAAAAATAAAATATATTTTAGTTTAAATGAAACACCTGTAGGTCATTGCATTTTTGAATATTTCATATGAATCCTAATCTATGTGTACCAGGTTTCCCTACCTGACAGTGTATGTGTTATTGACAGTTGAAATTCCTTATTTTCATAATTCTCATAGAAATCAAAATTGCAAAAAAAATAAACTTTAATTTGGAAAAAGGAAAGTAACATATTTTTACAACATTCAGTTTGTTCATCGCAATCATGTTCATTAATTTGCACATTTGCAATACCTAGAATATGTGTTGGTTCTGAAATAATTCTTCTCTCAATTTCTAGCACTTAGATTTGTATTAAATTAAAAAACATGTCATAAATCTAGATTGTACAATTGATTTCAGTTAAAACTACATACCTGTTGTAATCCATTTCACCGTTGAGACAATTCTTCACTCAACAAAGAATTGCTTCTTAAAATGTTCTGCGCACCGTTGAATAAATATGGTCTATTTGACTGACACTGATGTAATTAATATTTTAATGAGGGTTGGCCTTGGAAATCAGAGAAGAACCCAGGAAGAAGGATATGATCTCTTTTATGCCATTTACCCAAACAGAACTAATAACACAGTCACTTGTCAGCAAAACTCTGAAGCGGTTTACATAAACAGGCCATGTAAAAAAATGTCTCCTAAATCTGGTGCTTCCAAACTGGCTACTACAGAAGACAAAAAGCTAGACGTTTTATTGGAGTTTAATGAAAATCCGCATATATCTTCTCGTCAATTAGCTCTGAACCATAATGTAGAACTTTGTTCACACTGTCTCGAAAAAAGTAGAAAAACGTACAACTTTACAAACCCTTTCTACTGCAAGAACTGAACGAAGATTATTTCGATAGACGATCTGAAAATATGATGGAAAGAATCAACAATGACAAAACTGTATTAATAACCTATTTTTCCTAATAAGGCTATACTTTGTTTGAGATGGAGCAGTAAATAAGCAGATCTAGATACTGGTCCACCGAGAATATCCACTGAATGATTGAACCTCAAACACAGTGGCAGAAAGGACTAAATACATGGGCACCGATGATTACTGACAGTTATTGGAAGAAGAAATTATTCCGGCGTATGGGGCACGTCTTGCGGATTGGTTCCCACAAGTTGGGTCACCACTCCGTTTTTGAAGTAATGTACGCACATACTTAGTAGAAATTTTGCTGTATAGGTTTATAGGCATACGAGAAGCTATAGAATGGCCACCACGATCGCCGGACATTTTGCATCTTGCGTTTTTTTTTGGGGGGGTCTGTAATTTAAAGTGTAAAAAAACTTGCCCAAAAACCTGGCTGAATTAGAACAACGGAGAAGAGATGATGTGACAAAATATTTCGGGGCGTAGCAAGTGGGTTATAGTAGTGAATTTTCACAAGAATTGTACATTATTTGTACGGCATATTAGTAAAATTAATACTTAAAATTTAAACAGACCTTGGTAATCGGTTTTAGAGGTCCTAATACCAAATTATAAACGTGGCAGGTATTTTTCCTCATTAATCGCCTGGATGATATCGTTTTAGTCAACCTAATCGAACCTGTTTTTCGAGCAACAAGATAAATTTCATTAGTGAATTTTCTTGATAAAAATTCACTAATATCGACAATAAAAATATGTCTGTTAAAAATTATAATTGTATACTCAAAGGTGGCAAAGTTATCTAGGCGGTTTAAAGAAAGATGAGTACTATCTCCAAACGTATGAAATCTGCAAACTATTGTTTCTACCAAATATTAAAGTGAAACAAAACAAAATGTTACACGAATCGCGCGAGAATGGAACCCGGGTCGCCCGCGTGGTAGGTAGTGTATCTATTGTCCACTTTACCACTCGACCACTGAGGCTAGATAACAAGTGTTTGTTTACGCGGTGTTATATCCTAAGCGTATAAGTAGACATCTAATTACAGAATTAACAAACAATTCTAAAATCTTTTTTATAGAGACTTTAATCTATTTTGTTTACAATAGTTCATGCTTTCGTTTCTCAAATTTTATAATATGAATTTTACCAAATCATGGTTTAGCAAAAACGTCATAATTTCTTTATGAAAACGATAGTTCCGTAAACATTTCCTCCACTAAATATTGATCTTTTCACTATATTTTCAGTATGAAAATTTAATTGGGGCCGTTCATCAAGCTACAAATATAGCGTATTTTAAAAATCTATTGAATCTCCCACTTAAAAAACAATAACTTTTACAATCACCTCATTTTTTATTTCATGCCATCTGCCATTCTGACCTCGTGCGAGAGCGGGCTCTCACTTTCGCGTATTGACATGGTGTTGACAGTGGTTTTTGAGATTTTAGCGGCGGAGATTTCTCGATCACTAGTTCGGATAGAACGTTTTACCCGTGTTATTTGTTTTGTTTGGTCCTGTGGTATGTGTCAATCTACGCATGGCAGCTAACTAGTCCGTCTTTGTCAGGCATTGGACTTAGTCGTTTCAATTTATGTCTTTCACATTTTATTTTTAATTTGGAAAAACTCCAAATTTTGTGAATCAAATTACTTGAATTTTTCAAAGGTTTATTTACATAATTTCTAGCTGCATGTAAAGTCTCATTCCAGTTACTCTAATGCCAAAAATGACGCGCATTCAAAAATAGTTTTCGGTATTTTTGGGTGAAAAAAATTTCCGTTATAGCTGAGTTACGAACTCGTCCGCGTTCTTAACAAAATGAAATGCCAAGTTTCGTTCAAATCGGTTGAGTATTTTTTTGGGTTATCGCTCGTATATGTAATACAGGGCAGTTCAAATTCGAGCCTCACCATTGGGATCTTGTAAGCCGTAAGAGATACGAGGATGGTTAAAATTGGGCAAAGTTGCGCGTTTCTATAGTGATCAATTATCTGAAAGAAAATTTGCAGTATCATTTTTAGTTTTTCAATTATTAGAAAAAACAGGAAATTTTTAATTTTAGTTTTTGGTGAATTTTCTTTAAAAAAGTTGGTGTGTGTGTGTGTGTGTCACACCAATAACTCAAAAAATAATGGGCCGATTTTTATCAAATTTGGCACCTACCTTCATTTTGCAACTGGCTTGGATAAGTTCGTTAACCAGGGAAATCGCCCCAGATTTTCCCGGAAAATTTTGTGTTTTGTATCGGAAAAAAATTATACCTCCAGTACAACAAAGTAAGGGCAACCAAATTTGATAAGCGTGTTTGTATTTTAAAGGGTGAGCCATGTACCACAATTTAGGTATGTAAGCGTAGATAAAAAATTATAGGCATTTAAAGGAAAAAAATTGGGGTTGTCTCAAATCGTTCAAGTCGGGATTTGAAACCTCAAAATTGGCAACATTTGTCGCAAGAAGAGTGTTCTGCACACCCTTAAGTTTCAGCTTTAACCGCCATTCTCCTTCATTTTACTAAAATATTTCCAGAAAATTATTTAATTAATTTCAAATAGACCCTTTCTCTGATGCTTTGGCAGTAGTTTTAGTTAAGTTTGTGGTTTGAAGGCCTATAATTTTTAGCTAATTTTCGTAGAAAAAAATTCGTTAATGAGGAGACCGTGACATTTAATTTTGAAAACATTTCTTCAAATGAGCGCAAACTAGGTCCACTAGAATCCATATCCGGGTTTAGTTTTAATTCTTATCTGTTTACATATATACAGGATGGCGCATCTCTACAGTAAAGCTAATAATTGTTATTATCAAGATACGATAAAAAACTGTATACGTTAATTATAGGATGTCTTAAGCCGCAGGGTTGCCCATAAATCGTTAGTGATACCTACATTTTTTTTTCATACACCCCTTATATTATTGCATTTTTGCATTTTTTTATCGAAATATGATGCCTGTTGCCTGTTTGTAATAAAAAAATATAGACGCAGTATGTGCGTTTTCGTATCGAATTTTCATTAAATGCTTCACATTTCAATAACTCAGTTTGCTATTAACGTAAGGTTCGTTGGCTACGAAACCAGTTTTCTCGGAAGCATTTATTTTCGGACATTTTTTATAGATTTTCGAACAATAAGTTATTTTATAAAATATGGTACATTTTTTTTACTATATAGGTTATACCGGTAACCAAATTGAGGCCTGCTTGCATTAAAGAGACATATTTGCTATTAAAACATTTTGATGAAAATTCACTTCCACACCGCACTTGCTGCGTCCTTACTTTTTTAGGTTTTCAAGCGTATACCGAAAGAACTAGACTTTTTTAACTATGACGTTGTTAGGACACTTTCATAGGTAATCTAAATCTGTCATATTTTCCAAGGCGTTCTTGATACAAGAGTTAAAATACCTAACTTTGATTTTTATTATGGGCGCCATTGGATTTTTGCATTTTTAGAAGGTGTTTTTTTCTGATTACAATGATATATCACACGATACGATTACATCTTACCTGCTATTATTAAAATTTGGAAAAATCGTTTCTGCGAAGAGTGCTTTGGAAGGAACGTCGATAAATTTGTTTAACTATCTAAATATTGACAGTCCGGAAAAACTTTGACGTTTATAGTATTTCTGTACAATGTCTCTGTGGCATTTATTCAAGAATCATGAGTTTTACAAATGAAGAAAAGAGAGATATGATAAAAATGTATTACCAAAATAATACAAACCCTGGATATTTTTTTAAAAACCCAATTCTATGTTTTTTTCGACACACTGTGCCATTGCCTCTCGCAGTTAATATATAACGTGTAATATATATATATATATATATATATATATATATATATATATATATATATATATATATATATATATATATATATACATATATATATATATATATATATATATATATATATATATATATATATATATATATATATATATATATATAAAATTATTAACGCAGTTGTTGAACTGTGAAGTTCTTTTCTTATAGATTTTCTTTTCCGAGTTTTATTACCCCCGAGATGATAAAAATGTGAATTGAATTTTCAAGTTGTTTTCTTAATTTTCCCTTTCTGAGTTGATCTTTATTTTTAGTACAATTTTCATTTCTATTCCAATAATTGTGAAAATAGATGTGTTCAACCGTCAATATCACATATACGATAACTTTTAGGTATAGCGAAACCTAGTGCAGATGAATCACAGGATTCATGAGGATTCAAAAATGCTAATATATTTGGGTGTTTCGTTTCGAACAAAAAAGTTTAGCTCAATTTCAACCCGCATTGATATAATTGACGAAGGCATCCGTGCCTATTTGTAATTTTTTGTTACATCTCAGCTAAGGTTTTACAAAATCTGTGAGATATAAACAGTTTTCCATACTTATAGGCACCTGTGGAATGAAGTACATAAAATCTTATATTTTTCCGATGGTCCTGCGGCTCCCCGGGTTTTAAGGAGGCGCCGCCACTGCTACATCAATACCTAATATGGTAAAAGTGTTCACTATAGAAGAAAACTACTGACACAATCTGCATGTATAGCGGCAAACAAAAATGTCTTGTGAAAATTAGAAAGCATTTAAAATTTGAAACCTCGGTATTTTTTTAGTGGGGCTGGGGATTTATGTACGTGTATGTAAATTAAGTTAATAATTGTTATATTTCTTCTAAAACAGCGGTGTAGACTCCCACATAATTCTGATACCGTAATTACTATTATCAAAGACAAACATTCACTCGTCTAAAGATGTAAAAGCCAGCATGTACACACGCTGATTTATGTGCTAATTAGATAGTTAATTTTGAATGCTACCTATATTCTTTGGTTCGTACGTTTTACAAATTAGCATATTATCTGGTATTTCGTTTACGAGCTTACGAAATATTTAATAAAAAGTTTACTCTTTAATGGTTGATTACATAACGAACACCATAATACTCGTTTTGCATAAATTCCTTTTAAAATAGTTGTAATTGGTTCAACAATATTAATAATAACAAATAATAAAACTCGAAGAAACAGGTTAGGTAGACTCTTATTATGGATTTATGTCGACACCTCATTTTTTTTAACGTATAGTCTCAATTAGAACATAATTAATGATACATTAATAAAGTGAATAGTTCTCTTTGTAGTTGGTGCACATTCGATAGATTCTTTAATATCTAGTTCTTACGAAACCGGTTGCGCTACATTATGATTTTAACAACAATATATACAAGCCATGTGATATGTTTGTACATAAAAAGTCTGGGCGCCACAAGTGCGTTATGGTAGCGAATTTTCATTAAAATCTTTCAAATTACTGATATTTCTTTTTATTAGCACTTTTTGTCTTTCAACTAAGAGATCTGATTTTCGATATATACTAAAGTATACGTTTTATAATATATAAAAAGCGTACTAAATTTGGTTCCCATAACTTTGTTATTTCCGGAGATACAAACATTTTCCGAAAGGGAACCCAAAATTTTTCCGGAAAACTATGCAGATTTTCCTGGACAACGAACTTATCCAAGCCTTGTACAAAAGGAAGCTACTTACCGAATATCATCAAAATCGGCCCATTATTTTTTGAGTTATCGGTGGCAACCCTATATATATATATATATATATATATATATATATATATATATATATATATATATATATATATATATATATATATATATATATATATATATATATATATATATATATATATATATATATATATATATATATATATATATATATATATATATATATATATATATTGAAATCATATAAAGTTTCAAACAATACTTACAGTTTGCAGATGTGAATGTACTCTTTTTAGTAAATTGTATGTCCTGTCATTGAATATCCAAAGCCATCCCAATACAAATTATCCATATTACACCACACTAGACACATAAAAACCATAAATAACAACACATTGTTACAAGACATATTCTTTGTTGATGTCATTTGGTACTAGATGCATGAAATATCAATAAACTGAAAATAAATGTTTCTTTTAGATCATTGTTGAAAAGTAATATATAACCTATATAAGGGGACAATATTAGTAAATGGTAATCAAGCTACATATCTAATATATGTATGTATAGCTTGAAGTTTAAAAACAGGTTAAATTTAAAACCAAATAAATATCGTCAACAGGTTTTCATAACATAACTTAAAAACAAAATGTACCAGAAAACACTCTGTATATTCATAAATAGTGAAATGGACATTTATTAAAAGTGTTTTTGGTTGTGTTAAAGATAGTTGTTTACATCTATTGAATAATTTAGGTTAGTTAAATGTCATATTTAGTTTTTAAGAAGTTCTGTTTGTAAGTGACATCAGTGAAGGATTTAAATTTGGCGGGTATCAAAATTCGACTCACCTGCCAAATAACAAAAACAATGATGATACTGGCTGACTAAGTACCTCCAGATCAGAAACGAAAGAAAAATGTTGAAAACAATTTCTAGGCAGCCAGCTATGAACTATAAGAGGAAACGGAAATACAGGGGTTAAGAGTTTCTTGGCAGAATATCCGTTTTCCGTAGAATATTCTAGAAGGTTGTTGTTTGATACTCTCCGATGAGAGCACGTCATATTTTGGCTTCGAGATATATTGTAGATTTTTAAGTGAATTTTGTACATAAATGGTATAAAATGTGTCCAACACTTAAACAGGCAATCACGTAGATGTTTCCAGCCAAGAAATCACCACAATCAGCAGTCAATGTACGGTAATATAAATCAAAATTACCTGTAACAGCAATCGTCAAGAAGCCAAAGGTGCCAAAGAATTAACTTAAATAATATAAATGACCGTGAAAGAAAGTTTCCCATGAGCATTAATATAAATAAATGATCCATCTATTATTGAGAAATTAATGTTTCGAACTTAAAAACAGATTTCATCAGTATATAGCTAAAATTTAATTCAACTTAAAATACTGTTTTACCAACAATCTTACAGAGGGCGCATACTGTGTCAAACTTTAAACTGAAGAATAAATTTTGGCCATATTTATTTAAACAAAAACAAATCCTGTCACTCAGAAAAAAATAAAACTTTGTCAATAATTTTAAACTAGAGGATCCAATTGGTAAAATTCTAGAATTGTCTCTAAAATTTGTCACCCTCCAAAAAGATGGTGCTTCAAAAAACGTCGATAATGCCACCAAATAGTCGCAAATAATTTGTTACGCAATTCTACAAATTTTGAGTCAGATGCCCTTTTCTGTTTCAAAGTGATGACCTTGCTGCGTTACTTATGCGCAAGCCTGTATAGCATTTATTAATTAGAACACCAATCAAGTGGCAGCATATTTACGGAATGTTATACAAAAGCATATCAAAATGACAACTAATCTCACAAAGACGCTATTTTGTTTATGGCGGACGCCTGCCGGACGGAAAATAAAATATGATTTGAAAACTATTACGAAGGATGTGTTGCAGCTACTTTTAAATTTGTAAATATTTCAAAAACTTTTTATTTTAGCTTCATTCAACAAGTACCTATACGTTTTTTGTTAAGAAAAATACAAGAGAATACTCTTATATTTTAAAGCTTCAGAGTTGTTGTTTTGTCACTAAGAACATCTGTACCAATTTTCAAGACAATACGCCAGATACTTTTTTCGATATCAAGGAAGCCGAAATCCAGTTTCTTATTATCACACCCTGTGTCTTCTAAATAAGTTTGGCTCAATCGTAATATTTTGATGCAAATATTCTACTGCTGCTTCGAGTACCATTACTTTGGAACACCTGTATAATGAAAATAATTTTAATTTAAAACGCCAAATCGGACATACTTTTAATTTTGACGCACCAAATGACGTGTATTTTTTGCCATTCTTCCGTCCCCCTGGCACTTCAAATCATTGTATAAACTCATGTATTTGATGATTTTTATCGTCGCGGAATTTACAATAAGATCAGTCTAATTGTTTTGTAATTTATGTTCTAAAAGAAAATAATAGCTTAGGTTCCTGTAAAACTAATAATAGTTTACACACGAAGAACAGCATTTAATTAAAAGGTTTTTATGATTCCAAGTTTCGCATCGCAGTAAAAAAATTAACTTCCAAGTAGCAAATCATTATAAAATGTAGTGAAAGTAAACAACAGTTGTCTGGTCAAATGAATAGAAAATTGGCGATGGTAGATAGGCATTATGGTGACACCTAATGGACTGTAGCGTTAAAACAATCATGAAATTACGTATCGTTTTGAGACTTGTAAATATGTTTTTCGCATTTTGACTCATAATGTGCTGTTTTACTAAATTCAAAATATATTATTAAGGTGGCACTTTATCACATCAAATCGTCACTTTGCTATATGGTAATGTCACTGTTAATAAAACACAGTTCGGCAGAAAATTGTTTAGTTAAATATTGATATATATATATATATATATATATATATATATATATATATATATATATATATATATATATATATATATATATATAAACTTTAAACGTTGTCCATAATCTTTTTTTTTTATTTCTTTGATTTCTATGTGTTATTTTGACGTTTTAAAAAGGCACGTAGCTTTTTGTAGTGTGATACATCCATACTTTCGTTTATTTGTATAGTACTTTTCAACGTGGAATATGTAGAACTGGATGTTTTACAAGCTTTTACCTAAAATAATGAAAGGCAGCTGTGCTAATCTACTTTCCCTAGAAACACATTCTCATTAAACGAATTTAGGGTCCATGGCTTGGCAACAAAAAATATTCATACTCCTGTACTCATAAACTTCTGAACCGTTATTTTACTCGAATTTTAACGAAAAAATGTCAGTTTTCACCAAATCACCCCTCATTTATGCCCTACCCCCTGAAGGGATCTTACCCAAAAACAGTTTGAAGCGTTCCTTTGTCGGGTGCTAACTGGATACCAAATTTGAAGATGATATCTCAATTCATTCGAATGGTATTGTGCCTACTAACAGACAGGCGTACAGGCCAACAGATCCCCGACCGGCAGACCGACAGACGCAAAAAATTCCTTCCAGGAATCAAGTTTTCTATATGTTTTGAGACTTTTTACCGTATTAGCAAAAAGATATTGAAATTTCTGTCACCGATATTCCACCCCCGCACATTCACCCCCCTATTTAATTTCAGCACAGAATTTTCACACGTGTTGACAATGTGGAAGTAAAATACGATAGTATTACACTTTCATCAGTTCTTAGTACGTTTTTAGTGAATTTTCGTTAAAAAAAAATCACTAATATTGAGGTAACGGTAGTGAGACTTTCGGAAAAAAAAATTGAAATGAGCGCGATATAGGGCCCCTAGAACCCATATCCAAGGTCTCTTTGAATATTTATATGTGTGTAGGCGCGTGCGTGCCTGCGTGTGTGTGTGTGTGTACGTGCGTGTGTTTGTGCGCGTGTGTGTGTGTGTCCCCGAGCGATAGCCCAAAAAATACTCAGGTGATCTGAACGAAACTTGGCACAAGCCTTCATTTCGTTACAATCGCGAACGAGTTCGTCAATCAGCTATAACGGACATATTTTTCCCCAAAAAATATAGAAAAATATTTTTGAAAGTATTAAAGTAACTGGAATGAGACTTTACATATACCTCCGTTAAGAATATTAAGTAATTTTGTTCACAAAATTTTGAATTTGTAGGGGAAAATAAGGAAGTGTTATATCGGCTACTTGAAGTAAAAACCAGATGGGATAGTGTGTTTTGTTTGTTTATTATGATGTGACAGTTCTTTTGAGGCTAAGTAAATGATTGTATACTTTGAATATAAAACATGTATGTTCAAAGATTGTATATTGCTTTTAAAATTGGAAAGTACAGAATATTAACGTGTTTTGTTTATTTATCATGGTTTGGCAGTTCTGTTTTGAGATGAGTGTATGGAAATCAAAGAATAAGAATATTGAATTGACTTCGTGGGTATGAATTAAGTTTCCTTCTGATAAGCTTTTGTAACTTTAATGAAATTTGTAATAGAAGTTTCTTTTAAAGAGACTTACAGTACCTAGATTCGCCAAATTTTAATTTACTAGCGTCATAGAAAATTGAGTTTTGGGCATTCAAAGTTTTTTCTTAAAAGGAGCTAGAACACAAGATTTGAATTTTTTATGGTAATAGAAAGAGAGAAATTCTTCAAATGAGTTTGTATTAAGACCTCTATACCCGATCTTCGATGTCTACTTAAATTCTCTAGACCTTTCTCTCTCTAAGACACATTTTTATAATTAATGTGTAACTTAAACTCAATTCAGCTCACACAAATGAAACTGTTGTTATGTAAATAAACACAGCTGTCTCAGTTTACTAGGTTGCGAAAATCCTACACAGGTACCTACTATGAATTTTTTTAAATTGCTTAATTTTGAATTGCTTTTATATCTATGATTATTTGTTTATAATTAGTAACACAAAATGTGAAAAAAATAGTATAAACAAACCTCTTAAGAAAAGTAATTTTACTACGCTTGTTTAATATACGTTTATGTATCTAATGAAAAGAAAAATGAAGTAAGAGTGGTTTGTAAAGTTTTTGGCAGATGACCACCACGATTTGGTAATACAGTGGTCCAGCTTTAATTGCGCACGTATCTTCACTTGACGTAGCGTTTCGACCTAAGTTTTGACATTTTTTTTTGTGATTAAGTAACCCGATGCTGCCTGCCATGTCTGGATAATAATGCGGCCACCCAGCGTCCCAATATTTTCAATTTCGTTTGACATGGTATATTAGCGAATTTTCGTAGAAAAAATAGCTTATAGGGTGGTGAATTTCGTAAAGTTTCGAAACACTTTTTCAAATTAGCACGACTGAGATCCACTGGAACACTGGAAATTCTTTTCGGAGGCTAAGTTCGTTGGCTATTTCTGAAACTCAAGTATTTCCATGGAAAATTGCTTATGTTCTTCGCAAAAAATGCTACAAATTATTTTTACGAAATTCAACCCATATATATGTTTCCCTCAGGGCTCGTCCGCGGCTTTGCCGCCCCGATAGCACTGCAACCTTTGGCTTATTGTGCATGCCGTTAGTCTTTCAACCCACATATTACCCCAAACTACAGATTCAATGTGCTAAGATTCGGTTTAGTTGAATATTTGTAATCTAAATTATTCCGGAATTAAATTTAGATTATAATTTTATAATAATATTATAATCTATTCCTTGTTGTTAGAAGTGAAATTTACAAAGCTAAATAGAATAAACAAAGATGAATATATGAGTTTCTAATAAACAGAATGTCAAAAAAACATTTGAACGCGGGATAAGTCCATTCTTTCGATTGCTCTTTAAGTCTCTGAATCATAGTGGTGGACCCATGTTTTGTCTATAGTGACAAGGAATCCAAAAAGTTTAAGGAATCTTCTTCAAAACGATGGCACATTTTCCTTCGACTTGGCAAACGAGCACGCTCTAGCATTTCGAAATTCATTTTTCGAAAGCTTTCACATTCCCAAGTGTAATGAGCATGTGAAACAACATTCATAGGAAATGTGCAACGTGTCTGTTATGCGTTTTGGGCCCAATTCGTCGAGCTTCTAAGATTATTCCATGGACATAATCAATGTTTTAGTGAATTTTCATTAAGAAAATTCACTAATAGAGAGGTAATGATGGTAAGACTTTCGGACATTTTTTTCGAATGAGCCCGAATTAGAACCCCTAGAACCCAAATCCAAGGTCCGTTTGAATTTATATAAATATATAAAAATGCAAATTCAAATTGGTTTCGGATTCTAGGGGCCCAAATTCACGCTCATTTGAAAAAAAATTGCAAAGTCTCACCATCGATACCTCTCTATTAGCAAATTTTTTGATTTGAACAAAACTTAGCACATATCTTCATTGTATTAAATTTTTGAAAACGTTATATTTTTGAAAGTATTAGAGTAACTGGAATTAGACTTTACATGTGAATAGAACTGGTGTAAATAAACCTATGTTGTGATTTTTAGGTAATTTGGTTCACGCAATTTAGAGTTTTTTCCAAATTGAGAATAAAATCTGAAAGACATGCGTTGGAACGACTTAGTGGTTAAAGTCCAATGTCTGGCAGACAAAGTAGTTGACTGCCTTGCGTAAATTGATTCATACAAGAGTTATAAACCATACATGAACGGTAACCAAACAAAATAAATAACAAGCATAAAACATACTACCCAAACCAACAATCATGGAATCTCGGCCACAAATATCGCAAATGACAGACGACATGAAATATAAAATTAAAAATTTGTCAAATTTGTTTTGTAACTGGGGGGTTCAATTAATTTTTATAATACACTATATTTCTAACTTTACAGTTTTAGACTAAAAGTGTAGCATAATATAGAGGAAATGTAAGCAGAATCAAGTCACGTCTCTATAAAAATGATTTTAAAACAGTTTGTTCTTTTATCTTTAAACTTTAACATAAGACGTCATCTAAGATCGAAACAGTTGTTGAGTGTGTTTCAAGTGACAATTCTGTTATTAATTGTTACGTTTACCTTGAATATAATATAAAATATCCCCGGACATGAAGTATCAGGTAAACAAAGCTCTGTTAACGGATCCTAGCCGGTGCATTGGCAGGATGCTCTTCTCCTACGCGGAAGGTTCCGAGATCGATTCCTATTCGATGAATGTATCTTTTTTTTCACTTTGGTATTTGGAGAAACAGTAGTGTACAGATTTCATACGTTTTGAACAAAATCTCATTTTTGTTAAAAAACCTAAATAACTTTGTCACCTTTTAGTCTAAAATTATAATTTTCAGCAAAGATTTTGTTATTGTTAATATTGAATTTTAATTAAGAAAATTCACTAATAGAGAATTTGTTTTTAAAAAGTTTTGTTAACTGTTGGAAAAACCGGTTTGATTAGGTAAAATGTCGGGACGCAGCAAGTGCGTTATGGAAGCGAATTTTCATTAATTGCTTCAAATTTGCACAACTCAATTATATTTAAACCTAAAAAGTCAAGTTTTGGTATGTAATAAGGTATCTACGAGGGCAACATACCAACCAGTTTCATCAAAATCGGTTAATAACTTTTCGAGTTATCCTGTGGATATATATATATATATATATATATATATATATATATATATATATATATATATATATATATATATATATATATAAACATATAAACATATAAAAATTCAAACGGACCTTGGTTTCGGGTTCTAGGGGCCCAAATTCGCGCTCATTTAATTTTTTTGCAAAGTCTCGCCATCGATACCTCTTATAGCGATTTAAAAGAAATAAAAATTGGCTAATACGAAGGACATTGATGACCTATCGTGTTTACTATATCGGCGAACATTTCTTTGCCAGATAACCCTTTGGAAAATAAACACTTCAAAATTAAAATCTAGCTTTTTCTCAGACATGCCGTTTTCAAAAGGTTACAGTTTATTCGTTATTTAAGTTTTGGATGTTTAACCTTGACTGCATATTTATTAAACATCATAGTTACCATATCAACTAAATTCAATTTTGTTTAATGGAAAATTCCAGGCTATCTAGATATCAATATACCCTCTTATTTGTTTTATACAAAACAGAAACTACAACATTATAGAACCTTAACCGCTACCGTGTCGTCTTTGGGATGGAAGCTGTTGTAGACGAAACATCAAGTAGAAATGCCAACAAATCACGGCTTATACACCAGGAAAGTAATTCAACTGGCCTGGTTAGTACCAGCTGGGAAGCATAATATTCTTTGGTTCACAACAAATAATGTTTATAAGCAATTCGTTTGTAATTTCATATGTCTTATCGTACTAGAAGTTGTAATAAACTACCAACTACTTATTGTTTGCAGTCATAATTGTATTGGTTATCATTCGATTAAGTGTCGTGGGTGGATCTGCAAGGTAATTTTAGTTGTAAAAATGAGACAAGCTAACCTAGTACCTACACTAAAACTCTCTTGTAATAAACTCATATAAACTTAATTTAATTAATTTCAGAAATGTTTTACGCAATTATGTTGTTTTTTCTATGAAAAGATACCTTGAGACATTTTAGATTATCAGAAATTTAGCTAGTGAACTGAAATTAGATTTTGAAACAAAGTTAATTTCCGAATTTATGTACAAAAATTCACGCCTGCTGAGTAATGGCCTTTCAAATAATCTAATTTTTTATCATTTTATTTCAATATCTTGTAACTAAGTAGAAATTAACAAAAGAAATGCTCATTCATTGTAATTATCTCAAATGGTATAGCGTTTAAAAAAACATACAGGCGAATTAAGAACCTCCTCCTTTTTTTTGAAGTCGGTTAAAAATAGCAAACTACTATATTTATACACTACCTAAAGATACCACCCTAAAACCGCAAAAATAATAACGCTATATAATATAATGCGCTACTTTTTGTTTTGCGTGTTAAAGATACATATCCTCCAAATACATCTCTCGGTTATTATTTTTTTAGTTTTTGGGATGACTCTGCTTCTTGTTTTAGTTTCCATCCACAATGCTCAATATTTGTCTTTTACCTAAGCACATAATTTAAATTTCACCGATAGAGAGCACATTTCTTTCAACAAGACGGGGCACCGTTTGATAATAATAGATAATTAATTATTGGACGTTGGGGAAATATTTTGGAAATAGAATATTTCTTACAGCAAGACTGGGCACCGGTTCATAATGATAGAGAAGTTTATTCGACGTTGGGGTGAAAATTTTGGAAATAGAATTACAGCAATAGCAACTCACGGTCCCACTAAATGGTTTGCACGGTCTCCATACCATTGGGACTTTTGTGGATGGGCTGTAGTTAAAAACGAAGCCTATAAACATAAATATGTTTAGGTGGTGGGTCTAAAACAAAGCATTAGAAATTGTATTGCCAATCTAGATAGTCTAAAAGTTATAAGAGCTACCGGTCGTGTACGAAAAGGTGCTCAAAAATGCATTGAGGAAGGGACCGGTATTTTTTAACATTTGCGGTAAAGGTTGTTTACGTTACTTTTATTCATTTATTTATTAGTGAATTTTCGTAGAAAAAAATCACTAATGGGGAGATCCCGACTTTTGAATTTTGAAAAAAAATTTGCAAATGAGCGCGAACTAGGACCCCTAGAACCCATATCCGAGGTCAGTTTCAATTTTTATATGTTTATATATATATATATATATATATATATATATATATATATATATATATATATATATATATATATATATATATATATATATATATATATATATGTATCACACCGATAACTCAAAAAATAATGGGCCGATTTTGATAAAATTTGGCATGTACCTTTCTTTTGTAAATGGCTTGGATAAGTTCGTTAGTCAGGAAAATCGGACGAGGTTTTCCGGGAAAATTTTGAGTTTTCATTCCAAAAAAATTCTTATCTCGAAAAATAATGGGCCGATTTTAATGAAATTTGGCATGTACCTTTCTTTTGTAAATGGCTTTGACAAGTTTGTTAGTCAGGAAAATCGGACGAGTTTTTTCGGGACATTTTTGAGTTTTTATTCGAAAAATTTTTTTATCAAAGAATAATGGGCCGATTTTGATAAAATTTGGCATGTGCCTTCCCTTTATAAATGGCTTTGACAAGTTCGTTAATCGAAAGGATTTAGATTTAAATTTCTATGTTACAAGAAAAAAAAGTTATAATAAAATATTTTGTGCCAGATCATTTCTATGAAAATTCACTACCATAAGGCACTTGCTGCGTCCAGGCTTTTTTTATTTCATTTATTGAGGTATGATTGATTAATTGATCGTTTATTAATTTTAAATGTTTATTTTGTTGTTTTTAATTAATTTTGATCATCCTAGTAGTTGTTTTGCATTAGAATTTATAAAATCAATTAACTATCATTCCTGTTCAGCTATTTGTTGTTTTGTTTCCATGTCAACTAAGATATACTGAGAGGCTTTTTAAAAGTCGTTATACCTCTCTAGTTTTATATGAAAACACGTATAAAGCTTTTATGTCCAAATCGAACTGCTTTTTAAAATTTCACTTAATATATTTTCCATTTGATATTTATATTTTTGAAAAAGTGGCGTTCGATTGATTTTCTGTTTACATCACCGTAAGCTGCGAAAAAATCCACGAGTTGACTGATTTAACCGACTTCCAATAATAACAAAGTTGGCATTAGTTCGGTACACCCTGAAGACTGTCATTTAGGTCCTATTTAAATTTTGAAAATTTGGTATAATAATGGAGTAGGAAAAACTGCTTTTGGCGAAAGAGCATGTGACGAATGTAGGCAATGATTGAAACATGAGATGGAAGAGAAGTTCGGTACGTCAAAATCTGAAGTTGATAACTTTTGGAAACATCCCAACATCCTTAACAACGAATATGGGTTGATCAATTTTAATAAGACATACATAATGTGTCTTTAATCAGACTTAAAAAGAATGATTACATTTTCAAACTAAAATATTAATAAATAAACAAGTTATTTAATAGTGAGTGGGTCCGCCGCGGTTTCTTATGCATTCAGTATCTCTCAAAATTAAAGGATTTGTGGTATCCTGAGGAACGTCATCCCAGGCCTATTGAATTCGGTGACGAAGTCAACTAGGTTATCTGGTGGTTGTGGTAAATTACCCAGTCGATTGCCAATTATATCCCACACATGTTCGGTTGGTCACAAGTCTGAGGACCGAGAAGGCCATGGAAGGATGGTTCTTGTAAGATTCTTGTAGTGGCCCTTGCTGTATGAGGACGTGCGTTGTCTTGTTAGAAAAACGTTTGAATTAACCCTCGTATGTATGGCAGTGCAACATGCCGCAGTATGTGACGTATCTAATCATTTGCGTACAAATTTCTGTCAATAAAAACTAGGGGTGACCTGATACCATATGTTATCGAAACCCAAACCATCACCCCCCGTGTAAGAACCGTATGCCGTTCCACAACAAATTTTACATTTTTGCGGTCTCCACGTAATCGTCCTACTCTTCTGCGACCATCGTGGACCCAAACACAGAATCGGGACTCGTAGGCGAACACAACGCGATTCTATTCACCATCCCAATTTGATTTGCCGTGACACCAATCAAGTTAAGCGCACGGTGTCGAGGTGTCGGTGGGATATATAAAAATTGTCTATATGAACGAAGCCCAAAAGCTTGTATTCTGCGCTATATCGTTGCTATAAAGACTTTGTAGTAGTATGAGCAATGGTGGGGAGGCCAACGCCAAGCAAGTAGGCCACAATGGGCCCTTTTTGTCAAACCCAGCAACCATGCTCTACTCTTCCTCGGTTCCGTCGCCAAACCGCCTCGACCTCGAGATGAAGGCGGTGACGGTCTTCAATTGGACGGTACTTACCTGATTCCTCTGCAGAGTCCTCGATCCGAACAATTCTGCTCGAAGACTCCCAAAAGCCTCGCATTCACACAGGTAGCGGTAAAACGTTTCTTCATCCTCGCCGCATTCCTGGCGACTGGGATCCCTCTCTACGCCAATCAATGTGAGGTGTCTTTTAAGAGCGCAGTGGTCTGTCAGCACCCCAATGATGCGGCGAAGCGTAGGTCGACTCCTCCCGAGTAGCCAGAGATGTTTATCTCTGTCCGGCCCCTCCACGAAGTCGCTCGCCTGCCTGCAGCCACCAACCGACCCCCAGTGCCTCTCCATTGCTTCCTCGGTTCACCTGTCTAAGGCGACAAAGACTGTCTTCCTACTTATGCCTATCGCAGGCTCCGGGCCACAGAACGGCCGCCGGGAACCGAGTCTTGCGAGATTATTCACCACCTCATTCCCCGCTACGCCACAGTGTCTCGGAACCCACACCAGTTGCACTTCCTTCGTCCTGGCTTGTCCTCTGAGGGCGTCAGCGCACTCCTGAACCAGTGTTGACCTGATTCTGTCCGCGCAGACTGCCCGGAGGATCGCCTGGCTATCCGAGCAGATGTACACATATTTCTCGAGACTCCTCTTCACATCCTGTCTATTGGCCACAGACAGGATAGCATACACCTCTGTTTCGAATGCCGTGGTATATGCGCCAAGAGCATAGCTCTCGCACACCCCCAGGCCCTCGATGTATATTCCGGCCCAGGAGGATTTTGGTCATCCAGCCGCCATCCGTCGGTGAAACAGACCAGGCTCGCGGGCTGGAATGCAATCTCATTTTCCCTCCACTGATCCCTACTGGGGATCCTGAGGGTGTATGGCCTAGTCAACCTAATATCGGCCTCGGCATCCCGCACCTTTATGGCGGAAATCGGAATTTCCTTTTCCACCTCCTTGGCGACTCTTGCATGCCCTATTACTGCTCCCTCTCCGCACCAGTTTCCTAAGTCTCGCATTCTAAGATGCGACGCCATAGCCTCCCTTCTGATACAGAAGGGAAGCAGTGGCAGCATCAACAGGACCTCTAGCGCGGCTGAGGGTGTCGTCCTCATAGCGCCTGTGATGCCCAGGATTGCCAGCATTTGGAGTTTGGCCAGCTTCCTGCTGGTAGTTTGGTTCACACCACCAGACCAACTCCCCATAGAGGATTCTCGGTCTGACGTCGCAGTGTAGATCCAACGAAGGATCCGAGGATTAAGTCCCCAGGTCCTCCCTATCACACGACGCAGCTGCCAGAGGGTCGCTACTCCCTTCCTCACTACTCGTTCTATTTGCGACCCCCATGTTAGTTTGGGGTCCAGGATCACCCCCCACTTTGTTGTTGAACTCCCAACCAACCATTTTCAGTCGACCGTGTTGTGGAAACTGTGTCTTGGAATGCCACAATCATCAAATGACGATATTCCGTGCTGGAGTTGCCGGAGGTAGTCCAGATCCATGACAACGGTTATGGATTCCTTCTTTAGGCCACCTGGACCAACACTTGTAACACTGGTGACACAGCGTCGTATGCGGTCGTAAGCTTGTCTGAAAAACCGGCTTACTGCATACTCTCGATTATACCTTTTTTTTTTTTTTGTAACATAGAAATCTAAATTTTGGTGTGTAGTTTACTTTTTATATCGTAAACCTACCTACCAAATTTGGTTATCAAAGCTTTTTTGTTTTGAGAAAAAAAAATTCGAATGAAAACTCAAAATTTTCCCGGAAAACCTCGTCCGATTGTCCTGGCTAACGAACTTATCCAAGCCATTTACAAAAGGAAGGTATACCCTAAATTTTATCAAAATCGGTCCATTATTTTTGGAGTTATCGGTGTGATATATATATATATATATATATATATATATATATATATATATATATATATATATATATATATATATATAAACTTATGAAAATTGAAACTGGGCCCGGATATGGGTTCTAGGGGTCCTAGTTTGCGCTCATTTGCAAAAAAATTCACAATTCAAAAGTCGGGATCTCCCCATTAGTGAATTTTTTCTACGAAAATTCACTCAAAATGACAGCTGTTTATCAATATTTTCCCACCAAAAAAATTTGCCACCGTAACGAATTTACTGCATAATAAGAACTTATGTTAGAAACTTATGTTAACATAATCTGCAGGCAGGTATAACTGTGATATTGACAATTACAACAGCGGCGACTATTATCAAGTGGAGAACCAACAACACGTCCTTGGCTACTCGACCAGTCTCATCTACATCGGACACAAGCACCGGAAGCAGTCTTCTGACAACACTGCGCCCTACTTTTGATTACCTTGCGTTTAATCGAACATGTGATTTGTCGTACTTTTAAAGGTGGCGATACAGGTAGACCTAAGTGATTCAAATCACGTTGAAAACCGCGAACAAAATAAGAGTTTTATGTTACGAAGCCCACATGACAGTGAAATATGTTTCATCTACTGCTTTTTCTTTAAAGGGATTTGGTGTGCTTTTTCTTTAAAGGGATTTGGTGTAATGGTCTTACATAAGGATATTATTAAACTTAATTTTTTTTACGAACGTAATACCAAGCTCGATAGTTCATAACTTAAATGCATCATGTACTCCTCTTTTGTTGTTTAATTTTTTAGACATGATACTGTTATGCCTGGATGATGTTTAGGTCTAGTATTTAGACCAGGCCGAGACACTTAAGAGAAGCAGTGCTGGCACTTAAAATAGTAGAAAAAAAGATACCTGACCTGGAAAAACTGTTCGAAAATATGGATTGGAAAGTATTGTTTCTTGTGTTTGCCTACCTACGAGGCTGTATTGAAGATTTCGTAGCCCGACTAGGAAGCAAACAAGTGTTTTAGTGAATATTCTTTAAAAAAAATTCACTAATGAGGAGATCCCGACTTTTGAATTTTGAAAAGTTTCTTCAAATGAGCGTGAACTAGGCCCCCTAGAACCCATATATATATATATATATATATATATATATATATATATATATATATATATATATATATATATATATATATATAATATCTGTCTGTGTGTGCGTACGTGCGTACCAAAATTTAGGTCTGTAAGTTTAAAGGCAAAAAAGTTATGGGCAGTTTAACTAATTTTCGAAGAAAAAATTCGTTAATGGGGAGACCGCGACTTTTGAATTTAAAAAAGATTTCCTCAAATGAGCGCAAACTAGGCCCTCTAGAATCCATATCCATGTTTAGTTTCAGTTTTTATCTGTTTACATATATACAGGGTGACGCATTTCTACAGTAAAGCTCAATATAATGGTTACGGGAAAAAGTTCTGTACGTTAATGATATGGTGTCTTGAGCTGTATTTTATAAAATTATTTTTACAATCACAAGTTGGCCAATAAGTCGTTGGTGATACCTACCTTTTTTGAACAACCTTATCTTATTAAATTTTTGCATGTTTTATCGAAATATGATGCATGTTTGTAAGAAAAAATCGAGACGCAGTAAGTGCGTTTTGGTAGCGAATTTTCATTAAATTTCATTCAAATTTCAATAACTCAATTTGCTATTAACCCAAGGTTTGTTGGCTAGGAAACCAGTTTTCTCGGAAAAAGTTAGCGGTAACCAGATCGATGCCCGCTGCATTAAAAACATTTTTATGAAAATTCACTTCCATAACGCACTTGCTGCGTCCAGGCTCTTCTATTTTTAGATATATTCGTTGTTAAGCTGTACCCTTAGCGAGACATTGTATAACATTTATTTGCTCTATTGTTAGAGGTTAAGATTTTGTGTCTTTGGCTTAGTTAAGTTTTCGAAAATTTCTGAAATGGGAAAAATAAAAGGCCTTAAGAGATGGCAGAAAAAGAAACTCTGCTCCATCCTATTCTGTGGTCGAGAAGTGGGCAGCTGAATCTAAGCGTAGAAGAGACAGTATTGCAGTAGCAGGCCTTTAACATCGACCACTCTAGTAGTCAATAAAATGTGTACCTTGTTTTTGAGTCATCGCAGACTGAAAGTCCTGGAGATTGCTGAAACTGTGGACATTTTCTATGAGCGAGCGCAAAACATTATCAACGAATTAGGATTTTCAAAGTTGTCTGCAAGATTGCTTTTAACGCATTCTACTGATGATTTTTCGTGATTGTTGGAAGAGTTCATTGGTATATTCGTTACTCTGGCAAGACGTGTGGGCCATCATATGCCTGAATTCCAAAAAACAATCCAAATAGTGGAGAAGACTCGTATCTCCTGAAACCCAAACAAATTTTGTGGTGACTGTTATTTAGTTAGTTTATTTATTTAGTTTATTTTCTGTACTAAATCGTACATAAAGTTAATACAGTGAAGAAGCGCCTATGATAGTATGAAACACAATTCAGATAATATTAGTTGTAATATGTCACATGCCAAAACCTTTTACTTATCGTTTCCCCTTATTCCCTACACTCACGATCCTCTTGGAAGATCTTCAGTGACGAATCCCCAAGTTAAGTTTTATCTAGCTTCCTCTTTTCCCTGTTTTTATTTTAGTTCTGTCTATCTATATATCTTGCCTCTCTAACACTATATACATATGTATCTATAAGTGTCTTAGCGGCCAATAACCTGAACAAGTAGAAATGTTCACGTGCCTTGGGCGTATTATTACAGATGACGATAAATGCAGCAAAGAACTGAGGAGGATCACAATGGCAAAGCAAGCATTCTATAGACAAAGTACTCTTCTCCATAACAAAAATTTTTATTTGGAGCTGAAGAAGAGGTTCAACAAGTCGTAGGTGTATAGTTTGTAATGTATGGGGCGAAAATCTGGAATTTGGCTGCACGGAGATGAAGGGAATACAAGCTTTTGAAATGTGGAGATGGAGAAAATGACAAATACAAAGTATACCTCTAGAAAGACATGGCTACAAGGCAGGTAACATTTGTTGGGACATATGCTAAGATATAATAAGATTCTAACATCTTTGAAGTTGGTAAAGCTACAATCAAATAAAATAGCAACTGGCGACGGAGAGGCATCATGTTTGTGATAATGATGATGCCTGATGAACTTAGATTTGAATCCTAAATATTTTTCTACGTTTTCCTTAGCGATGTGCACACTAATGATTTCATTATTCTTAGAATGTCAGAATCAAAATTTACTACCGTGATGCACTTGCTAAATTTGATTATTATTTATCACCTAAGCAATTATCTGATAACAAAGACTTGGAAATACTTACTTTAATGTGCCTTAATTTTTTAAGAAATGTGTCTTATAAAAATTGAAAATATACCCATGTAAATTAAAATGGGCGTGGAATAAAGTTTGAAGGATTTGCAAGAAATGTTTTTGTACTTAAACTAGTTTTTACTTAAGTACTTATCGTTTATCTCTTCTGTCGTTAGTCGAGGAGATTAGTCTCTTGTTTACTTCATTAGAGTCTAGCTAGCGACTCATTCTTGTAGGATATTGGTGATGTCCTTATTTCACTGTTACACCCTTGGTCTTCCTCATGTCTTTTTCTAGTGCTTCACTTTTCCCACGACTCTGGCCACCCCTCTTAATCAGGTGTCAAAAAAATCTTAGCTCTTGAATTTCTGTTTTTGTTATAAATTTCTTGACATTTGGTATTCTACGAAGGCGTATTAAAAGTTGGTCTGCTATACAAGCAAACAAGATTTAAAATTGAAAATATTTTTTATATAACATAATCTTCTTTTTAATTGTGTACATTTATTGCAGCCAACCTGCAACGTCTATAGACGTACCACCGTGTTTTTTTTTTCATTTGAAGAAAAGGTGATATTTGGGCTGAGCCATATCTGGTGAATAATGGGGTGTTCCAGTAATTCGCATCCCGAACCAGGATATGTGTCAATACGATTTGTGAGAGGGAGCATTGTCTTGCATAAACAAAAAAACCTTTGGATATCTTGCCTCTTATTTCCCCCTATTTTTCTCTCTTATTTCTCGGTTGATGTTTACCCTTATCGAAGAAAATCAATAATGCTTACTATATGACAATCCCAAAACACTGACTCGAGATATTTTTCAGCAGATTTTTGAACACGAAACTTCTTTAGGTCTTAGAGAACCAGATAGCATCGATAGCTGCTTATAGAAATTTACCCAAGTTTCGTCCAGAGTAACAATATGGTTTAAGAAGTTAGCATCTTGTTTGGAACAAATACTGATTGAGCGTGATGGTTCCTCGCTTGCTGACTTCTGATCAGAGTTCAGACGTTTGGGAGTCCGTTATGCAGAAAATTGTTCTTGTGCAAATTAATGGAATATATGGTGAATACGTCCATATGATAGATGCCATGGCGGACAAAGAAATCGGTCTGGCAGGCCAATCTTCATCTTGATTTAAAATTATGCCTTTTTTTAAGCACACAATCCAATTTTCTACGATCGCCAATAATTTTTTGGGCACGTTATTGTTCCAATGCTAACGTAGATTAATGTACTTTCGCTTCTTTTAGTCATGTCTCTAGATTAATTGTTTATACGACGTACGCGCTCACACAGACTTGACCAATCCATTTCGCAAGGATCAGAATGAAGATTCCTCGAATGTGACGTACTATTGTGATTCACCAACGAAAGCGTTTGTTAATGCTCATGATAATTTGTGTATGTGCACTGACATGCAATTAAGTAAACTGTAAATATCACTTTAATTATGAAATTAATCGACAGAGATACTGATTTTATTAAGTAATGATTAAATTCCGCACACAACTTATACGAGGTTTGTCTGTTAATTGCTCGATTGGCGATATCTTCAAAACTAGTTATGTATCCTTGCTATATTAAAATGGCTTAGTGTAGGGAACATAATACTACACGCCATCGGTGCTGCTGGTAATGCCGTCTCGATATAGGGCTAATCATATGTCAAACAATAGGGAATCACCTTGTCGCTTTTGATATACCTTTTTTATCACGATACAAATAATCTATTATTGTATCATGCCATTTTATTATATTTTGAAAATTATAAGCAGGTTGTCCTAAGGAGATTTAAATGAAAATAATAGTAACAAGATACGTAAACTGAAATTAGCTGATACTAATCCAAACCTAAATATCGATATGACAATTGTATTTTTAAATAAAATGTAGCCAGTCTAAAATTTAAAAAAACAGACTTCTTAAATTAAAAGTTTTACATTATAGTTGCCGGCTTATGTTGTTTGATCAAATTATATTACTTATAAAAATGCTTTTGTTGTTTATTAACAAGTGCATACCTATAGTACGTGGAATTTTCTCGACAGCATAATATTGACCTTTCGATTGTCCACCTTTTCACCGAGTTTTATCAATAAAAAAAATCGCTATAGAGGAATCAATGGTGAGACTTCGCAAAAAAAAATTCGAATGAGCGCGAATTTGGCCTTCTAACACCCGAAACCAAGGTCGGTTTGAATTTGTGTGTGTGTGTGTGTGTTTGTGTGTGCGCGTGCGTGTGCGTGCGTGAGTGCGCGCAACCGATAACTCAAAAAGTGCTTAACCTATTTTGATGACACTGGGAAAAAATATTTATTTTATCCATAGCCCTATCGGACCAGTTTTTCTAAAAAATAAAAAAACTGTTTTTTCGGGAAAAAATGTATCTCAAAAAATAACAAAGTTATTTAGATTAAATTTGGTTGATATGTTTGCTCTCGTAAATACCCTACTACACACCAAAATTGAGCTTTCTAAGTTTATAGAAAATTGAGTTACAAATTTGAAGAATTTAATGAAAATTCGCTACCATAACCCATGCTGCGTCCCGAAATTTTTGTAATTTAACCGTTTGTAACTTTTATGGTTACCGTGATATCCATGCTGTTCATTCTTATATTGTTAGACACACCCTCTACATAATATATGTATTTATATATATATATATATATATATATATATATATATATATATATATATATATATATATATATATATATATATATAGCCGCAGGAAGGAGTTATGGTCGTTACACAGTGCTATTATGTATATATTATTTATATAGTTTTTAATGGCAATCACGACCAAAACCTGCGGGCTTAAAACTTAAAGCGATTCACACAAACATTCTTTATGACATATAAAGTTTAGGACTTATACTACGGCTAATCAAAGCATAGGAGAACATTGCAAAAACAATTTCAGTGAAGAAAAGTGCACAAGAGATTACCAAGCTCAGGTGGAAGCAATACTAACTGAACGTAACAAAAAGGTCAAAGCTAACAT
The DNA here is from genome assembly GCA_964006375.1 of Tillus elongatus. Taxonomy (NCBI): domain Eukaryota; kingdom Metazoa; phylum Arthropoda; class Insecta; order Coleoptera; family Cleridae; genus Tillus; species Tillus elongatus. The sequence goes on along the minus strand of OZ023262.1, from coordinate 184,289,849 downwards.
CAGTCAACATATAAAACTCTAAAATTTCGGTCAAAACGATTTAAATTGCTAAAATTTTTGGATACAAATTCCTACGTCAGTTTGTTAACCAAACGTTTTCTACAGTGTAGCCATAGACACCAGATACTTGAATCTTAAAAAAAACATAGATAATGACTCCTCTATGATACAATCTCCTGTTTTCTTCGTCCTTAACTAACAATAGAGGCGCCACCAAACTTATCAAACAGCAGTACAGATCTGTAAATACTAACCCAAATTTTGAATGTCAGTCCTGGAGTTCATAGTGTCATTCTCAAGCATATGACACATTTCTAAAAATGAACGTTTTTTTAATTACTTTCATTGTGCAAGATTTTAACATCGTGATGTGGATGTGGTGACCCAATTTATATACATTTGGTGCCAATGCACATCTCTCTGGTCTCAGTCTGGAATCACTCCTATGTTCACTCAACTCTGCTACTTACAGATTGAGAGGTCTGACAGATATATGATAGAGAACAATTCTTACAGCTAATCTTATATACTACCCCACGTCTTTTGTTAACCGGAATCTATTCTGTATTCGTTGTGAAAGGTTAAATAAAATCTGACCAAAAAAAAATATTATAATAATTAAATTTCACAACGAATAACATTCCCGTTAAGAAAAGACGTGAGGTAACCTATAAGATTAGCTGTAAGGACTGTTATGTGATATATTATATCATAATGAAAATTTACGAAAAATTAGATGGACTTGTGACATTATTTTTACGTAATCTCCCTCTGCACCGAAAGATTAAATGTTAAATATTTGCGGGACTAACCTCGTACGTAGCGGGTTCTAGCTAGTGTAAATAGCAGCTACAGTGCGAAATGTTATAAATTGGGTTAATTATATGACATGCGTTTGTAGCGTAATAATGCTTTCCAAATACTTTTCTTTTAACAGCAGCGTATCGTCTTGAAATAATTTCTTCCTCGTATTTCTCTTTGTTTGTTCTAGACCAATTTAATAATGTTTTATTGTAATGGATTTAAACATAGGTAAATACGTCATTAATGAAACTGTTTACAAATCTGGGCCATAACAATAATTATAAAGTAGCCAGCTTACTATGATAATTATTATGTACATGGGTATATGTGCCTAAATATAATCGTTGTCCAAGATGATCGAGCAGCACAGATTTATATATGGACACTGCTAAAGAATTAATTAGCTATAGTGTATACTATACTTTTGAGGTGAAGTAATAAATCCATCAAGACAGGAAAGTCGCATTAATCCCAATGGCGTGCGCTACTTTTTTTTGGTAAGGATTACAAATCGAGATTAAATTGTTATCTAAACAAAAGTAAGATTTTATAGTTGTAACTGTCTACTTCCGTAGGGTGGAGTGGGTTAGTGTTTGATGGGAGAAGGGGTTTAACTGGAGCGCCACCACTTTCAATTTCTAATATTTTGGGGTAAACAGTGACGAAAGAAACTGCAGCGGACCATCCTGTAAAAATTGAATACCCAGGAAAATTCCTGTGGATATAGTTAATCCCCAGGCGTCAGATTTTATTGAGGTTTACCAGGAAAGTTTTGTGAAAACAAAAAAGATATACATTAGTTTAAAACAAATATTGATTATGAAACATAAACATGTATACAAAATTATATACAAATTGCGAAAAGAAAATGCAAATATAACATTCGTAACTTAAAATATGTTTTCAGCAAGGCCGACTGTTATACAAAGTGTGTGAAAACAAATGAAGACGGAGATACGGGATTCTTGTTTAAAATCTTTCCAAACGCGCACTTTTCCGCAAAACTAGTCGCGGTGTTACTCTTGTTTCTAGCTGATTCCGTCCCCGAATTGGGGGTGGGGGTTACTATATGAAGGTAACATACAGGAATTGGTACTTTACAATGTCCTAGCACTCGAGTCGCACTTGGGCACCAGTGAGTCATTAAACATCGGCAAATACTTGTAGCCCTCCAAAATCCAAGTTATTTCGACAACTATGGCCACATAGCGGGCTTCTATTAGTCAAATTTAACTTCAAGGCTGTAGTCACAACGGTAACACAAGGTCATTTATTAATCATATATTATGGAATACAGCTAGAAGTGAGAGGTAACCTGGCCTGGACAACAGAAGTACAGTCGGGGCGACAAAACTGTTCAGTTCTTTCAAAAAAAACTTTAATGTTAGGGACATCTGTATATATGAAAAAACTATTTAAAAGACAAATTTTGGTAAATAAAATTAGTTCAGATATTTCGAGCAACTTTCAGGACAGCTACGTATGGTCTTGCAAATAAATCAGACATTGTAAATATCAAAAATAATAAGAAAATAAAACTGAATATTGGTCACCGAAAATAATTAAGAATTTCTCTAGGTTTGATATCAACGGTAAACGGTACTTGTTGTTTTCAGCAGATTTAAGGACGACCGGAATTTTACTTCTTGAGACTAAATACTCACCTCGGAGTCTGAATTTTTAACTGGTGAGCCGGCTTATATATAGTATAAAATAGGTGTCTTTGTTTACTTCTAGAAGCTTTGACTACTAGAACCCGTAAAACCCATATCCGGGGTCAGTTTCAATTTATATATATATATATATATATATATATATATATATATATATATATATATATATATATATATATATATATATATATATATATATATATATATATATATCTATATATCTATATATATATATATATATATAAACTATAACAGGATCTATAACACGGCATTTCTGTACTATACAAGGAAAAGGGGTTAAGGGCAAAGCTGCAAAGAGACAACCGCATACACGTGTTTCAAGCTTATTAGCCATCATCAGTACGGTATAGCCAGGTGACGATGGGAACACTCTGGATGAAGATGCAAAAATACACGGTGTCACAACAGGCAACTAGTGCACATTTGCAGCAACATTTCGAAGACCCTCAATCCGAGGGAAACAACCAAAATAGTGGCTATTTTGGTTGATTCCCTTTCGATGCTTTATGTCATGCCACATCCACTCTTGATCCGTGTGTTGTGCAGGTGTCATGGGAGTCGTCATGGGCGTTTCCGTCTCGCTCTGGTTTACCACTGGCCTTCTAGTATCCAACCTCGGAAGGATACCTCGCCGTTGCTTTTTTGTAGATCGTTTCCTTTCACTTTCTGAAGATGCTGAGGCTCCTCTCATTTTTTTTCATGTCTGACTACAGTTATCCCGTCTTCTCTTCGCTTTCCGTCTACTTTGGGCATTTTGGCTCTCACTATATCCTCGCCAACACTTATTCTGCTCAGCCGTTAAAAGGAAAGTATTTACCAAAATGTATATTTCTATGTTGCAAAAAAAAAGTTAAAACATATTTGGTGCCAGATCATTCATAAAGAGCCTCGGTGGTTCAGAGGTAACAACGTGTGCCTCTGAACCGAAGGTTACTGGGTTCGATCCCAGGGTTCCCCTTTCACTTTTTCAGTACAAACTGTAACATTAATATCAACCGAGGTTCTGGCATTGTATTTGAGCAAGTTGAATGTCTGCACGTTCCGCCCTTCGGAGGGGGCGTAAAGCCGTCTGTCCCGTGTCCATGCGATGTTGGGCACGTTAAAGATCCCTACCCTCCTTACAGAAAGGCAGGGGTTCGGCAAAATTTCCAGGATGGTGAGGTGAAACTGCTCCCTGGCGTCAGTGATTGGCCATAGTCGCGGAAATAGGCCGACGTTAAAGAAAGAAAACACACAAACACACACAGATCATTTATATGAAAATTCACTACGATAACGCATTTGCTGCGCCCAGACTTTTTTAACTTATTGTGTTGGTTAAAATTTTATGATCGAAAATTTTGCAATTCACACATTTTCACCGGTTGTTATCGCTATGATAACATTCCGATGTTTGTTTTATTTACTTCTTTACTTATATATTTTATGCGGCTTTATCATTTTATACAGGTGTCTTTAGAACATTAATTAGTTAAAATATCATTGTAAGAATTGTCAGAGTTTGTTTTACGGAAGCGAAATAGTAATACTGTGTTATCTCCGTAATAATAAATTTTGAAATCGCATATCACCTTAAGTTCAATTACCTGTAGAAATTGTGAGTACGCCTACGACCGACGCTCTAATAGTGTTTTGAGTTGTTAAATTCAACGATTCAAAGAGATAAACAATCGACCGAAACCCTAAGTTTGTCACTGTGCTCCAGAAGTGACACATTGTCAGAAACAGGCAAAATGTTACTTGATTTTACGTAAAGGATCTAAGTGTCGCTTTCATGCCACAAGGCTAATCTTATTCTTAGTAGATGTATTTAATATATGGACTTCCGATAAACCTAGCGGAGAGAGTTTGTTTGTTTGATCCTCCTTGAGGGTTGTTCTCGATTACCTGTACCCAATTAAACACAACGTTTGGTAGGTAAGAGTTCAGAATATTTCATCCTGTGATGACGCTAACTTCGTTAGTGAAATGATCTTCAGGTGTTTTTAAAATGCGTGGTGAATTGGGTTTCTCCAAGTAAAATACCCAGCATGGCCCAAATTGTCATTTAAAATAAAACCCCTGTTACTGACACATCAGAAATATCCTCAAAACATGGACTGACAAATGACATGCGCACCACTGAGTTTTAGTTTATTAAATCCTACGCGTTTAAACAACACATAAATGGTTTTGTGCAAGACCTTTGGTGGACGCTGTATATAATTGACAACAATAAAAGTTGTAAACAATTGTGAAAACGTTATAAGATTCATAGTGCAAGAATAAAATGTATTATGATAATTTACTAACCAGGAGATATGTCACTGGTTGTTGTTTGTATTTATCTGTTGAATATTAATAATTGTTATTGAAAACTTCACTTTCATAGTTTGTGGCATTTCGAGATCACTAAGTATTTAATGGTCGGCGTTTTGCTTTACATTTTTTAGTTTCATCCGTTTTAAAATAGATATTTAAATTTGTTTGAAGCTCTTTAATTCTTCTATCAAATATCTACGTTTTAATATGTTTTCTAGTCGTTGAATACCTTTTAAAAATATGTGGATTAATTTGCATACTAATCATATCACATTATCAGATCACTTGCAAATTACGATATATATATATATATATATATATATATATATATATATATATATATATATATATATATATATATATATATATATATATATATATATAGTTTTTATTTTTAAAATTTCAGTTGTGTGTTGCATATAAACCAATTTATTGGCACTCTTTGTACAAAAAACGCTTGATGCTTATAGAAATGTGTACAGAGTGGTCCAAATTAGACACTTTCAATATGAAATACCAATTTCATTTAGCTAGAAAAAACTAACGCACACATTACGGGCTGAATTTTTGTGAACTGTTTAGAAAATATAGGGTGGTGTTAAGTTTTGTACATTTTAGACCGACCCCCGTAACTTATTTAATTATTATTATTTTGTTTCTGTGAAAACATTTTTATTGCACTTTTTTTAACATATCCAATGGCGTCCCAAGTTTTTTAGTGGTTTTGAAGCTATGACATAAACTTGTATTTTTTCTTATGAACCACTATGTAGTTTTTGCATATTCTGTTTCTAAATGAAATTCTCTTTGCAAATATATATAATACTTGCTACTTTTTTTTGAAACATTCATTTTATTGCTGATTTTAAAATACTATAGGGGAATTTTGTAAATCTAGGTGTCGTATAAATAAAGCGAAATAAACTTAAAGCTGTTATAAAACATGTATTGCAAATATTTTTTTTTTTTGTAATTTATTGATTCAATCAAACAACACAAAATAACAAGAGCAAATAATGTACGAGTAAAACTACATTATTATTAACTATTTTCCTAAGTAGTTCTGAAAATGTTTATCGCAACTCTTAGGAACATTATTTCTTCTACAAGCGTGCGGAAAATAGGATTTTTCTTTCTACGCACTAAATTCATTGCGGAAATAGGATTTTTTGCACGCTTGTAACAAAAATTATTTACAACATGTGTTCAAATTAAGCACCATTTAATTAGAGGGATAATTGAGTTCGCTTCCTGACATTATTAACAGCATTCTACCGCCGGTATTGATTCAAAAGCCTGTCGTACTGCTGCTTCCAACGCTTCTCTCCTATTCCTCCCCAGGGGTAAAAACAGGTCCCCGGTTGCGGAGCCAATTATCCCCAAATTGCTTGTTTAAAAGCGTCGTTATAAGATGTGCATTATGACACGGCGCTCAGTCTTGTTGAAAGTATACGGTTTCAATTTGCGATAATGGCAAATCATCCATAAGTGTACTATTTCTTATATCACGCTGCTCTAAGGCTACCCTCAAATATATAGGGGCCGAGAAATCTTCCTCTAAAAATACCGACCCAAACATTAAAACTGTATCGGCCTTGATCTTGTGTCTACTGTAATATTTGGATTTTCCAAAGTCTGATTGTATACATTTTATCTATTAAAATAAAAATACCAGCGCTGCTAATGCAGGCTTCATTAGTTCATATGGTGTTCTGCGGAAAGTTTGGGGTTTCAGCACTTTTTTAAATACCATTGGCAAAAGTCGAGCCTGAATTGTAGGTCATTTGGTAGCAACTTATGAACTTTTCTTATTCTATGCGGTTAGATTTATTTTTCTTTAGAATTCGCATAGCAGTAGTTTTTTTTTTTTTTGAATACCTACCTGTCAGCTGCATTTTACGTAACGAAAGATTGGATTGGGTTTGACCCTCTCCAAAAACAGTTATTTCTTCTATCTCTTTCTCTACTTCTGGCTTCGCATATTCTCGGTCTCGGTTTTTAAAACGAACCGTAGATAACTAGGTTTTGCTGCAATCTAGAAAACATGCCCCGAAAGGGCTGTGTCCTTTCAGGGTATCTGTCGAAGTAAATGTTGCTTCTATCTCTTTCTCTATTTCTGGCTTCGCGTATTCTCGGTCTCGATTTTTGAAACGAACCGTAGGTAACTAGGTTTTGCTGCAATCTAGAAAACATGTCCCGAAAGGGCTGTGTCCTTTCAGGGTATCTGTCGAAGTAAATGTTGCTGGCGGCCTGAGCATCGTCATGTGATTCCCAGTAACACTTTTCACATGTCATATTTTTCGTAATTCTCAAACATTAAATAACCAGGGAAAACTGCTTATAACTTCAAAACGCGAGTCAAAAAAGCACATCAATAGCAAACTTCATTTAAATGAAAAATAATGATTGCTTGACAGTTGTTTCCAAGGTATTTTGTTTTGTATTTCAAGCATGGCACGCAAGATTTAGTTACTTAATCTTACAAAATTCATCTATAGTATTTTAAAATCAGCAATAAAATGAATATTTAAAAATAAAAGTAGAAAGTATTTTATATATTTGGAAAGAGAATTTCATTTAGGAAAAGAATATGCAAAAATATCCATAAGAAAAATACAAGTTTATGTAGCTTCAAAATCATTATTTTTACAAACAAGTTTGGTACGCCTTCGGATACCAAAGTGCCTTAAGCATGTTTTTACATAAACAAAAAATATTCATAACTAAAAAAGTTACGGGGGTGGGTCAAAAAGGCACAAAATAAGTATGTGATGTATGTCTTTCGACTATACCTCTTCTAGATCGGCGATTCAACTAGGAATATTTTTTATTGTATTTTAAAAATCTTGTAATTATAGTGTTGATAGAAATGTTTCTTCATCGGACTGATATATCCAGTAAATAATAATCCTATTTTCCTTTCTGTTTCAGAATAAATTTAGTTATCAGAATCCAACGATAAAGTTCCTAGAAAACGATGGGGTAAGTAATGCTTCTTTTCACATTTTTATGAGTTAATTTTCCTAGACATTTAAGTATAGAAAGTATAGAACAAATTGAAACAGCAGAAAAACTAAAACTTGGCACCTCCTTTCTGAGACGGGTGCGGCGCGGTAGACTTGTTAAAATGTTTAATCACTTTAAATTAATTGTTTGAATGCTAAAAAATATGTTCTGTACTTAATTAATAGAATTGGTTTATCTACAAATTGCACATATAAAAGCTAAAGTTTTCAAATTATTTTTAAGATAATTTTGCAGATTATTGCACGTTCAATTTCACATAAACCGACTCCTGATAGATAGATCTCCTACATAAATACATGTACGTTGATATAATTTTTACCTTGTGGTTTCTTCTCTTTGCAGAGTTATTAACATTATAAGTTTTTAAACATTTCACACTTTTTAAATATTTTCCCAGTACGGTTCTGTTCCCTTCATACCTTCCTCCCTCCGTAAGTTTACAATTTGATGTGAACCAGGCAGCTTTCAAATCTCTGGAAATTTTCATTGGAACTTTCTCATTACTTAGGTGCTTGCACTTTCTCGGTGCTATGTGGGTCACTGGGTTAGTAGTCACGAAATTCTGACGAAGATCGGGCTTTCCTCTATTTTCGAAAACCTCATTTTTCACATTACTGTGCCATCTTTTCTTACCTTAATGTTCCAGCTAGTGTTGTGGTAGTTACGGCATGCATGTGTTATTACTAATTATTAGTTTACACCTCCGTTTTGTGCGAGGGAGTATGTAACCTAATCGGTTTTGTTTTATTGTGTTATACTCGTTATAGCATGTGTGTGTCGTTCTTTGTGCTTAATTATTACTTTGCTATATTGTTTTTGCGTTGGACAAAATTTGATGTGTTAAGTTTTGCATAGTGGGAGTAAGTAACCTAGGTCACTTACTTGAGAGAACAGACAAAAGATAACTTTTTCTTGTTGGCATTTAACTTTCTTGATGGGGGATTTCTCCTTCCCCTGGTCTTCTGCGTGGGCACAATGTGATGTGTTCCCCCTTACCCTAGCTTTCTAATTCAACGAACTGTGTATTTCAGGAGAAACGGGTGTTGGGGTGCTGGCGGTTGCTAAGGGGTTTCCCCTCTTCTCTTTTTTCGCCTGAACTTATGTGGGGATGCATTTTACTGTGATTTTTCCTTCGCGTAGCTTTTTAATTGGTCGAACCGGTGGTTTTTTCGGCACAAACAAGGGACTCGGTGCAATGTCCATTGTTTATAGTAAAGTGACCGTGCAATGCTACCATTTTTTTAAATGAAAATAATTAATCATATTTAAAGAATACTCTGTTATATACTGGATTTCAAAAAATGCCGATTGTCAATAACACACAAAGCACTGTACATATAAAATAAACTGGTTACAGAGTGTCTTTTTACTTCCACATCGCCAGCGGGAAACGAGCTTCATTGATTGTCACTACTTTTTAATTGAGGGACGAGGGTGCGAGAATAACTTAGAAAATACGAGATTTTTATAGAACATATAGTTCCTTATCTTATACTTCTCAGCTAATAACCATATGTATCTAGAGACAAAGTGAGAGTCATTCTCCCTCGCTACCCTATCAGCTTCCTAGGAAACTTATAAACCACACACGCACACACTACCCGTAAGAGATTAATGCTTTAATGTGTTTTTCTTGTGTCTATAATTCGGGTTTTAAAAGTGCATGTGTGTTCTAAGAACTATGGAGCTATCGGTCTTGTTGGAAGACATTTCCAACATCCTGGCCCCCGGGGTGAGGTCTTTAGGTACAGGATTAGAGTAGAGAAATGGTAATAAAATAATACGAGAGAGTAAACTAAAATTAGAAAAACTTGAACTACTGGGTGTTTCCATCAATCGAACTTTCAGGGGGAGATGGCGATGGCAACGCGCACACTTTAGTGATGGGCCGAATAACCTCACCATTTCGAGTTCGCACTTTTAGAGCTCTGACTTGACCATCAGGATCTTTGATTTCCTGGGTGACCCTGCCGAGAGGCCATTTGAGAGGGGAAGTGTCATCGTCTTTTAGAACCACCCGGTCATCCTGCTGCGTGTGTGCCACCATTTTGATCTATTTTGCAATCGATTCAAATAGTCGACAGACCATCTTTTCAAAACAAATGCTGAGTGTGGGAATATCTTTGCCAAACGTGAGTGGGTTTTCGGGACTTTGTATAATCTCGTTCTGGAAATGTCGTAAGGCTAGAGCCTACCAAAAAATGACCAGTTGTAAGTGGCTGATAGTCCGAAGGATAGTTCGATAATGGGCATAATGGCCGCGAGTTGAGTATTTCCACGATTTGGGCGATGATGGTTTTAAACTCTTCAAATGTAAATTTTGTGGTACCCATTAGTCTATTTATATGATATTTGGCGCTTTTTGGGATTTTTTTATAAGCTCGTTCTGGAAATGCCGTAAGGCTAGAGCCTATCAAAAAATAACCAGGTGTAAGTGGCTGATAATCCGAAGGATCGTTCGATAGTGGGCATAATGGCCACGAGTCGAGTATTGCTTCGATTTAGGCGAGAATAGTGTTAAACTCTTCAAATGTAAATTTAGTGGTGCCCATTAGTCTATTTATATATTTGACAGACATACAAACCGAGAGACAAAAAAAATTCCTTTCGAAATCATGTTTATATATGTTTTGGTACTTTTTAGGATGTGTAAGCAAAAAAGAAATTAAATTAGGGGTTAAATGTGTGGCGTGGAATATCGGTGACAGAAATGTCTCTTTTTTTGCTAAAACAGCGTTAAAAGTCTCAAAACATATAGAAAACTTGATTCTAGAACGCAATTTTTTGTCTGTCGGTCTGTGCGCCTTTCTCTTAGTGGGCGCAATAACTTTAGAACTAATTGAGATACAATCTTTAAATTTGGGATCCAGTTAGCACCCGACAAAGGAACGCTTCGAATTGTTTTTGGGTAAGCTCGCTTCAGTTGGTAGGGCATAAATGGGGGGATTTAATGAAAATTTAAATTTTTTCGTTAATTCTCTGGAGTAGTATAAGGTTTAAAAAGTTTATGGGTACAGGAATATGAATGTTTTCTTTGTGATCATGTCAGGGACCCTGAATTTATTTCATGAGAATGTTTCTCGGAGGAGAATAGATTATCATAGCCATGTGGAAGTTATGATCCAGTTTGCAACACTATTTTTATTTGTTGTTTCTTAGGTAGGTAGCTAGAAATTATATTTTATTAACTTTGTTTTTGTGAGCCATTTTTAAATTTGTTCAGAACACATCTATCAATTCTCACATTCCACAGTGACATCCACTTAACAGGCTATTTTGCATGCTTCTTTAATTAGCCAGCGTGCAACTTGTTTAGCAAGCATTTTTATATTAATTATTGCTGCAGATATTTAAAATACGTATGGAGAACAGGTTTCCCAAAACGACTTTCAAATTTCACTTGAAGTGGCATTGCTACAATCTTAATTTACACATTTTTTCTTTGCTTCGTTTCCTTGACTGTTTAAACAGATATAGTTTTAACAAGATCATCGATATTTTGTGATTACGATGTAGGGCGTTAATAATGAAAGGACGGTACCTAACTTGTTTTAACTGGTTGTTTGGATATTAGATAGCATGTTTCATTTTTGCAATGCATATATTAAGGTTCCAAAAATAACAATTTTAAAATGTATAGTTGGTTCTCTGGTGTTGTACCTGTTCAGCAATATTCTTTGCGAAACCAAATTTCTTTTGTAAATTGTAAATAACAATCGATTGTTACACGAGCTCACAGATATTAGTAAATTGTGCAGCGGGAGATGCATTTTCTAAGGCAATCTAACCTTTGTATATGTAAACAGCATACGAAGTTAAATGACTAGACTATAGGTATGCTTTACACTCTAGGTAACTGGAGAAAACATAGACATCCTTGACATTTTAGATAACCAGTCTAAAATATTTCAAGACTCGGACTTACAAATTTAGTAAGCAGTTCATGAAGTGAGTTTGCAGATTAGATGATTTTCACAGTATTCCTAGTAAAATGCTGTGTTACTATTGCAAAAATATTAACGTTGTTTTAATTTAAAAAGAATATGGTGACATCAATGCTTTGTTCGTTAGAGGATATATTAGAAAATAATTACCCATACTGATCTATAGGACAAATGTCATTGTGCTAATAAAAAACCATGACTACCCTTGAAAGTGTCATATTTTTTGAATGAAGTTGTCCCATTTGTTGCTTTTCTCACGCATCTAAGAAGCTTCTTTGGTTCGTGTATCTGTTTTACAGTATTGATGAAACATGAAATAAACATGTGATTTCCTAGCTCTCTTTTAGAATAATTATAAATAAAACTGAACAAGATCAGTGGCGGAGGGAGAATGTACTTTTACGCCCGGTTCTTCATGGTCAGTTTTTTGTGGACTTTTCTTCTTTAAAAGTAGTATAACGCAACATGTAAAATGTCTTTAATGTAAGACTGGGAAGTTCATGTTTCTGTTAAAAAACAACTGGAGGTGACTTTGTTTCCACTTGCAGTGGCACCCCATACCTTATACTGGTAGGTGCAAGATTGCGCGTAATGTAAAATTGAACATTGTCATTTCTCTACATCGCGGGCATACTTTTTTACGGCCACCATTAGCCTTCAAACTAAAGCGTGAAACGTCACTGAAAACGACGCAATGCAACTACAGATACCGCTGAGCCCGTTTTCAACACTATTCCTGATTAATGCAGTAAATCGAGCTCATGGTTAGCTGGCGACCCGTAGCTGGCGACCTGTTACGTCCGGTTACCCAGGTTGTGACAAAACTGCGTCTAACGGCACTAGCTCATGGAAAATATTATTTAAGATATGTTGTTTTTGACAGCTCCATATGCAGACCACATACACTTCATCACAGTTTCTGTGATGATTCCGACCTTATTTGCAAATTCCCAAGGAAAGAGAGAAGAAAAGTTGCATGTGTAATATTTATCATCTATAGAATTTAGCACCGTCTTAATTTTAACTACTGTCTTCTAGTAGATTTAGATCATACCAAATTTTATTATGAATGTCAATAACATGTGTTCTGATTTTGCTGCCTAATACATTGTTATTGTTCCTATCAATTAAGAAATATGCCTGACATAAAACTTCCTTCGGTATAGTCTTTATTTTATTACTCAATAATTGCCTCTTGTTTCTATTTTGATTTTTTTAATTTGTTCCTGTAGATATGAACAATGACTGCACATGTTTTTGTCAATATTGATATTGATAAGGTTGAATAGAGCAGGATAAACTTCTTAGGTCGACATCCTGTATTATGGGCTAAGTCCCCCAAAGACGAAATTTTACTCTTACCAGATATCTCAGATATCAAATAAATTTTGCTCAGATGGGACCCTTTCCAAGTTGTCGAGACCTGAGCGACGACGAGACATTTTCTCAGAAATCTCGCTTATCCGGGCTATCTCACATACCAAAGAGACTGAGCTCAAATGAGACTATTTCCAAGTTGTAGGAACCTAAACGACGACTAGGCAGTTTCCTAGAAACTTCACTCATTCCGGGTATATCAGATATCAAAGAGATTAAGCTCAGATAGGGCTCTTTTAAGTTGTCGGGACCTGAATGACGACGCGATACTTCCCCGTTTTCTAGTTATCGCCGAACAATATAGGCAGTTGCGAGCATTACAGCTTTTTTGCATAAAAGTATAAAGGAGCTCTCCGAGGCACAGTCTCCTGATGACCTCTAGAAGATTTTTAGAAACCATACCATATGGCGACTTGACTATCGGGATCACTTGGACACTCTCTGTCATCCTCTGCCTCTCCACTTGAATCTCGAGGGATCTGTACTTGATGATCTTCTTCTTGTTGTACTTTATCTCTAAATTATCGATGGCCTGTTGTATGCAACTTGTATCCGGAGTTTTCAAGAACAAACTCAGGAGTGTATATATAGTGGGGAGTATCACTAACATTTAAAAATTCCTATTTTCACTGCTGATTTCTGACGGTGTCGTGTCCATGGATACACAGTTATACAGGTATGCGAACCACCGTCTAAAATGTGGTCATTTATGTCGCCTAGACAATGACACAAAATGCTGTCATTTGAGTGTTTGAACAGCATCAGATATTTTTATCTGTGAAGTTTATTTCAACCGGACTGCCAGTTTTCTCTCTCTCTCTCTCTCTCTCAAACACACACACATCACCTCTTTGTCTCATTGTATCGCTACCATCTTTTTGGCACGAAGACTACACTCATACATTATGCTATGCGTTCAAAGCATTGACCGTCAGTATACCTTTTTAGGGAATTTTTATTTAAGAAAATTCGCTAAAAGAGATGTATCGATGGTGAGATTGTTCAACAAAAAAAATTCAAATGAGCGCGAATTTGGGCCGCTATAACCCGGTCGGACCAGCTTTTCTATATAAAAAAAAAAGGTTTTTCTGAAAAAAAAATTATCTCAAAAAAATAAAATTATTTTGCCCAGGTACATACCTTATTATATGCCAAAATTCAACTTTCTAAGATTATAGCAAAATGAGTTATTCAAATTTGAAGCATTTAATGAAAATTCGCTACCATAACGCACTTGCTGCGTCCCGAAATTTTAATTGTATATCCATGGTCGTGCATCTCTTTGTACTTTGTTGCAGCAAACGCTTGGTATCCTCCACGAACATGCTGGAAAGTGTCTGACGTCTTGACACCCAATTCTGCATTTCTCATTTCTGACCGAATGATCTCCAATTATCTACTTCAAAATGATATAATTTTGAATGGCCATCAAAAAAAAAACCTATTTCTGAAAATATATGTCCAACAACCAATAGTTCGGCTCTGATTTGTCGAGGTGGTGTGATTTGGATGTCGCCCATGGAGGGAGGGGCTTCTGTATCTAGAATTGCAGTGTCTTGATCAGCCCGATGGTGACCTTGCATTTTGCTTACCCTTATTTTTATGCCTCGCATATGGCACGATGTAGTTCGAAAGTAAATGGGTCCTGATTGAAATATGTTCCAATATCTGTTTGCTAAATTGCCCAGTCTGTCAAGATGTACTCACACCACATGTTACAGTCTCGTCGTAAACTCTGTCAGTTTAATCTTCATTACTGGGTGGTTTATTTTCCACGCCTGCTGTATTTTCAACTACTTATAACATCCTTCTAAGTCTGTTCAGAAAATTTGCTGACAATACTGCATTTTGCATGTCAACATGTCTGGATAACAGTTTCACCATTTTAAGCAGTTATTCCAGATGCTATTTTGTTCTGAGCTTTTTATATATCGAGGGCATATCTGCTGAAGTTCAGATGATTTGATGGTGGGTTCAATGCGAGGCAGAACCATACTGGACTTAGCGAGTCGCCTTGTACTATACCTATTCTAGTAGGTTACGATGTTTTTTCCGATTATACTCGTAGCTGAGTTTTTCTGTGTTCCAGGAACCTCGGGATATAGGTGTCGTCTTATAGATTCTAAGCACACTTATTATCATTCTTATATCTGGTGAAGTCCTGAATAAATATGTATTTATTGACCCAGTCAGAAAAACAATAAGCTACAAAAAGGAATAATATACAGGGTTCAATTAAAAACCGTATGATTGTATTTTAAAAGCGCGATGTTCGATTGTGTCTTCTGAAAATCTCAAACCAAGTTCCCCAAAACTTTTGTATTTCATTTATCGAGCTCAAGAGCGAAAATGAGAAAGAAAGGTGATATGTGAATCACTGCACTTTCTTAGCTGAAATTATGGCGTCTCATAAGTGACTCACCATATTACTTTTGATCTCTCTGTAGAGAAAACTTTTAGTAAATAAACTATATACGGTTCCAACAATTTGTAATACAAGTTCTCTTTCTATGGGTACATAATTACTTGCTTAATTTGATCTTTCGGTTACAACAAGGTCGCGTAGAATCTTGAAAGTTGAAGTGATGGTATGACGTGAAATCCTTACCTTAACTAGCAAATAAAACTTCCATGCAAATATTATCTGTTAAGACAGTCGTTGTGAAATCTTGCAATTCCTTTCATTTGCTTCTTTGCTACCGGTCAGCAATATCTTAAATCACTAATGAAAGTAGATACGAAATGATAATTAGTATTTAAAGTCTACAATTATATAATGAAATTGTCTAATATAATGATATAGAATTTCCATAAGAATAACGAGTTTTACTTGATTATGGAGAAGGATACCACAGTGTTACGGTAATGGTTTCAGTCGAAAATAAAAGAGCCATAATGACATTTAAATAATGTGTCGGTCTTCGCGAAACTATCTCCAGTCAACAATAGATTATATAATAACTGGGTTGCCTTACGAATTACGAACTTGTTGGAGACGAGTCGAACGATTCTGTCCGCTGTAGTTCTTTCGTATTTAACGTTATTTTCAAAGTACATACCAGACTTGTACACCCACACGATGGCGTGTATGCGATTTAACGTTTAGATAATCCGTAATACTTTCTCAATGTATGTAATGTCTCACTTGAAGACTAGTTGCTAAGCTGCTTGGTAATCTCATGATTAAAAAAATTGCATTATCGAGACTAGTTATGTAATACATGGAGGCTTCAAATAATCTTGTATTTGAAATGATTATAATATCTAGTAATTGTTCTGTTGGTGTATCTGATTTTTTAATGAATTTTCGTAGAAAAAAATCTTCAAATAAGCGCGAACTAGGCCCCCTAGACCACATATCCGGGGTCAATGTCAATGTATATATATATATATATATATATATATATATATATATATATATATATATATATATATATATATATATATATATATATATATATATAATATGTGTGTATGTATGTATCAGCCGATTTTGATAAGATTTGTTAGTGCCTTCCTTTTACAAGTAACTTGGATAAGTTCGTTAGCCAGAAATAAGAGCCCAGATTTTACAGAAAAATTTTGGGTTTTCTTTTGGAAAAGTTTGTTATCTCCGGAAATAACAAAGCTAGAGCAACCAAATTTGATACGTTGTTTTATATTATAAAAAGTATACTACGTACCAAAATTTAGATCTCATCTCTGGGTTAAAAGAAAACATATAGGCAATTAAAAAAAAAAGGTGCCACTGATGAAACAAATGCGGGTTATGTGAAGACAAGGTGACAAGAAGTGTGTTATACAAAACCTTAAGTTTCAGCTTGTCCTTCATTTTACCAAAATATTTGCAGAAAATTCATTTAAAAACTGTCAGCTTTTGGGCGAAGAACCTGAAACGAATATGGCTTACGTAGAGACAATGTGGCAGGAAGTGTGTTTTTCAAAATCGTCAACTTTTGGGCAAATAACCTGAAACGACTACGGGTTATGTAGAGACCATGTGGTAAGTAGTGTGTTTTACAAAACCTTAAGTTTCGGCTTGTCCTTCATTTTACAAAGATATTTGCAGAAAATTCATGTATGTCAATTTCTAATAAAATGTCAAAATTTGTTGAAGTGTTGAATTATAAGATTTTAACAAGATTTAGATGAAAAAATCAATAATTTTTCTAGTTGATTTACAATTTGCTACCCATGGCTCTCATTGCGATCCAAATTTTGAGTGACAGTTCATGATATAATTTGGCAGCTGGACGTTTGGAGATCAGAGTTTATCAAAATTGTGTTTTGATACAAGCACAAGTTTAAGCTTTTCTGTATGGCACGATGTAAAATTAAAGTAATACACAAGTAAATAAAAATAAAAAACAGACCCTTTCTCTGGTGCTTTGGCCGTAGTTGTAGTTATAGAGTTTATGGTTTAATAGGCTACAATTTTTAGCGTATTTTCATGGAGGACACCGCGACTTTTGAATTTTTAAATATTTCTTCATATGAGCGCGAACTAGGCCCCCTAGAACCTATATCCGGGGTTTATTCAGATTGTATCTGTTTACATATGTACAAAGTGACACATTTCTACGGTGAAGCTCAACATATTCGTTATTATACAAGATACGAGAAAATATTGTATACGTTACGTTAATTGGGGTGTCTTGCCACTTTTGAATTTTGAAAAGATTTCTTCAAATGAGCGCCAACTAGGCCCCTAGAACCTATATCCGGGGTTAGTTTCAGTTTTACCTGTTTACATACGTACAAGATGACACATTTCTACGGTGAAGCTTAACATATCTGTTATTATACAAGATACGAGAAAATATTGTATACGTTACGTTAATTAGGGTGTCTTGCTGCATCTTATAAAATTATTTTTACGATCAGAGGCTGGCCCATAAGTCGTTGGTGGTACAATTTTTTTAAATCGTACACGCAGTATATTATTGCATTTTTGCATTTTCCATCGACATATAATGCATGATTGTAAAAACAATCCGGAACGCAGCAAGTGCGTTATGGTAGCGAATTTTCATTATATGCTTTAAATTTCAATAACTCAATTTGCCATCAACTACGTTGTCTAGTCTAGTAAACGAGTTTTTTCAGGAACAATTTAGATTTACTTTAAATTACATTTTCAAACAATAAAGTTATTATGATCGAATATGCTACATTGTTTCTACTAATAAGGTTATACTGGTAACTAAATTTAATGCCTGCTTTCATAAAAAGAGACATATTTGCTATTAAAAACATTTTTATTTGCTGCGTCCAGACTTTTTTAAATACTACACCCATATCGATTTTGCTTAGCCAGTTTATTTATTTAATGTATGGCTCGATGAGGTCCCTGACCACTTATATATGTTTTAATTTTTCGTTAAAAATCGTTTTTTTTTTCCTGAAAAATCCTATATTTTTTAATATGACTAAAATGAAACCTTACATGTGACTAGAACCCTTAAATATATAGCTATTCTGTCCGAAAAGTCTTAGTATGGACAAATATCTCCAATGTTGGTAACTTTAAAAAAATTGCTATAGTTTTATAAACAAAGACATCTACTTTAATACTCACAAAGGTTTTTGCTGTAGTAGTCGGACAAGTGGAAAGTGCTATATCTGGTACATTTAGATTGGAAGAAATAAATGAAAGAGGGGAAGTAATGGAGTTCTCTGAGGAAATTGTCCTAATTATTTATGGAATTGTGTTACCCAAAAGAAGGCAGAAATGGAAAGAACCGGGGGATACAGGACGGTATCGAATAGATTTTATTATTATCAAGAAATGTCACAGAAATTTGTTTGGTTCCAGCGGACAGAGACAGTGACTATAATTTAATACTAGCAAAGTGCAAAACTGGGTTAACAAAGTATATAGAAAATAAAAAAGGAAATGGAATGTGCACAAACTAAAATATGCAGGGGAACTGGAAAGGTTTAGAAAAAAAACCAATAAGATAAATTTTAGCGAAGAAACATCTGCGTGGATTACAAAATATCATACATACAAAATATGGATGCAGCAAGTTGGTTGTGGTAGCGAATTTTCAGTAAATGCTTGACATTTTAATCATTCAATTTTCCATTAACCAAGAAACTTTAATTTTGGGGTCTAGTGAAGTCATTAGCACGGAAACATATCTACCAGATTTCCTTAAAATAACTTTCTTATGTTTTGAGCTAGAAATTTGTTTTCAGAAAAAAAATTTTTGAAACTGGTTTGATTGAACTAGTTACGAACTCATCAAAGCTATTAACTAAAGAAACAACTGTTAGACATTTCGACATTTCAGTTCAATTGATTTGGTGTTAATGTAGGTTATAATACTTTTTACATATTTAAAGTAGTTCCGGGGTATTTATGCTTGGATGGCCAAAATACATGTTTCCTGATTCTCCAATGATTGATATGGGTTCCTGTTTAATTTTCTAATAAGACGCCCTTGACAAGCATCATCGTCCAGTCTTTCCTTCCATCCAAATAAATACCTTGAATGTTTTCTTTACTGACACTACTAGTCTAGTCTACCAGCCGCCTAGATCTTCGATAATCCAATATACTTTACCTTAGCAGGGCGCGGCTAAAAATTTAGTAAATTGAATTTAAAAAAAGGTTTGTTTATATCATGGAAAGAATCGGTTATTCAATGACGTCAAAAAAATTAACAAAAAGATTCCATTTTCATCCCCCGGAGCGCGGCTAGTAATGATTTTAAAAATTTAAAAAGCAGTAACGTTTTTTACCCATCATAAAATTTTTAATCTCTATGACAAATCAATTTTCAGAAAAAAAATGTTGTCTTTTCCGCCCTGGCCTAACCAGGAATCAAAATAAATAGATAACGGCTCCATTGCGTGAGGTATACACATAACATAGAAGAAAAATAATTACAAAAGATGCTGATTCTGCTAGATAGTGTCTTAAACTGAATCACACTAAGGATCTATATGACGATAACAAAAGCAATGTGGAGGTGGGAATAGGACTGCGAAAATAGATGTAAAGGTAAACGGCCAACAACTTGAACAAGTAGAAATGTAGCAAAGATCTGGGAAGGGGGATTGTGATAGCATAGCACGCATTTAATAGACAAAGTACTCAATTACATCAGATGTCTACAAAGGAACAATTAAAAATTTAAATGTTCCTATACGCCAAAAGTGGCCCTCTAATTTTGTCACAAAAAATCTATTGTTGCACAATTGCAGAGTTCAGAAAGCACACAAGGTTCAGGGAGAAATGAACAGCTGCCGTTTGTTGAGTTATGGCAGCCCCCTTACTGCTGAGTTATGACCTGTTGTGACACCCCCCTTACTGCTCTTAACCCGAAGAAACATTTGCCAAGACCTCAATTTTCTTCAGATGAAAAACCAAAAGAGGTAATTTTCGATTTTTTAAGAGTTACCTTAATAACGTTTTATGTAGGGTATCGCGTTGTTCGACTAAGTGTTTAACTGTTAAGGTCAGGAAACAAAATTATGTTTTTCTCTAAATATTTTCTTTCATGGCTCCCCCTTACTGCTCTTAACCCGAAGAAACATTTGCTAAGACCACGATTTTTCTTCAGATGAAAACTAAAAGAAGTCATTTTAGTTTGTTTTTTTAAGAGTTGCCTTAATAACGTTTTCTGTAGGGTATCGCGTTGTTCGACTAAGTGTTTAACTGTTAAGGTCAGAAAACAAAATTATGTTTTTCTCTAAATATTTTCTTTCATGGCTAGGTAGGTTTACTTATAATGTTCCCTCGTATATTGGTGTTTAGAAAGTACTGGCTGGCCAAGTTGATGCTAATGATAATTAAATCGCTTGATCTCATATTTTCAAAGATACGTCTTAAATAGGGAATAGCGAAAGAACGGAACCTTCAAATGACAATGTTGATAAACATAGCTAATGATTCCTACTTCGCTAGAAATCTATGTTGCGTAAGTTTTACGTTGTACGTCAAAAAAAGTCGAAATTCTTAGAAAATTAGAAAATTATATGTTATTATATTTGTTTACTATCATTAGATGCGTCAGCGGTTATTTTTTTACGGAAATAAGCCATTTGTTTTATTTATCTTTCAGAGGCATTGTTACAGTTTATGAAAGTAAGTTCCTGTTAAGTTATCTGCTTTAAATCGTTGTATGCTTAACAGCAATTGTAATATAATCGATATAGATTTCTAAGATGTTTGAGATGTACATTACTATTGAGATATTTCGAGATTTATCTTTCAAAGTTGAAATAATGCGGTGTATAGAGTTGATCGTATAAAACTAATGCTGGAAGCGAAAACTGGTTAACGGAACGACGGTCATAACTCGATGCGAAAACCGCGGCTATGCATATACAAAACCGATCGTTGTCAGTTAGGTTGCACACAAATGTGCTTTTTTTCATGGAAATTGCTATGATTAATCATGATATGAATATACAGTTTGTTGAAGAGGTAGAAAACCCTTAAGTAATCTACAATTATAAACTTTGTGGGTACGTACTCAAGGAAAGCATGGAGAGCGCACGCAAGAAGTGGCAGCCACGCTCTTCTTAGTCTGTGTTATTGATAATAAGATGCAGATGTGTTTTCTTTATTTGCACTACTACGTCTTGACACATTGCCAAACCTCGCTTCGTGGCTACAAACTATGTGGACAGCAGGAATGATGTTTTTGGGTGAATTCCCCCACTTCAGATAGGTGAATAAATCCTCAACATTCATGAATTTTTAAGAAAAATCCCCTCAGCTACAAAACTTGATAGCCAACTCCCTAAAAAGGCGAAAGAGCTGGGGTGGATTCTGATATCCTCTTGTTTCAAAAGTCCGGGAACGGCCTCATTTTTCAGAAACCGCTTGATGAAAAAAAAATCTCTGGGCGCAGCAAGGGCGTTATGGTAGTGAATTTTCATAAAAATGTTACTAATAGGAAATATTTTTTTTAGGAAAGCTTGCATCAAATTTGGTTACCAGTATAACCTATATAAGAGAAATAATGTACCATATTTCATCAAAATAAGTTTATTGTTTGACAATATACAAAAAACTTCCAAAAATAAACCTAAAATGTGCCCAAAAAACTGGTTTCCTGGCCAACGAACCTTAGGTTAATAGTAAATTAAGCTTTCGAAAGAAACATTTTATGAAAAGTACCATAACGCAGTTGATGAGTCCCGAATTTATTTTCTTACAAACATGCAATATCTTTCGATGGAAAATGCAAAAATTGTAATACTATAAGGCGTGTTCGATTAGGAAAAAAATTGCATCACCAGCGACTTATGGGCCACCTGTGATTGTAAAAATAATGTTATAAGATGCAGCTCCAGACATCGTATAATTAACATATAAAATGTTTTATCATATCTTGTATAAGAATGGATATTTTGATCTTTACCCTAGAAATGCGTCACCCTGTATATATGAAAACAGATAAAAACTTAAACTAACCCGGATATGGGTTCTATGGGGCCTACTTCGCGCTCATTTAAAGAAATCTTTTCAAAATTCAAAAGTCACTAAAATTGTATCCAACTCTATGAGTAAAATTGTGATGGCCAAAAATAAATATGATTGTAAGAAGAAGAGCATGTCTACATTTGTATTACGAATGTCAGAAAACAAAATACTTATTTACATGTCACTTTGAAAGTAGATCTGACATTTATCAAAATAATTTGTCAGTTGAATATGACATGTACTGTTGCCATGGACTATCATTATGCACTATTGTATTACGCCTTATAAGAATCTTGTTGTTTTTTGGAATACGAAAGCTTATTTTACTGTAAAAACATTTTCCATCCCTTGGTTTTCGTTTCATTTAACGTTGTTTCCTTATAGCGTCACAGTAGGTTTTAGAATCTAGAAATTATTCTGTTATGTGAATTTTTTCGTTGCATATCTAGAACAAATTGTATTTTTCTTCAATTAAGAATGATAATTTTAAGTTAATTCCTATATTTTCTGTGCTCAATGTCTTAAACGGATGCGAAACGGGAGAAGGAAATTTCATTTATAGTTAAAATGTCTAAGAGAACTATTCCAAGCACGAGCGTTGTTTCCATTTTTTTTTATTATTATTTTTAATATTAATAACATAGGTAAATCAGCAGATTAGCGTATTGTTCGTTTTTTGAAAAAAAATTCAGAAACATGCTTAGGGGAATCCCTTTATGCATTAACCATCGGACAAATGCTGTGATCTCAACTCCACAATACAGTTAAGAGACCTAAAGTGAATTTGAGGTTCTGTGCGAGGTAAACCTGCTACAACGGAGCTAGAAATGCAAACTGTAAAAAACTCACCTTGAAGAAGTCCATAGAAAGGAGAAACTACTTACCAACACCGTTTCTCCATTCAAGCTCAAAATTCAAAAGTCGGAATCTCCTCATTAGTGATTTTTTTTAAAGAAAATTCACTAAAAACGAAATTTGTTACAGGTGAGTTATTGGCGATGCGGATTAAATGATATATTTCGCAGTGTTTTCAAGTTTGCCATTTCTCAGCTAATGTAGGTAACATTGCTTCTTTAAATGCAGCACCCGTCTTATTTTATTCCAATGCATTCAGCACGCTACTGCCACCAAAATTCCTAAATATCAGATCTCTATTTTGTTTAGATTTTGAATTATGACGACACAGCATTTTCGTTAAATGTTCCGGAACTCTCTCGTATTTTAGAATCCGCTTGATATTGATAGTAGTACCACAGCATAAGAAACAATGATTGTTTATTATGTTGCGGTAGTATTTTTACTAAAAAAAAAGTGCTATTGGGGATACGCTATTCAGTGATGGCTCGGGAATGTTGCCAAGTTTACCAAATAGTTTAAAAAACGTTGTTGTCATATTTAAAGATGCAAATAAAGTAGAGATCGAGTATTTGGAAGTTTCAGTGAGAGTAGAGCCCTGAATTCTTTGCAGGAAAAATAAGTCGGATGTTGTATTTAAAAAAAGTAAAATTGCCTACATTATCTCGAAAACGGTTAACGCGGAAACGTAGCCGATGCCATAATTGAATCGGGCATCCTCATTAACCCTTCTGCATTAAATCTCAATGTTTCATCAAGCGGTTTCTGAAAGAAGAGACCGTTCTCGAAGTTTTAAAACACAGTGTATAGTAAAATTGTATAGTAGAATTGTTATCCGTTTAATATACTACCCCGGGCATGAAGTCTTTGTCAAGTATCATGTAAACATAAGACGTCATATAAGACCGAAGCAGTGCTTGAATGTGTTTCAATGGCAATTCTACTAATTCTGTAATTAATTGTTACGTATACTTTTAATCTACTACCCAGGGCATGAAGTCTGTGTCAAGTATCATGTAAACAAAACGTTAGTTGACGTATCAGATAGCTCAGAGGTAGCGTGCTGGTCTTCTGTGCAGATCGAGTCCAGCTCGATGAATGTATTTTTTTTTTATTATTTATTTATTTTTGTTTGGCATTTGGCGAAACAATAGTGCACACATTTCATACGTTTTAAACCAGATCTTATTTTTGTGTAAAACGCCTGAATCACTTTGTCACCTTTGAGTCTGAAATTATAATTTTCAGCAGACATTTTGTTATTATTTATATTGAAAACTGGTTTGATTAGGTTGACTAAAAAAATCATTCAGGCGATTAATAAGGAAAAATAACTGCCACACTTTATAATTTGGCAGATACTTTACTTTTCTAAATACGAATTAAGTTTCCTTCTGGAAATCTTTTGTATAACTTTAATGAAATTTGTAGTACAAGTTTATTTTAGAATTACACTATCTACAGATATAGGAAAATTTAATTCTTTAGCTTCATATAAAATGGAGTTTTGGGCTTTTTTTTAAAGGAGACAAGATTTTTTGTTAATACAGATATCAATGGTAACACTTGCGAAAGAATTCTTCAAATGTGCGCGTACTAAGACCTCTAAAATCGATCTTCAAGGTCTGTGTAAGTTTCAACTATTAACTTTACTAAGATGCCATATAATAATAGTGTACAATTCTTATGAAAATTCGCTACTGTAACGCACTTGCTGCGTGCCGAATTTTTTATCATTTACAGGTGCGTAAATAGTCTCACCAAATGAGATTATCCAGAAATGGTGTGACATTTGGTGGGATTAATTATACATAAATACCCGTATTTTATTATGAGTTTCATTTGTTTTGTGCGACTGATGTTTGTCAGAGGCCGCAGTCTTGAAATTTTTTAAATGGCAACCTAGGTTTTGGTGTCAATTAATAGAATCAGAATCCAACTTTGGTGTGTAACAAGAACTTTATAATTGCAAGATGTATATAGGATTTTATCAAACCGAATTTTGTATTTTCGGAATTACAATTTTTTAATTTTCGAGGATTTTTCGTGTTTGACAGACTGTATATTCTATAATGGACTTACTGCGTCCAGAGTTTTTTCTTATTTAATATTTGTATTATTGTAATTGTCATTTAATGGTTCCTTGCTAATGACCTGTTATGGTTGAAGCAAGTTTATCTAAAAAAAAAGACGCTTGTTGAATGAAGTTGGCAGGAGAAAGGCAAAATTTGTTCGACATATTCTGTGGCGTAACAACTTTCTAACAACATTATTTGAAGGACGTATGCGTGGAAAAGGGGGAAACCTAGTCCAATTGATGAAGCTCGGAAGCTACAATAAAATGAAAAGATCTGCTGGAGACGGTGTCATAGTTACACGACAAGGCGACGTCGCCCTTATAAGGTGGTAATGATGAATGTGAGGTTTATTTGTTTGGTTCAATCGTAATATTTAACCCCGCAGATCTATAACTGCTCTGTTTCCCATTAATTACCGGGCACCGCTAGACTCATTATTCAGCTCTTAAATAGTTATCCTGGTAAATTAATCATATTCGTTAGTACACTTATCTCCTTAATATAACGAAGGCTATTAGCAAACTCACTATACAGACCTCGTGAATCTGTATTTTATTAATCCGATCCTTGTTCTCATGTGCACTCCGCCCCAACAATGGACTATCGCTTTAAAGTTTTATTATGAGCGTCACACAACGCCGAATCTGAATTTTCCGGAATTGTAAGGGCTTTCTCAAACACGGTTTTAGGAGAGACAGCTTCAATAAGTTCGAAGTGGTTGGCGCCACCCAGACTCGACGACTTTCCCTCCAATAAATCCCGTCCCCTATTTCAATCTCTTCCCCTTTATCCTGAAGCGTCGCTTCCCGAATCCCACATCTGATAACTTTAACTTCAAAGGCCAGTGCACTGAACGAAAAACAATTATTAAAAAGCTATTTCTAGACAATAAAATATGGAGATGAAGGGGTTTTGAAAATGGAATAGTATTTCTGTCAACAAGATGGGGAATCAGAAGGCTGTTTTATTGATTAAATGGTGTAATATAATATTTTTATAGTGACATTTTCTAAGCCATTACATCGAATAAAAGACGCTTTTTGTTGAAAAACCTAATCCGCATAATATACTGACTACTTGAGTGTAGAATTAAATTAAGGAATGTAATGGAATATTTCTTGGTTCTACGAGGAACATTTTTATGTTCGCGAAATATATAAGCTGGCTATGAAGAAACGAACGTTCCAATTTATTTTATTAATTTTAAATTATATTCCTGAAAAAGCAGAAGTTGAGGAATTTCACTTATGTTAAAGAATGGCCAGGTAAACTTTGCAAAATGTTGGCAAAAATCAGGGACGTTTTATGCTGGTCAGGAAGTGAAGAGTGGAACCCGTGATGAGCTCTGATGATAAGTATACTTGAAAACCCCAAAGCATTGCAACATATTGTTTGAAGACCTGACGATCGTTTCGCTAACAATGTTAGCGTCATCAGAGTATGTCAGGAAAAAAGTATGTATCTGTATTAACTCAGCTGATTGTAAAATTTAGAAAATTAATCACTTCTGAAACAACTATAATTTTGATACGAAGTCTACAGTTGCAATAATAGCCTAAGAAATTAAATGGGACGTGGACATTCTTATTTCAAAAACATTTGACGAATATATAGTAATGGTACTATTTCTTGTTACTAACTTTACAAAACAAGTATTTGAAAAATACGTCTTATTTACACCTTTTTTTGCCAAGATGTAACTTTGACACCGCAGGTCCAAAAATTGATACCAAAAGGTTCATAATGGCATTAGCTTAAAGTTTTCACGTACCAAATTACTAAGTTTTATTTTGCAATTTACCAACTCCATTCTAAGTTTCAGCCATTGCCTTCACATAAACATAAATACAAATTAAGAATTTACAACCCAATAAATGTAATTTGTGATACTAAAAAAATACTAGGTGCACAACTGTATTAACAACCTTAATGAGCTGTGTCCAGAAAAAGGCGGGGTCTTTTTCTCATTCACGACACAAATACATTAAATTTGGAAATGTGTCAAGATACGAATAAAAATATATATAAACAGCGTGCGGAAACCACCATCTCCATTTCTTTTCACCGCTATTCAAAATACTTTGTTGTCATTGTTGCAGATTATCTGAAAAAAATACGCCACTGCAAATAATGCGGCAAAATATACAGAATGTTATTAAAAATGTATCCCTAGCACACAAAAATAAGTTTTGATGAAAGACAATATTTACTGTCATCATATTGTTAAAGTCTTATATAACCTTTTCAAGTTCAAATTAGCGCTAATCAGAATCAAAATGACATTAGTCAAAATCATATTGGCATTAATTAAATTCAAGTTGACATTAAACAAAATCATATTGATAGGAGACACTCATGTTGCTATAAAACAATTGGTTTGTTTAGAACTTAGTGTCTCATTTGTATTAGGTTATTCTGAAAAAATAATAATATATTAGTGGTATATTCATCCAAGATGCATTATATATAAAAGTTTGATGCTGCAAATTTGAATGGGCAGGTTTGCCAATGGTGATCGGCGTTCTCCAGCCAATGTACTAAGAGCTGAGGGTGCCAAAAAGAACTGAGTATCGATGGGTTACCTTTCAAGAACTAGCAGAGAAGCAGCGAGGGGGTAGACGTCGAGTAAAAATGACCGCATACCACCGCCGCCAAACCATGGAACCTTCAGTCGAAGAAATCCTAAAATTACTCTTAAAGAACTGAATCGAAGATTACAATAAGTTTTTGTAGTCAATGTTTACAAGGAATGCGTTCGACAGCATCTGGATGGACTTATGATTACTTTGAAGGCTGTTCGTAGAGAACCTAAAAACGCAAATAATATTGAAATCAAAACCAGCAGGCGAAATGACGGTGAAAAATTGTTAGAAGTTCAGGCACAAAGTCCACCTGTCATATACATAGACGAAATGAACGTTAATTTGTTCATATCGCGGAGCCAGGGCCAAAAAAAGGAAGCCGCTGCACAAGTATATCTGCAGGATGCAGAGAAGCGAATGTTCACCTAATAAGATGTATTGGAACCATGGGGCTAATTGATTCCGAACTCAGATGGAGTTCTTTGAAGAAGCCGAAAGCGAACGAATTTGTGATGCAGTGTTTAAGAAGAGTGAAAAACATGTGCCGCACTGGAGTTGCGTTGGTCGTTGATAATGCTCCATGCCATTCCAATATTGTTGAAGTTTTTGCAGAGGACAAATTGACCATCACACCCTTTCACGACTAAGTCCGTATAGCCCTATGTTCAATCGCATTAAATTATCATGGCCTTTATTGAAAGCAGGAGTGAAAGCAGATATGGCTGAAAAGCTAAATAGCATCTTGGTCGGTGCTGACAGAGATCGTCTGACCCAAACTGAATATCGTATGCAGAGATTAGAGAACATTGTTCTTGGCAATATTGGCAAGATTACGGTTGTTAATTTTGCATTATCCAATTAATGCCAACTTGTAATTGGACATGGCCGATTCGGTTGTGTTTAATGTCAACTTGAATTTGACTGACGCCAATGTGATTTTGATTAATGCCACTTTGAAGTTGAAGTAGCCAATTTGATTATGACTAATATAATTTTGATTCTTATTAATGCCAATTTGAATTGGAAAATGTATTAGTATTGACCGGAGTGTAATATATCAGAATACATCCGAGGCTGTCAGTCGAAGACACACTCGACTGGAACGATGTTTGGAAAAAAATTCATGCGTTCATCATAGAGAAACAAACAAATGATCACAAAGATTTTTGAAAAGTGTGTTAAATTATTCTATTTTTGTAGCAGGCTAATGCAGAACGTGCATTTTCAACTAATTAAAGAATAATGGAAAACATAAAACAAAAGTCCTTAATTGCTAAATGAAATGGTTAGTTATCTTGCACAGGGTCATCCTATTGTGAATATTAGATATTATTCTCTTGTCCGATTGTTCTAAATTAGCTTTATAAAAATGGTGCCAAAAACATGCTATCCAAAAAAAGACAGTAAGAAGAGTATATTATAATAAAATTAAAAAGCATGAAACTGAAACCCAAAATTTAGAGGACGAATCTGTAATAAAATAAATGCAGATATATTGGCTCTATGTATTTTCATTTTGAATTATTAACTGCAGCACAGCTTTGTTGATCCACTTGTGCACAGTTTCACAAAGCTCGATTAGATATTTTACGTGAGGTTAGTTAACAATGATTAATACAACCAATCACAGCTTCAAAATATCATGCCAAAAACCCGAATCATAGTCTGTGATTAGTCGTCTCAAGCAGTGATTAACTAAATGTCTGTTAAATATTTAATGGATCCTTGTGAAGCTGGGCATAAGTACTTTAGTCCTCTAATCTTGTGTAAGTTATTTGAGTTAACTCAAAGAACATTCCCATTAGTCATGGAACATTTGAGTTTTAAGTTGGGGTAATTAAAATTACAAATAAAGTGGGAGCCCTGAAAAATAATATAAGCCAATTTATAGGTCCGAGTGTGTGTAATTTAATGTCACGTTAGTCTGGAAACTTTCCAGTAAGCAAAATTGAATTCAGTTATTAGGGTAACAACTATGATATTTTAGAAATGAGCTGTCGAAGTTTGACATCCAAAGGTTTAATAATGAGCGTGATTTTTTTTTAACTGCATGTCCGAGAAAAGCTTGACATGAAAAAATGTTTTCTGTCAGTAATTAGGTTCTTGGAAGGGTTTTCGGACAAACAACTGTTTGCTGAATTGATAGAAACTTTAGACCACCCAAGAAAATATTTTGGAAGATCGACGAATTTGACTGAAACTTATAGCAAAAACACTGACAATTTCCTATGAACGTGTGTTTCACATTGTTAATCATGACTTTGGAAGGAGAAAGCTTTCGGCTAAACTGATTCCGAAATGAACTTCTGTTCAGCTTCTGCACGCTCCCTTGACAGAGTCACAAGAAATGTGGCACCGTTTGGAGAACGATCACTGAAAAATGTTGGATCGACCTACAAAACATGGGCTCATCACTATGATCCAAAGACTAAAGAGCAATCGAAATAATGGAGCTATTCCAGTTCTGCACGTCCCAAAAAGATTCCATGTTCAAAAATCGGCTGGCAAGGTTCTTGCTTTAGTTTTCTAGGACCAGATGGGATCGTAGTACTAAATTTTCTAGAAGCAGCAGAACTGTAACGTGAGCATACTATGGTGAGTTTCTAACTAAATTACGGCAGGACATTATTGGAAAATACCGCGGAAAACTGGTCAAAGGTGTGCTCTTTTTGCAAGGCAACGCTCTTGCTGACGAGTCGTTGATTGAACTGGAAACGACTAATAAAATCGGTTCTGAATTGGTTGAACACCTGCCCTATTCATTGAATTTATCACCATCAGACCATGATTTATTCCCAAAGCTCAAAACATTTGAAAGGTAAACTGCTTTCGACAAAAAACAAAGTCGTATATGCCGTTGAGGTGTGGTTTGAATGCCAAGATAAAGAATGTTTTTAAATGGCTTAGAATTGCTTTCTAAACATTCTGTGAAATTTCTCAGTCAACGTTATCTAAATGTACAAGTCCTTTAAGGGGAGATTTTGTTAAATAAATAAAATTTTGTTTTAAGAATTATTCCGTTTTTTATTGTAGACGACGTACTTTTCAATACCTCCTCGTATCTACCCCAATGAGTAAAATTATGGAAGCAAAAAAAGTAAACATAAGAAATAGAGCATATTTATATTTGCGTTTTACAAATTTTCTGAAAGAAATTGTGATCGACTTATGAAATATACCTATGGACTTCCAAAAAAATTCGTAAACCCAGTAAGAGGATCAATTTTAATCAAATTTATACACAATATGTGTTTAATGAAACCTACAAAATTGTTACATTTTCTAACTAAAAATATTAAAAATAACAACGTTATGTAAGTGGGTCCGCGGCGGTTTCTTACGCATTCGATAACTGTTCGAGGCATGCTTCACATTAAATGATTTATGGTATCCTGAAGAATGTCATCGCAGGTTTCTTGAATTCGATAACTAAGGTTAACTAGGTTATTGGTGTATATATGCTCTATTAGTGGCAAGTCTGGGAAGCGATAAGGCTATGGAAGCAGGTTCACGTTATGTTTTTCTAAGAACCTTTTAGTAACCCTTGCCATATGAGGACGTGCATTGTCTTGTTGGAAAGGGGGTTAAATTAACCTTCGTAGGTATGGCAGTGCAACAGAATGCAGTAAGTTTCGTATGTAGTCATCTGCATTCAAATTTCTGTCAATAGAAACCAGAGGTGACCTGCTACCGTATGTAATCGCATTTTTGATCAAACAAAATTAAAGAAATGTACATTTGTTATAATGCTTTGTCCATATTGTTACTGTTATGTATTTCTTATCAGAGACAAAACAGAGCGGTATGGAAAGTTCATTCCAATTGGTCGACTTTTACTGGATGTTTGTTACCATTTCTTATCAGAGGCAAAACAGAGTAGTATATAAAATTTCATTGCAGTTGGTCGACTCTTACTGTGTGTTCGGATTATTTGGAAAGTAAGTAGATATGCAAGTACCCATCACCATGAATGTATACGTAGTGAAAAGTACCTTACGAAAGCTTCAGTTGCGGTTTTTAATTGTTTTTTATGATTATTATTATTATTCAATGTACTATGTCAGTATAAAAATGTTAGTTTACTTTCTTCGGTAACGTTTACTTATGATCGTGATTTTAGAAAAAGTTAGACCATTTTGTGTAATAATAACCATAGCCATTGCATAATGTGTCTTAACTAATATTTTAGTTAGGTTGAACTTCATTTCTTATTGCATTTTCTTTGTTTCAGGTGAGTGCTTGTCTGTGTTACAGCAATACAAAATAAATTATATTCTGTAACTTTTGAGATGTCAAGGTATGTATGTGAAACAAACAATGAATGTCGGCGCTTTCGCGGTTAAATCGTCGGCAATTTGGCACGATATTGAAATTGAATGGTAAAGAATGACACGTTGACGTCACATTCTTAAACTCATTTTCTCACTTGACTTATTGAAACAATTTCACCTAATCAGAAGTAGGTGATACCAAATATGATATTTTAACAGCTACAATAATAAGCATAAATATATAAAGAATGCAGAAGCTTTTTAAAATAACTAGAGCACCGTTTTTTTTTTCTCTCGTTACACACTCGATTTATTTACTTAAAAATTGGAAAGCATCGCAATATATTGTTCATTTACGTAAGCATTGTCCTGCCCAGGCTAACTATTTTGCAGGTGAGAATTTATAGCAAGTTTTCGTTTTGCCAGAAATATAAATTGCTATATTTTTTTGTCTGGTATGTAAGCATTTGAGGCAGGTGGCACTTTAATATTTATTTGTCGATTCCTATGTTATTAAGATCTTTTTGTTGGTAGGTATGTACATACTACTATCTTTTTTAACTGCTTTAAATTAAGTATTTTTGTCACCTAGAATATACGAGAAAGAATTCGTCTAATCGTTTTTTATTCCCCGATTTTGTTTTGTTGCTATAGGTAACATTAAATTTTTTATTAGGTTTGTACTTTACCGTTGTATTTAACCCAGTTAGAAGTCAGTAGGTGTAGCATTGGTTCACAGTACAGATGACTGCGGTTGGCCTCTCAATACAGCATGTCATTAATAATTCTACAT
Organism: Tillus elongatus; assembly: GCA_964006375.1. Classification (NCBI taxonomy): domain Eukaryota; kingdom Metazoa; phylum Arthropoda; class Insecta; order Coleoptera; family Cleridae; genus Tillus; species Tillus elongatus. Next base: position 184,256,681 of record OZ023262.1, on the reverse strand, counting down.
CTAGTACATACTGAAACATACTAAAAAAAATTCGTGGCGCAGCAAGTGCGTTATGTAGCTAATTTTGATTAAATGCTGCAAATTTTAATAACCCAATTTTCTATAAGTCTAGAAAGTTGAATGTCGGTGTGTGGTAATGTCTTTACCAGGGCAACATATCTACCAATTTTTATCAAACTAACTTTATTTTTTGAGGTACGATATTTTTTTTTGAAAAATCAATTTTTTTAATATCGATAAACTGGTCCGATCGGACCGGCTAACGAACTCATCCAAGGTATTAATCAAAGAAAGGTACTTGCCGAGTTTTATAAAAAAAAACGTTAATTACTTTTTGACTTATCGGTTGGATATATATATATATATATATATATATATATATATATATATATATATATATATATATATATATATATATATATATATATATATATATATGTTCAGAAAGATTTTCGCGGTCTTTAATGTGAGACATACTTGGTTCTCGGGTTGAACCGCGTCCAGAATGTATGAAAACTCGACGTTTCGGCTCCTGTTTTGGAGCCATTTTCAAGAGGATAAGGAAATATGTAAGGACACTCTAAGGCTTTAATCTGCCTACTCCTTAAGAGCGGTGGACAAAGGTGGGTTGGGTTGGTTTCAAGAGGTAAAGAAAATATGTAAGGACACTCTAAGCCCTCAATCTGCCTACTCCTTAGAGCGGTGGACAAAGGTGGGTTGGGTTGGTTTTAAGAGGTAAAGGAAATATGTAAGGACACACTAAGGCCCCAATCTGCCTACTCCTTAGAGCGGTGGAGAAAGGTGGGTTGGGTTGTTGTAGCTCGATTACGGGGCCTTAATCTGCCTACTCCCCAAATCTCGCCGGAGATCGTCTGTGAGGTCTCAGTGCGTTCAACACTAGGCCAGATCTCTCTGAGGCCTAGGGTTGAACGCACTGAGACCTCACAGACGATATCCGGCGAGATTTGGGGAGTAGGCAGATTGAGGCCCCGTAATCAAGCCCACTACATACGCCACGGGCTCTCACGTCTATGTTTTTTATAAATTCTAATTTATTTCAAACGAAGATTGTATAGGTTGAAAATGACTACAACCTAAAATTATTTTCAAATATACAGGGTGATTCAAAAAAGTGGGACACCTCAGAGTTATGTTTTTTTCTTATGGAACACCTGGTCTTTGACAACGTTTTTTAAATTTTTCGGCGAATGTGAGGTTTTCGAATAAAATCTTATCTTCATTGTCAGAATATATCGTACAAAAAACTTACTAGCTTTTGATGGTGGATTTGGTACTTCATCAACTACTGAAGTCAATATTTAGCAATACTCTACGGGGCGTTCAAAAATGTACGTTTTATTATCGGCAGATTCAAAGCAGATTATTTCATTTATTTCAGATGGAACACCCTATATTTTTGCTGCATTTCACAGAGAAAATAATTCCCTTTTAATATGATACTAAGGTTCCCTATACCCAAGTGCAGCAGTTCTGGCGCTATTCACACTTTATTATTGTTTACACATGTCAAGTTGATTATTATTCATTTCAAATCGAACAGCCTGCATTTTATAGGCTAATCTAAAGCGATATTCGATTGCCTTAAAAACTACATGAGGCTTTCTTATGGCTAACTGTAACCGTTTTTGTATAGATAGGACTTTTCCCTTAATAACAAACTATCGGAATCGGATATTGAAATGAATGAAAGCGCAACGTTAGTCAGGAAACGGCGTTGAGCAGGAGCATTGGCAAAATAATTATAAAACACAAATGTCATCCCTACCATATCCAATTAAATCAAGAACTTTCAGATGCTGACTTCAATCGACAACTTGATTTCTGTATGTGGGCAAGATATGTTGGGTGAGGATGAACACTTTTTCGATTATGTGCTGTTTACAGACGAAACGACTTTCCATAGTAACGGCTTGGTAAACAGGCATAATTTTCATTACTACACTGATTTAAATTTACCTTTTTGCCGCAGTATTAACCGTCAGAATCGTTGGTCTATTAATGTGTGGGGTGGAATATTAGGGCCAAGAGTAATAGGTCCTTACTTTTTCAATGGACACATAAATGGAGATATGTGTCATAGGTTTCTTCGTCAAAGTTTCCCTAACTTTTGGAAGACGTCCCACTATATATTATTATAAGGCGGATGTGGCTACAACTGGATCGTGCTCCGGCACATATTCAAATCAGAGTGCGGCAAGAACTTAGTAGACATTTTTCCAATAAATGGTTAGGAGGAGGAGGTTCACAAAACTGACCAGGCAGATCGCCAGACCTAATATGTCTTGATTTTTTTCTTTTAGGGACATGTTAAGAATATCGTATATGAAATGCCTCAGCCCACACAAGATGACATGAAACGCATACGGAATGCTTTCAATACAATCTCGCCTCAAATGTTGCTGAATATCAAGCGGTCCTTTGAACAAAGGCTACAGTATGCATTGAACAAGATGGACGTCAGTTTGAACATTTATAAATCTTTGTTTATTATAATTACTCTTGGTTTTCTGTTCTTATTTTTATCATTTGTTTACCTTGGGTTAGTTTCCAGGTTGAATTTCAAACAAAGCAAGTTAAATTTGTTGTTAAAAATGGGAAATTCTTATTTATACAAGCGCCAGAACCGTTGCACTTGGGTATGGGGGAACCCTAGTATCATATGAAAGGGAGTAATTTTCTCTATGACATGCAACAAAAAATATAGCGTATTGCATTTGAAATAAATTAAATAATATGCTTTGTATGTGCCGATAATAAAACTGGAATTTTTGAACGCCCTGTGGGATATTGCTAAATATTGACTACAGTAGTTGATGAAGTACCAAATCCACCATCAAAACTAGTGAGTTTTTTGTACGTTATTATCTTACAATGGAGTGCTAACTCATTTTTGTGAACAGCTGAATACAAAGTTAGGTGCTCTAAGAAAGAACATGGAATGAAAACGGTGGCTGTCAAATTCGTGGCTAAATCTTGCTTTACAATTTCCAGAACTGAACCCCGAGTCACTCCAGACAGCTCCACAACTTCCTCAATGGTCCGTCGTCTTTTCCACGATGATTTCGCGAATTTTATCAACATTTTCATCGGTTCGAGCCGCGGAAAGACTCCCAGAGCGAGGTTTGTTATCAATTGACCTGACCTGGCCTTTCATCTCTTTTGAAACGGGAAAACCACTCAGGCACTCTGATTTTCCCAAGTTTTCTATATCTTGCGGCTTTCTCTCCGTTTCCATTGGAAGACACAAACTGACCTTTGTTGTCATTGTTTTCTTTATTGTTTTGTGTATTCTATTCTGCATTATTATATTAACCTGGGCTTTGTAATACCAAACACGTTAGTGAAAGTCTCTTATATATCGGTTCAGCCGTTATCGAGTTATGAGTTGATAAAGACTACAATCAGTTTGAAGGGCTGGGGCCATAGGATACAGCATAGCGGCTTACTGTGAATATTTGCTACTCTCCCTATGTACTGACTCTGGAAGATGGTAGCTCTATACGCTCCTAGCGGCAGAAGGCGGTATTACAAAAACTCCGCCCACCACAATAGCAGTTCGGTATATTTTGGGTACCCCTCGTAACTGTTTGTCACTGTCCTGCTATGAGAATTATACTTGCAAAAAGCTGGCGTTCTCCTATAAGGATTATGTCTGTTCTTTCTGCTCCTATTCGTTGCCATAATGCATGTAAAAGTTTTCTAGTTATTTAATGTACCTATTGAAAAATGCATCTCCCTGTTCCAGGCGACCCCTTTTGAGTTATATGCATATTTGCCTCTCTGTCTCGTAGATAGCAAAGATGTCTGATCATCAGATGGTGATACTCTTCCTTTTGATAACTTGATAATATCTGGATGGTTGTTGTCAAGCGGAATAATTGAACTGTACATTTATCTATTTTTATTTGAGGTCTTTGTAGATCAGAGTGGTAAAACTTGATTCGAGTTAGCACAATTAAGTTTTCTCGTAACTACCTCAAAGCTGATGCGCGATATTCAGCAGTTTTACATTTTTCAATAGCACATGACTAAACTAAACACATTCTACAGAATTCATTAATTGTGCAAAAATTTTACGTCCAAAATAGAAGTGTGCTATGTCAAATTAAGCTTATCGTTTGTGCTATAATTGAACATGGAAACATTTCTCTCTAAAATGTCTAGGTTTACTCAAGTTTATGACAAACAAAAAAATATCTGTCAAACTAATATATTTTTCGCTAATCCTCCATTTACTACTAAATGGTTACCTACATAAAAACAATTAGTGGGACCTTTAATCTTTACGTAAGTTCTTAACTTAGGCTCTCGTTAAAAAAAAGAACACTACAGTCAGACAATAACTTACAGAGATACCGACTTCTTTTTAACGCCCACGTATATGCCATCTTGGATTGGCTGAAATATTTATTAGCGACCACTTTTAGATGACAACCATAGTATTTTGATATTTCTCTAAATGAGTACACTAAGTGAAGATTGGAACCTGTGGTGAGCACTGATAAGTACTTTTGGAGAACCCAAATCACCACAACATTAAAAAAACTGACGATCGTTTCACGAACCAAGTTATCGTCATCAGAAGATGAAAAAATGTTAAACGTTGGACGACTACAACAGAGTTTATATTCTGTGCAGGGCCTTAGCCGCTTGAGGGTGATTCAAACAAACAAACTTGCCTTTATCTTTATTGTAGCGTTTTTTTCTCCGTGTCTTTTGTAGTCCATATAGAAGTGGTATGAAAAAAAATTATTTGCCCCAAATTATACCGCACACTTGATTTTAGTCTATAGACTAATGTTTTATTATTAGCGAATTTTCGTAGAAAAAATTGCTCACCAGAGATTTTTGTTTGTATGTGTGTGCGTGCGCGTGTGTGGTGTGTCAGTGTGTTGTGATTTGTGATTACTCGAAGGACCTTGGAATTTGTAATTACTCGATGAACTGTTGTGATTTAAATAATTGAACGCGTCAAGAATAAACTCAACTTATTTATTCTACATATCAATTTACAAAAATGCTGCCCTATTACAAAGTGTGTACTGAACTTAAACTTCGCTAGATGTCATGATCACAATAATAATACTAATAATATGATAACTCCTTCAACAGCATATTTATATCTCAGGTGCACACCCTTCTACACAATATTCAGAACAATTTCCAGGTAGCTGGTGTACAAGTCAATATAATACAGGGTGATTGGAAAAACATGAAATTGTAAATTAATGTGAAAATCCAACATTCTGGCGGTCTTGAAAGCACCGCCTCCAAAAAAAAACAAGGAGACTTATTATACACTTATTCACGGCAAAAAAAATGGTTATTTTCACACCAATGCGAAACTGTAAGGGCACCAATCACTTTTCTCTTCTGATTCCAGTGGTAGTACACCAATTTTGCGAGCAACGCGTTTAATAACGCCAGTTGATGTCTTAACGGACACTACTCTGATATGTCCATCCTGGCCTGGATGAACTCCTACGACTCTGCCTAACCTCCATTGTTGTGGGAGTAGATTATCGTCTCGAATTAACACCATAGAACCTTTTGGAGGCGAGCTGTGGGGTTCCATTTCTATGGTTGTTGTAGATTTGATAGGTATTCTGTAACCCATATCTTCCAAAAAATGCTGCTGCAATTGCTGAACTAACTCCCAGCGTGACAGTCTGTTCATTTTCATGTGTGTAATATCTGGAGCTATTGGAGCCATCAGTGGTGCCCGAATCAAAAAATGACCATATCAGATCGTTTGGGTCATTGGAGGAGGTAATAGGACGGGAATTTAAGCATGACTATTAAAATTAAAAGTGTATATAGTTCTTCGTAAGTTAATCGTACGTTTCCAATTATTCTGTTTAAATGGTATTTAGTGGACCTTATAGCGGGCTCCCATAACCCACCAAAATGCGGTGACCGTGGTGGAATGAAATGCCAAGTGATTCTATCGCTCTAAGTTATTCTATCGCTAACTAATCCTTCAATTACATCATGCTTGAATTCTTGTGAATTGAGTAATTCATATATAGATTTGAGTTCCCTATCGGCGTCTACAAAGGTTGCAGCGTTGTCTGAATATAAATTTTGAGCCCTTCGCCGCCTTGCAATAAACCGTTTGAGTGCATTTAAGAATGATTGAGTAGTACAATCTGTGACCAATGCCAAATGTACTGCCTTAGTACATAAACAAACAAACAATGCTATGTACAATTTTATGGTTTTTCTGCCGCAACCCCTTGATTTCTGAATTAATATCGGCCCAGCTGTTAAGAAATGGTGTTACAGGTTGGACTCTGTCCTTAGGTAAATTGCCCATGAGCTGTTCGTAAGGGGCTGGTTTAAACCTGTAACAATTTACACAATTATTGATTATCTGTTTAATAATATTTTTGCTGCCAGTGGCCAAAATTTCCGACGGATAGCCCATGGAGTTGCTTGAATACCTGCATGCAGATGCCGTACATGCATTTTCTTAATAATACATTTCGTGATTGAATCCATTTTTGGTAGTAATATGGAATTTTTGTGATTAAAGGGAACTGTTGCGTTTTGAAGACGCCCACCAACTCTAATTATATCGTCAGAATCAAGAAGGACATTTAAACACTTTACTGCGCTGGAATTTTTTCGATTTTCAGATTTACTAAGAAACGCTGCAAATCTTATAAGCCGTGCTTTTAAATGACCTCTTTTAACAATCAGTTCTGACAAGGCAGATAAAATTGACCTTTCGTTTACTTGATCTTCTGGCATTGTATGTATATGAATAATATTTTTGGAATTTGAAATGAAATAATTATGATATATAAAATATGAATAGGGCAAATGTGATTAAGGGAAAAGGATATGACCCACTAACCTTATTATCTCTCTTCTCCTGGATGTGACTGGCTGATATATACAATTTGAATATGGTAAATGTGATTAAGGGAAAAGGATATGACCCACTAACCTTATTATCTCTCTTCTCCTGGATGTGACTGACTGACCCTCTGCAACTGTGGCTCCTTTGTTGGCTGAATATCCGGCTGGAAGGACCAAAATGTTGTGATCTGTGATTACTCGAAGGACCAAAATGTTGTGATATGTGATTACTATAAGGACCTTGTGATTTGTAATTACTCGATGAACTGTTGTCGTTTAGATAATGAAACACGTCAAGAATAAACTTGGAAAGTATTCTTTTTATAGTTGGCTTGGATAAGTTTGCTAGCCAGCAAAATTGGACCCGTTTTTCCAGGGTTTTCTTTCGGGAAAATTTTTATTTCTCCAAAAACAACAATGTTATGGCATCCAAATTTGATACGCAAATTTCTACTATAAAACGTATCCCACATACCAAAACTCAGATCTCCAAGTTGAAAGAAAAATTTATAAGCGCTTAAAGAAAAAATGTTTGATGTCACTGGTAATCAGAGAAACGCAAACTAAAGTATTTTGTATGGTTAACAAAATCTATTATATATTATAGACCTATATTAGGTTTCTTGGCGCAAAAAAAAGTCAAGAAGTATCAGAAAAATGACACTGAAAATTTTATGGTTTTTTTTCTTAAAGCGTCAAAGTTGCGATTAGAAATGTCAAAACTGGCGGTTTTAAACAAAGATTCTGAAATCAATACGCGTTATGTAAAAGAAATATGGTAATGTTTGTGTTTTACAAAACCTCCAGTTTCTGTTTCAACCGCCATTGTCCTTCATTTTACTAAAATATTTGCAGAAAATTAATTTGAAATAATCTTTTCTCTGATGCTTTGGCAGTCGTTTAAGTTACAGAATCGTCGATTTAATAGTCTAATATTTTTAGCGATTCTTCTTGGAAAAATTTTGCTAATGGCGATATCGCAACTTTTGAACTTTTTATTATACTTGTGTAGGTCGAGCTTTGGTGAATAATGAATGATTTATAAACAATTGGTAGGCGTGTCTCGTATATTCATATTAAATATTAATATGACCGAGAAATATGTGTATAATGCGTTTAATAAAAGTATCACAACCCTGCATATATTGCATTAATGTATTGGAAATATGTATGTAACAGTTATTGACATTATTAATAAAATTCAAATACATCGATAATTAGAACTGTTTACTCCAAACACGTTATACCTGATTTTGATGTTTTTATAGTAAGGTAGTAATTAATTCATACAAAGAAACAACTCATTGCACAGTAAATTAATAAAAAGTTACTAATTTTAATAATACGTATAGAAACATAACTTCCGGTACATCTATCTAATAAATTACAGCTTCCTTTTACTTTTCCGTGTTCTACTGGTTCTTTTAAAAACGCAATGGAATGATAAAGGTCTCGAAAATTGGTGAATGTTGTATCAAAACTTGTTTGTCAATATTTTCACGGTCAGTTATTGTATTTACTTTACAAGGCAGGAAAACTATATTAGTGAATCATTATTTTAAATGGTCTTTTAATGCGTTCTAAATTACTTACTTATTCAATGCCTTGTTTTAAAACATCTTATTCAATGCCTTGTTTTAAAACCTCTTCATGTTAACTGGAAGATATTTAGTATCATAACGCAAACATAATTTGTTTAAAAGTTACGATTTTTTTTTCAATAAATTTTACGACTATCGTTTTAGCCATTGTGTTAGCCTTGCTTAAATATACAGGGTGTGCCAATTAAAACGTCTCACCTGGAAAATATCGAAATTAAAAAAAAACCGGCACACGACGACTTTGTTTTCAAAGGGGACATATGATGACGTAAGTTGTTGTGGTCTCTTGGAGCCTACCCCTTGGGAACGGGCGTAAAGTACCCTTAAATTTTAAATGGCACTCCTATGTTGATGTTAAGTGACCCCACATTTTAAAGCTTTCTCAATTCTACTCACAACATACGACTATTTAAATTTTTGTGTGGATATGGCAATAAAATCATCAATTAAAGAATAAGGCAACATATCAATTAATGAAATAATGTTATTTAATTAAATGTTGAAATAGTTTTCCTTCCACCTCATACCCTAAAAAAATCTTTGCTCCACTTCCAAACGAAAATTTCAAAGCATTTCGAGCGTTATCTGGCGACATTCTTAACAATTCGCCGATCAAGCTCCTCAAATGTGTTTGGTCGTGTTGCATACATTTTCGACTTCAAGTGTCCCCAGCGAAAAAGTCTGGCGACCTCGGGGGCCACTCAGTTTAAGCTCTGAGTCTTATCCTGTGATTAGGAAAGTTCTAATTAAGAAAATCGCGCACAGCCGCGGCATAATGTGGTGGAGCACCATCCTGCTAAAACCACATATCCTCTTCTGCCAAAGCGCCATTTCCAATACTTCCACGATCGTCGGGTAGATATGCGTTTCCAGTAGATTCAGGTACATGTTGCCATCCACGAGGTGGTTTTTATCGAGACATTGTTCCAAAAAAGTCTTCAGATGACGCCCGAGATGCTTCGAAATGTTTGTTCGGTAGTGGAGTAAAGATTTTATAAACTGTATGTAAGTAGGGCAAACAATTTGAACATTTAATGAAATAACATTATTTCATTCATTTGTATGAATGTATGGACAAAGAATATGGGATGTCTTCGGAAGATGCATCTACTCTTCCATTCACCACAGGCCTTTATAAATTCAGTGTTGCAGCAAGTATAGAACCGTCTAATAAGAAATTAACAAAATTTTCATTCATTCATATTTTGTCTTATTCTTCAATTGATGATTTTATTGCCATATCCAAACCAAAATTTTAAAAGTCTTATGTTGTCGGGTGAAGAATTGAGAAAGCTTAAAATGAGGTGTCACTTAACATAGGGTGCCATTTAAAATTTAAAGGTACTTTACGCCACTGCCTAGGGGGTCGGTTCCAAGATTATTTTTTTTTCATTCCGATATTTTCTAGGTGGGAATTTTTAATTGGTACACCTGTAGATTATTATAAAGTTAGGTATAAATTATCTCGTACTTTTTACAGAGTAAGCTAAAAGCAAGAAGCAAATGAAAGTTAATTGCTTAATTTTTTTCCCCTTAACGTCGGTCTATTTCCACGGCTATGGCCAATCACCGACGCCAGGCAGCAGTTTCACCTCACTATCCTGGAAATTTAGCCAAACCTCTGCCTTTCTGTAAGGAGGGTAAGGATCTTTAACGTGCCCAATATCGCATGGACACGAGGCCGACGGCTTTACGCGCCCTCCGAAGGGCAGAACATGCAGACATTTGCCCTGCTCAAATACAATGCCATAACCCCGCTTGATGTTAATTTACAGTGCGTACTGAACAAGTGAAAGGAAAACCCTGGGAATCAAACCTGGCACGCCTCGGTTCACAGGTACACGTCCTTACCACTGAACCACCGAGGATCTGCTGTAATAATTAAATGTTATGATATCTATAACGAAGCCGATAATAATAATAATAAATTTATTTGCCATAAACAAAATTCTACATACATCCCGTTGTCTACAGAAAAAAATTCCTGCAAATAATACAATAAATCCCACAAAAGTAATGCATTAATTGTCTGTGAAATGCCCCAAACAAAAGTTTACAAATATGTATAGGTATGCAAAGTAAAAAAAAAATTTTCAACAACACGCCACGATGGCTTACAGCCTAAATTATATCGTGTACCGTGGGTGTTGACAAGGAGGAAGAGGCAACTTGTTAAATCTGGACTTGAAGGTTTGGAGGTTCGAGGGAGAAGGAAAAACATGTGTTGGCTAAGAATTCCCCAACCTGGAAGTCCTGTTGGGGCCACAGGTGGAGGAACTATGGAAGAAAGCTCCTCTGAGCAGTGCCCGTGCATATAAAAGAGAGAGAGAGAGAGGTCACCAACGGCACGTCGGTGGGCAAGGGATGACAGCCTTTGGGTGAGGGTATGGTCACCGATGAGACGTATAGCTCTCTTCTGAATGGAGCCCAGGATAGCGAGTGTAGAAGCGGCAACAGCACCCCAGATGTGGGAGCAATATTCGAGGTTTGGTCTTATTTGTGAACTATATAAGGTATAGAGATTAGCTGGTGAAAAGTATTTGCGAACCCGGAAGAGGAAACCTAATTTCTTCGCAGCCGCTTCTGCAATTGATGTTACATGTTGGTGCCAATTGAGATTTCGATTCACAGAAATGCTAACAAGTGAAAAGGACTCATTACTTTGAATAACTTGGTTGTTTATTGTGATGGGTCTAGGGCTGGTGTATCTCTTATGAGAAAGAAAGCAAGACTGTGATTTGGTGGGGTGGAATTGTACAAGATTTCTACTTCCCCAGTCTAATATTTTTTGGAGATCCACGGAGACAGAACCCTCCATGACTCTGCGATCCTCATCTAATTGGGCTAAAGAGACAGACTTAGAATATTGTATATTTGAGTGGAAGGTGCTGTCGTCCGCGTAACTGTGAACTGGGTTGGATGTGCTAGAGAGGAGGTCATTGATGTGCAGAAGAAACAAAGTATGGGTTAAAGCTGAACCTTGAGGAACTCCTGCATTAATTGGATATACTTTAGAGGAATGGCCATCCACAACAACAGAAATAGTCTGGTTGTAGAGGAAATTTGCTGTCCACGTACAGAGTTTTGGTGGTAGGCCAAAGGCCGGTACTTTATTAAGCAGCGCTGGGTGCCAGACCTGGTTGAATGCTTTGGATATTTCTAGAGCGACAATCTGGGATTCACCGTGTAGTTCCATACACTTGTTCCAAGAATGGCTGACAAATGAAAGGAGGTCGGCAGTTAATCTGCGCTGACGGAATCCATAAAATTATTTTAAATTACAAAAAATTGAAATTTAAAAGAAAACTTTAAAAATAATAAATATGCTCTAATTAAATTTGGTTCACTTGTTGAATTTATAAATTTCAAGAATAGAACATTAAGTTATTACAATTAAAAAAATGTTTTTGAAAATATGCTACTATAACGCATGTGCTGCGTTCGAAGTTTTGCTACTGGTTATACGAAGTAATCATCAAAATTTCCCGGCCTGACATAGATCCAGGGTATCGCAGCGTTTCAAAATTTGGTAATACATTAGTTCAAATCTTATTAGCCTTGGAAGAAACACAAATGGATTGTATGACAATTAGTTTTCTTATAACTGACACTTGCTCATCACAACGTCAGAAGCCCCGAAAATTAAGTATAGGGCTTTTATTAAATTTCTTATTCGAAAAAGTCCTCCACATCAAAGATCGGCTGGTTGGGGTGTGCATGGAAAATGCTCCATCTGATTATGTAGTAAAAAATTGGCCAAAACGGTTTCGAATGGGACAGGAATCCTTGGAAATGACGGAAGAACAGGAAGGACGGTGTAAGTGTAGATGGACAATAATATTGCCCTTGTTGAGGATCTCGTATCGGATCGACGCTTGAAAGTGAAATAATTATCAAAAAGGCGGACTTTCAGATACAAGCGTTCGCGGAATCCTCCAGGAACATTTAGGCATCGATAAAGTTAGTGCAAGGTAGGTCCCCAAGCATCTTTCAGCAGCTCAGCGCCAGCGTCGTGTTAAATGTGCGCGGTCCTTTTCGGACGACTGTGTAGATAACCTTGTGGAGGTGTTGAAGACAATTCTCACAGAGGATGGAACTTGGTCCTCTACTATGATCCTTTGACCAAAAGTCAATGGAATGAAGGCTTAAAGGAAAAGCACCACCGAAAAAGTTCAAGGTTTGTCAGTCGACAACAAAATTGATTGACACGATTTTTTTTTGGTTTATGAGGGTATTCTTCTCATAGGCTTTAAAGAACGCAACACCAGCCAACGGGGCATATTATGCAACACTCTTGCATAAATGACGACAAAAAACTGACCAGGCGCCTGCGTTTACTCTATGACAATGCACCCGTGACTGCAGTTTCGAATAAATTAATAACGCTCCATATAGTCTAGAGAGAATTTGAACAAAGACCTTCGCGGGCTTCATTTCAGTGACGACGAAGAGGTGAAAGCTGCAGTTTGGGCACATTTTAAGGACAAACCGAGAGAATATTTTTCGGGGGCATCGACTTGTTGCTGAAACAATGTAATAAGTGCATTGATGTTAGTGGGGACAATATTGTAATAACGTTAAATCGTGGATCTACGCCGTTTCTGTCATGGTCAGACCGGGAAATGTTGGCGCTTACCTCGTATATGGTTTGTACGTTTATAGATTTATTGAGTGAAAAGGGGTGTTTTTAAAATTTTATTTTGTTACATAAAAGAATATAATATTTTTAACACAAACTCTGTAATTTAAACCTCTGCTAAAACGTCGCAGAAAGGGTCCGTTTCAAGTCAATTGTCTGCAAACATTTTAGTCAAATGAAGAACAATCGCTGTGACAACAGAAAGTTAAGACCTCAGCAAATACACTTCTTGCATCATATTTCACATTACTCGCATTCGTTTAGGAATCTTTGTTTAAAAATCAACAATCTTTTCATTTTAAATCGTCGCTGACATTTTTAGAAGAAAAACCATAAAATTTATATTTAATTGTTTTAGTATATCTTGACTCTTTATGCAAAAAAAAACTTAATCTGCGTCTGTAATATTTATTACATGTTGATTAGAAACTCATACTTGCCGCACTCGACTTTTTTTACATAGATCATAACCTTAACATGTGGTACGCGCTGTATAAGAGCGACTTGCGTACCAAATTTTGTTATAATATCATTGTTATTTCCGAAGGCACAAAAAGAAAACCCGAAATTTTCCCGGAAAACCTGGTGTGATTTTCCTAGGTAACGAACTAATTTCAGCCGTTTACTAAGGAAACACGCTTGCTAAGTTTAATTAAAATCTGTCCAATGTTTTTTAAGATCGTAGTCATATGACCCTGGATGTGGGTTCCAAGGATCCTAGTTCGCGCTCAAAGTCGTGACCCCGTCCGAAGGAATTTTTTGCTACGGAAAGTCGCTAAAGAGAAAAAAACAACACATGGAACAGCAAGCAAAATTAAAACTTAAGAAAAACAAACAGTTTAGTACCAAATAGGAATTAATTCTCGTTACATGATAAAATAAACAATCAATTACATACTGCCAGTCATACACAATTTTCCTCTCATTTAAGAAACCGCAGCATGTAAATTAAGACAAGAAGTACATGTGAACCGCCATGTACACAAATCAATCAAAAACATGACATGGGGACCCAAACCGACCTGTACACAAATCGATCAAAAACATGAACCAAACAATATTCTATTTGATATTACATATCATGGCTCTTGGCAAGTCTCTTAGTAATTATTTTTTTATTTCTATTTTACCTTTAACTGTTTCTAATGACTACACATTTCACGATATGGGGAAACATGTTATGTATTTTAGACATAAATAATTCATGATAGCTCTGATCAATACGTTTAGAAGTATTAAACATGTCGGCTAATGTTGTAAAGTATCTATGGTTAGTAGTAGTCAATAGGATATGTATTTACTTATACCGTGTGTCCACTCTTAAAGTCGAACCTATCCATTTCATTTTTAATAATTATATATGTATCAATAGTGTGCAAGAAGCGATCTTTGTTTGTCCTGAGCATACTCGCGGGATTTATTATAGTAGCAAGGTCTTTTAAGCAACGAATTTTATTAAACAGTAAATAAAAATATGAACATAAACATCACCAATAAAACATAAATACAAAATCAAAAGTAACTGAAGATAAACTACATTAAATATTCAAATAACCCCCCATTTTGAGCCAAATAATATCCCAATATATTATAAAACGATTTCATCACGTTCGCCAACGGCCTCTCATTAATTAGGGCACACTCAGCAACTATAGCTTCTCTCAAGGAATTAATATCTGGGTGGCGGGTTTTGTATATTTTGGTCTTCAGGTGACTCCACAAGAAAAACATCACGAGTGGCTAAATCAAGAGATGTTGGTAGCCAATCAATTTATGGTACCGCCTCTACCAATCCAACGATTTGGAAATGAGTATTTTTAAAAAGTTCTTACATCTGTGCAAAAATGTGCAGGACGGTCGTCTTGTTGGAGCCAGATCTCCTGATTTTCCCTTGTAACAGATCCCACCTAAGCTAAATAGTTGTCCGCATTGAAATTTCTCTCAATTTCAATTGCACCAATAATTCGGTTATTAAATATCTGGCCCAGATATGAATCTTTTGAGGATGCTGGGTTCTGGTAGAAGTAATAATTCTCGGATTTTAATGTCGTATTTTGGAAATTTGGTTGCTTGTTTAAAGTGAACGTGCACTCATCGGTAAAGTAAATTCATGGCAGAAAGCGGCGATCGGCAAACTCTTTTCTTTTCAATACATCATGTAGCTTCCATACTTCATCACTCGGTTCAGATTTTCGAGAATCTGTTTTCTCTTGGACTGTCTGTTTTTCAAGTAGTTAGTGAGATAAATTACAAGCAGCAGCATCTCTGTGTACGTACTAAGAACTATGTAGATTTGTAAGTACTAAGAACTATGTAAATTGTCACCACAGTCGTAATGGTCACAAGATACTAGCCGCGCAGGTTGTGTAGAACAAACCAACCGTTATTAAATCGTTGGCCTTAGAGCTAGTTATCTCTTGTCAAGGGAAGGCAATGTAAAAGTGTTTGTAAGTCGTATTTTGGTAATCATGAAGAAACACACACCGGTTTGGCTATTGTTGGAGCTCATCAGTGTGCTATAACACCTTTAGTTTTATGTTAACAAAAAAATATTCCGTCTGAGTCTAAACAAGAATTGTAAATGGTGGTCTTGAATTAAAGCTGTATTTTTTGAAATATGTGCAAAGTAAGTTTCATGCAGTAAATCACGTAGTATTTAGGTCCAACGGCCACGCGTGACCTTTAATTGGCATGTAGGTATTAACAATAAACGTTGAAGTCTCTCAATGTTCTTGTCAGCTAATTGTCACGCTCAATAAAATTCCACAAAGTAATATGCGAAAGACTTTTCACAATAGTTCCCCTCTTGTCTCTCTAGAACAATTGGGAATATCCCAGAGCATTAATTATCCAAGGTTCCGACTGTTTACTTAGTCAGAACCGCCAAGCTGGTGACCTTTTTGATATGATCGGTTAACATTAGAACAATTTACTGCTTGATTTATCTCATAGGATAGAACTAAAGCTTTTTAGATTAATATGGTTAAATAAACCCCAAAACAGATTTTTCGTACGATTAAAGAAAAGTCCCGACATCACACATATGTTTTTGTAACGTAGTTTTCATAAAAATTTGATCTTCAAAAAAATCAAGCTCTTCAATAAAGTTTTAGAATTAGCTTTGAAGTTTGTCAAGAAAGTGCATATTTAACAATCACATATGACAACTAACGTTATCATACGAGGGAAGAGTAAAATGAAATCTACCTAACCAGGAAAGAAAAGATTTAAGAGTAAAATAAAATTTTATTTTTGGGCATATGAACAGTTACACACTTCGTCCTATGCTTTTCAAATAACTAGATATCTTACAAAAATTATTTCGGCAACTCTATGTGAAAAACTGGAACCTGTGATGAGCACTAATAAGTACACTTGGAGAACACCCAAATGACCACAACACATATTTCAGAGACCTTACGATAGTTTCGTTGACAAAGTCAACATCTTCAGAGAAAGAAAAATTCTGAATTTTTCTTCCTCTGAAGATGTTGACAAAGTCAAAAAATTCTGAATTTTTCTTCCTCTGAAGATGTTGACTTTGTCAACGAAACGATCGCAAGGTCTCTGAAATATGTGTTGTGGTGATTTGGGTGTTCTCCAAGTGTACTTATTCGGTAACTCTTGAAAAAAGTCTGAAATAGCCTCTTCGTTCATTATCTGAAGAAAATCGACATCCTCGAAAATGTTTCTTCAGCTTGTGAAAGGAGTAATACTCCGATGGAGCTAGATCGGGGCTGTAAGCGGGGTATCGTAACTCAGCAAACTAGCAGTTATTGACTTCTTCCTAAACTTTGTGAGTCTTATAAAGTTGACAATTGTGGTGCAGCTATAAAATTATTTGGGCAAAATTAGAGAGCTTCTTTTGGCTCACGGCAACTTTAAAATGTTTACTAATTGGCCCTTAAGATACACGCGACAAATCCAGAAATTGTACTTGAAATGGGCAAGCAACTTAGATCTCTGACAACTATTCATCTGTAGAATTGTTTTTTTATGGATTTCTGTTAAATAAACCATGTTGCTGAATTGCAGTTAACAACTGACAACTACTGTCCTGCGGTTACAGTCGCATAGCAAGTTGCTAAGGGCGTTTTAAACAAAACTAACACTGCGAACTATGAAGAATGTTGATAACTTTTTATCTTCTTTTCAACTGATACCGTCCAAAAAGTACACTAAAATTATTTTTGCTTTTTTTCTCGTTATCAAGGATGAAACGCGATTGGCTATTAATTTTTTAGTGTGTGCGTGAATCAGATTAATTTATTCTTTTTTTTATTGTTAATTTTTGCGATAAATTTTATAACCATAGCATTTTTGAATGAAGGGGTCTTTAAAATGAGGTGTCACAAGCCCCTGCTTCCTATGTAGAAACATGGGTATTGCAACTGTCACTCGAAGCCGGTTGAATGTAGGCGTTTTCACATTACAAGATGTCATTTTTTAATTTAAAATTGCCATGTTTTTTTATGAAGATGCACAATAGTTCAGATTCTGAATTTATTCCATTTCGCTATTTAGCTGTTTCACAGTTCGAAAGACATTATGAAATAGGAGAGATTTATGGTAAACTAAGGTGATGGTTGAAGTGTTGGAAGGTGATAAATAGAAGCGCAAAAAGAATTTACATTTGGTACGTCAAAATTTGGTGTAGGACTGTCGAATTATTTCTGGTTAACCATCTAAATTGTGTTATAATACAGCATTTACATCTTTACATCTGTATTAACATAATTTATAATTGTTGCCAATAAACAATAACAATATAGGTAAATGAACAAATTGATTTACACTATGTTATATAATATATATGTATAACTGCGTGGAGTATCGCTGAAGTGCTTAGCTTGATCAGATACAGAAGAAATATGTGTGTGTGTATATATATATATATATACAGGGTGGCTCATTAGTGCGAGGAAGTACGATATCTCCTTTAATATTCAGAATTTTGAAAAATGTTCTATACAAAAGTTGTTGGGAATGACGAGGGGCATATTTTAAAAATATTTGTAACTATACAGGGTGTTACCTAAAAGTAGGGCAACATGTAAGTTTTTTATTTTAAATGACACCATATGTTTTTTTGTTTTTTATCGGATTTGCCATAAAATTCTCTATATGGTACAGTTATTTGTTTTCCAAAAATTTGCGATGTTGCCAAGTAAATAATTATTTATTGAAAATTTTAACAAAAACATCATAGTAGAAATGCGGCTGCTCATCCCCTAATATTGAAAATAATTAAAAGGTTTTCGCCATCTTCAAAGCTGAACCTTTAGTAAAGTCACCGAAATTAACAAAACTCATTTAATTTGTACAGGGTTTGTTTAAAAAAAAATCGAAATTTCTAAATTTTACTATGAAAAAACTTGATTTTTTTAAATGGAACACCCTGTATTTTATTAACCGATCTTGTAGCCTACTTCCATACCTTCAAATTTTGTTATGAGGATGATTCTCAAAAAATGCATAGTTTTTGACATAAATCCATTTTTATGAAAAATGGCTTAACCCCGTCTTGCCTATAGAGGAACAAGAATAATTGGTAGGTAGGCTAGAACATAATAACTCAATCACTCAAATGAAACTACTACTACCTACTTTGTAAATGAAATTAACGTTGTTAAATGGATTGATTTTTAACAGCAAGAGGTTTCCGAGGATGATTCTAATTTAAAAAAAATTTTAATACTCACTTATATTTTTTATTCAAAGCATTTATAAACTAATAATAATCATTATCAACAATAAATAAAACATTAGGTATACTACAGTAAATGCTCAATATGGCCACCATTATTATTTACACAAATTTCAATTCGTCTTTCAAAAGATTGACTTACGTTAGTTAGGACATTGTTATCAATATTTCTGAAAACTTCTCTAATTCGCTGTTTCATGTCATCTTTTGTAGTGGGCGGAATTTGGTAAACATGATTTTTGACGTATCCCCACAAAAAAAAATCCATTTTGGTGATATCGGGTGAACGAGGGGGCCATCTCACTGGGCCACCTCTTCCTATCCATCTATCAGGAAAAGCGTTTTGAAGGTGTTCATGGATTGCTGCCGTATGATGCACTGGAGCACCATCGTGTAAATACCACATTCTCTTTCTAATATAGTTTGGTAACTGATGAAGCAATCTTGGCAATTCATTTTGGAGAAACTCGAGGTAAACTTGCCCTGTTAAACGCTCTTCGAAAAAGTAAGGCCCAATAACATAATGTCCTATTATACCACCCCATACATTCAATGACCACCTTGCCTGGCTATGTGTTCTTATAAACTGGGGATTAGAAGTCGCATAGTAGTGAAAATTGTGGCGATTTGCATTTCCATTTTTGTGGAAAGTGGCTTCATCAACAAATAAAACATAATCAAAAAAGCGCCCGTCTTGCTGAATTTTCTGCTGCGCCCACTGACAAAAAATCATTCTGGCTTCATAATCTTGGTTATTTAACTCTTGCAAGAGTTGTATGTGATATGGGTGTAGTTTATTACTACGAAGAACCCTTTGAACAGTGCGTCTAGATAAATCAGTTTCATTCGCAATGGCTCTTTGTGAAATATGCGGATTTTCAGTTATTTTCAGTAGAACAGATAACTGATTTTCTTCTGAATTGGCGGGCTTGGTTCGCTCACCTTTTTCGTAATTCACTCTTCCAGTACGAGAAAAGCGGTCTAATAATTTCCCAAATGCTTCCTTTCTTGGTAGTGGTCTTTGCGGAAAAGTCTGATGATATAATCTAACGGCTAATAAACAATTTTTACCACTAGCCCCTAATGTGAATATCATATCGACAAGTTCTTCTTTGGAAAAATTCATTTTTTTTTAACTTTACAATTTCTTCATCAACTATGCAAATTCACTTCGGAAATTACTTGACAGTTTGCTTAAAATAAATTAGTATGACAGTTGTTTGAAATTGAAAGTCATAGTCTACTAATAATTATTATTGTTCCGTATAGGGGAGACCATTTATCATAAAAATGGATTTATCTCAAAAACTATGCATTTTTTTAGAATCATCCTCATAACAAAATTTGAAGGTATGGAAGCAGGCTACAAGATAGGCTAATAAAATACAGGGTGTTCCATTTAAAAAAATCAAGTTTTTTCATAGTAAAATTTTGAAATTTCGATTTTTTTTAAACACACCCTGTACAAATTAAATGAGTTTTGTTAATTTCGCTGACTTTATTAAAGGTTCAACTTTGACGATGGCGAAAACCTTTGGATTCTTTTCAATATTAGGGGATTGGCAGCCGCATTTCTACTATGATGTTTTTGTTAAAATTTTCAATAAATAATTATTTACTTGGCAACATCGCAAACTTTTGGAAAACAAATAACTGTACCATATAGAGAATTTTATGGCAAATCCGATAAAAAACAAAAAAACATATGGTGTCATTTAAAATAAAAAACTTACATGTTGCCCTACTTTTAGGTAACACCCTGTATAGTTACAAATATTTTTAAAATATGCCCCTCGTCATTCCCAACAACTTTTGTATAGAACATTTTTCAAAATTCTGAATATTAAAGGAGATATCGTACTTCCTCGCACTAATGAGCCACCCTGTATATATATATATATATATATATATATATATATATATATATATATATATATATATATATATATATATATATATATATATATATATATATATATAGGTGGCGCATTGAAAACGAAACAGACGGATTTGCGTCCAGATGATATTTTTTTAAACGCTGAAATACGTCAATTTTAATATTGAGGGGGACATGTTTTGACATAAAATCAATTTTGTCACATCAACCCCTTAAGGGTGGTGATAACAACCCTTATATTTTAAATAGGGAACATGGGTCGAGTGTTACACCATTTGAAAGCTCTTTCTTTTCTGATTTCAGCACACTAATTGGTTTTGGAAGTTTTATCAACCCGTTTAAAAATTATTCACAGTTGGAGTTGCAAAAACGTATTTTATTCATTGTGATAAGAAATGCACTAATTAGTCAATTATTCGTTAAAAAAACCTCAAAAACAAAACCAAACGTTCAAAAATGTTTATTCAGTTAAGCAAGTGTTCAAATTGTTGACCACCAGCTTCCATACAAAAGTACAAATTTTGTTCAAAACGAGCTGACATTCTGGAGCATTTGTCGAGTTATTAGACCGCATTCTTCAACAATGCGTCGTCGTAATTCTTTCAGACTCCGGTTCTGTTGCGAAAATTCTACTCTTTAAATGGCCCCATAGAAAGAAGTATAAAGGAGCTAAATCCGGTGATCTAGGGGGCCACTCAATAGCACACCTACGTCCAATCCATTGCTCTGGAAACTCTCTGATCAAAAACTCCCAACCACGTTGTTAAAAATGCGGAGGAGCTCCATCTTGTTGAAACACTAATTGATTTTCTTGATAGCATCATTTTCAACAATATCAATTAGTAGTGGGTAAACGATATCTTATAGTAACTCCAAATACGTTTCGCCACTCAAATTGCCATCAAGAAAAGTTGGTCCGATTAAAGGGTCTCCAAAAATGCCAGTCCAGACATTCAATTTCTGTGGAGTTTGAGTGTGGACTTCGTGAACATTTCTTGGATTATTACCTGCCCCATAACGACAATTATGACGATTGACTCTAGAGTTTAATAAAAACGTACACTCGTCTGAAAAACAGATATTGAACAGAAAGTTCCCGTTATCAGCTATTCGTGCACTCATAACTTCACAAAACTCCAGCCGCCGATCAAAATCATCTTCATTCAGTTGTACAAGATGAATTTTATACGGGTGAAATTTATGATGCTTCAATATTCGCTGAATATTTCTTCTTTTGATGTTTAAAACAGTGGCCAATTTTCTCGTGCTCAAAGTTGGGTCTGCAGCAATTTGTCCTAAAACTTCAATCTCAGTAGTCTCATTTCTAACCGGAGATTCACGTTAAGGATCCCGTTTTTTGTTGGCTACTGAACCACTTTGTTGAAAATTTTCAACTCCAAAATGTATTTTCTGTTAACATGCCTGTTCGGATGTCGTTCATTAAACAATTTTTTGTTTACAAACCAACAAAACATGGACTATCAGGACATTTCTTATCTGAATGAGTGAAACGCGTTTTTGCATTTTTAACTGTGAATAGTTTTTAAACGAGTTGATAAAACTTCCAAAAAAATTAGTGTGCTGAATTCAGAAAAGAAAGAACTTTCAAATGATTAACACTCGACCCATGTTCCCTATTTAAAATATAAGGGTTGTTATCACCACCCTTAAGGGGTTGATGTGACAAAGTTGAGTTTTATGTCAAAACATGTCCCCCTCAATATTAAAAATGACGTGTTTCAGCGTTTCTTAAAAAAAATCTCTGGACGCAAATCGGTCTGTTTCGTTTTCAATGCGCCACCCTATATATATATATATATATATATATATATATATATATATATATATATATATATATATATATATATATATATATATATATATATATATATATATATATTGAATGAGATGTTTGCATTAGATGTCTGGTGACATGGTCAGTTTTGCTGATGATACTGTCGTATTTTCTAGTGATGTAAGCTGGCAAAGCTTAAAGGCTGAAGTCGAAAGTGATGTGAAGCAGTTTATTCATTACTTCCCTTCCATGATGATTATAAAGTGTAAATTTTAGCCAAACGTATTGCATTTCGTTCACATCACGGGCTGTGATACTGCCTTTATAGACACGCTGGTTGTGTCTGGTTCTTGTGGATATTATACCATTTACATAGCTGGTGCCACCAGAATAAAATATCTTTGGGTCTACGTTGAGTCTTGTTTCAGGTGGGACTATAATATAAATCATGTGACAAAAAAAGATAAGATCTTTACTTGGTAGAACATTTCTGGGCAGTATTTAACTTAGTGCAGTGGAAAATTC
Source organism: Tillus elongatus (assembly GCA_964006375.1). Taxonomy (NCBI): domain Eukaryota; kingdom Metazoa; phylum Arthropoda; class Insecta; order Coleoptera; family Cleridae; genus Tillus; species Tillus elongatus. The sequence continues at coordinate 184,233,632 of OZ023262.1, read as the reverse complement.
TGTACCGTGTCGATCGAGACACACCTGACTTAAGGGATAGTAAGTTGGCGTGAGGCTACAAAAAATCGATTAGACCCTCTGGGAAAATCTACAATAATGGCTTCTTAAAATTATATATGGGGAAACTATATACTTAACAGTCAGAATTATTTTTGCAGATCGAAGCTTGTTTAATCTGAGGCAGCTTTTTGTTATTTTAGTTTAGTCAAGACACGTTTACATGTATATTCTCAAGAAAAAGGAAAATTACGCAAGAAAACATCAAACTGGGAAGCATACTATACCCTGTCAAATCGGTAATTACCTACTTGGGTATTACTCTTGATAGAAAATTGCTCTGGAGGGAACATATAAACAAATTAATTCCCAGAACCGAAAAAGCTATCAATGTGCTACGCATGGTGAGTCACATAAGTATCACGTATCACTGATGATGTATAAAGCATACATAAGGTCCATTATTGACTATGGCTCTATCTTCTACGACCAAGCTGCAAAAACACACTTAGACAAAATAGAAAAGATCCAAAACAAATGCCTTAAAATATCAATCGGAGCTCTAAATAGCACACCAACAAACAACTTGCTAGCAGAATGTGGAGAAATGCCCCTTCAATATAGAAGAAAACTTCTAGCAAGCCGAATGATTATTAAATGGTACGCTAAGGATAGCCAGCTTACGGGAAAAATACACCACTTACTTATAAGCGACCTTACAAACAAGTATTGGACCAAAAAAAAATCAGTATTGCTGGCAGAAGTATACAGTGACCTTCAAGATATAACAACCCAAATTCACATAGATAGGCTAAACCCGATTTTCGAAATAAATTTGCACCTGTCAGAAATAAATACCAAATATATCGAAAACCTGTTACCATTTCCAATCCACACTAGAAATACAATACTAAATCTCGAGCTGGACAAGTACAAAAATCCTTACTGCATATATACAGATGGCTCAAAGCAACAAGATGGTACAGCATGCGCGTTCTATGACCCACAAATCAAAACTTGCAAAATGTTAAAATTAAACAGCCATATGTCAATATATACGGCGGAGATGATTGTTATCTTGTCAGATAGCCAAAGTTGCATAAGAAAGTTAGAACACCTTTATACCACCAAATCAACTAACTACATTTTAAAAGCTATCAATGATTTCCTTGTGGAAATTTCAAATCAATCAAAACACATAACTTTCTGCTGGATCAAGGGTCATTGCGGACTCAAAGATAATGAATGTGTGGACAGTTTGGCAAAATTTGCTATCGAATATGGGGAAGAAGGACCTTATTTATGTCCGTCAACCGATATTGACATCTACGCGAAGAAAATGTACTTTGAAAAGTGGCAGAAACATTATAAAGCAGACCGAGTTGGTAAATTCTACAAACAGCTTCAGCCAGACTTACAGAGAACGCCATGGTTCTACAACACCGATTTTAAAAAAGAATGGATCCGCATTATCTGTAGACTCAGATTTAACCATTTGCTAGTTCCTGCCTATCTACACAAAATCAACCTAAGAACGAGTCCTTTGTGTGAGTGTGGTGAACTGGGCGATTCAGAACATATGTTGCTGCAGTGCCCCTTGAATCTTGCCAAGATAGATGCCTATGTAAGTCATATCTATAAAATGAAAATAGTGCAACTACCATTCAATTTAATGAATTTACTACAGGGAAGAAACTTAAACATATACAAATTGTTAATAGACCTGATAAAAGAAATTAGAATAAAAATATAAAATTGTCTGCATCGTATTAGAAATAAGAAATTAAAATGTGTAATGTATATAACTTTAATATATTAAATTTAACTCCTTCTGTCTATCCCACTGTGAATATACCTGTGAATCCGTGGTCCGTCTTGTGTGTCTAGAAGTGGCCATGACAGACCCCTTGGTCCAAGTGTCCCCGTTTATAATCCCTAGTAAATAGATTTAAAAAAAAAGTGTAAACAGCTTAAAAAAAGAATATCAGTCATATTTAAAACATACAAAAACAGAAATATTGTATGAAAATATATAAAAAGTATCACAAAATGTAAACTAATATCTCTGTTATGTATGTGTGTATGTATGTGTATATATGTATATATGAAAAGAAAAGTAGCATAGAGATGGGATCCAAACCAAGAAGCCGGAAAAAATGTGCGAATGGTCTGACGACCGCAGCCATGAAAGAAGACAACACACACACACAACATTTACACCGAAGTGATCTGAGGAATAAACCACATCTTATCATACCAAACGTGGAGGCAAACTAAGTTATGCACCTAAAATTGAAAAAACATAACTGGCAGAAGCTCTATTATCTTAAACCTAAAATATATATTTTTTAAATATGTTAAAAAATTTAAGAGTGCAATAAAGGGATAGCTTAAGACGAAACAAGACGTGATATTCACAATGCTGTTAAAATTCCAAATTATTACCCTATCCCGGAGTTTATATAATTATTTAAAATGTTATTTTGGGTATTACCTACATACCTGCAAGCATTTTACACTTTCGCCGAAATGCAACTCCTGGCGGCATTGATGTAGGAAGCTAAGATTAACGTTATGTTGATAAAAGATTAGTTTTAGCGAATTTTTATTTTAAAAATTTGCTAACGGGGAGGTATCGATGGTGGGATTTAAAAAAAATTCAAATGGGAACGACTTCGAACCCCTAGAACCGGAAACCAAGGCCTGTTAATTTTTTTACTGTGCCACAAAAGTATGTGTGTATTCAAATATTTAGTTCATTTTAGTTTCGTTGTCTCCAAACAAGTCATGACTTAATTGTAGAAAGTTTATTTACAATATTTCTATTTATTTATATTAGTGTTTATATACAGTCAGGACCTAAAGTCCGTCGCACCCTTCTTAACTTATTTATTCTACATGCTACAAAAATATTTTATACAAAAGTTTTAGGGTTTCATTTGAGTTCTTTTGAAGATTAAGTTTTATTATACAGGTGTCTCAGAAAAGCGCAGTGACTTAGTGTTACATTTTTTAAATGGAAAACTTGATATTAGTGAATTTTCTTTAAAAAAAATTTCTTCAAAGGAGTGCTAATTAGGCCCCCTAGAACACATATCCGGGGTCAGTTTCAATTTTTATATGTTTATATATATATATATATATATATATATATATATATATATATATATATATATATATATATATATATATATATATATATATATATATATATATATATATGACATACTTGGTTCGGGTTGAACCGCGTCCAGAATTTATGAAAACTCGACGTTTCAGCTCCTGTTTTGGAGCCATTTTGAAGAGGTAAAGGAAATATCTAGGGACACTCCTAAGCCCTCAATCTGCCTACTCCTTAGAGCTGTGGACAAAGGTGGGTTGGGTTGGTTTCAAGAGGTAAAGGAAATATGTAAGGACATTCTAATGCCTCAATCTGCCTACTCTTTAAAGCGGTGGACAAAGCTGGGTTGGGTTGGTATCAAGAGGTAAAGGAAATATGTAAGGACACTCTAAGGCCTCGATCTGCCTACTCCTTAGAGCGGTGGACAAAGGTGGGGGGTTGGGTTTTGTAGCTCGATTCCAGGCCTCAATTTGCCTACTACACAAATCTCGCCGGAGATCGTCTGTGAGGTCTCAGTGTGTTCAACCCTAGCCCTCGGAGAGATCTCTCTGAGAAAAAAATTCGGGACGCAGCAAGTACGTTATGGTGGCGAATTTTGATTTAATGCTTCACATTTGAATAGCCCAATTTGCTATTAATCTATAAGGTTGACTAAGAAACAAGATTTTTCGGGAACACTTTATGTTAACTTTCGGAAATTTTTGTACATTTTCAAACAATAAAGTTATTTTGATGAAACATGGCACATTGTTTTTACCACATACGTTATACTGGTAACCAAACTTGATGCCTGCTTTCTTTTAAAAAAAACACACATATTTGCTATTAAAAACATTTTTAAGAAAATTCACTACCATAACGCACTTGCTGCATCCAGACTTTTATTACGTTTTTGGGTTCATATGATAAATAAAGCCAGATTGGATTGGGTTGGGTTGGAAGAATGGGCACATTATTATCAATTACACAAAAATCATATCACCATACCAGATATCAACCGTTAGGAAATTGAAGCTTAGATAGGAAAATGTGTTTAATCCTGATACCTATTATCGTTATATTTATTCGGTTTTATTTATGGAAGATCCAATACATAGGCTAAAAGAATGACAGCATGAGTCACATTAAATGGAGGACGGTTCCATTGCGTAAGGTACATTATTGAGATAGAAGAAACTGAAAACGAATTACAAAAGTATGCGTGTGTGTACATGTGGCAAAAGAATATTCTCACTAATAAACACTGGAGACCGAACAGATTCATTTGGGAAAAATTGTTCTGTGTGTATTGTGTGTTTTTTGCTGCGGTCGTAAGAATGTTTGTTCTTGGTTTGCATTGAATTCGCTTGTAATTATTATTTTTTCTTTATTTGACATACTTAAGTAAATTATTATTTCCAGCTTCTCTCGCTACCGTCACTGCACAATGGAGGTGTTACATCGTTCAAGTTTTCTATGGCGAGTACGGCGGACATGGAGGGCCCAGGAGGCAGTTTTGAATGTGTACACCAGACAGCGCCACCCAGAGGACCTCTCACGGCCCTGGGATCCATTCCTCGCAAAATCCGTATCCTAGCTAATGAAGATGTATATGAGGCCACTCGCCAACGCATGACCGTCGCTGAAGAAAATCACAAAAACAAGTGGTAAGTTATATAATAACTAATTGTCTCTACTTGAAGTCAATATAAACTTATAAGTACAGTTTGGAGAACCCAATGCATCATAATATAGTTTTTAGACCTTCGCTAACAAACTAAGCCACCAAGCTCTCAGATTATTCATCTCTCTGACGACGCTAACATTATTAGCGAAACGATCGTTAGGGGCGAAAACTGTATTGTGATGAATTCGGTTCTTCAAATTGTACTTATCAGTGCTTATCACAGGTTCTATTATTCCCTCATCAATATAAACTTGTTAATAAAAAACAGGTTTGATTATAAAAGAAACCTCTGCCCAAAATTAATATTATTTTTACCAGACAATAATACAAATTTGAACGTAATTTTTAAGGGTATGCCAATAAACTCTTATTCAATGTGTTACGGTCAAATGGTTGTCGAGAAGGACCCCATTTGCCAGGAATGCGGTAAGATGGAAGAAACGTCTTACCACTAGCTGTGTGAATGTTTGGGAGTCTTTGAGCAGAAATGTTTTGATCAAGGACTTTACAGAAGAATCAAGTGAGTTCCATTCCATGGAAGATCGACATAATCTTTATTTCTTGGTCGATGAGGTTTGGTAACAAAACGGTGGAGGGATATGGCACGGTTGCTGAATCCCAGGGTTGGCAAAAAGGGCCTGATGTAGCTTACTGGCCTGTTGCGAGCCTCCCCACCATTGCTCCTACTACTACTGCGGTCAAAGCAGCTGTTAATTTTAATTTATTATTTGTTCTATTATGTACTTTTAAATGTTCATCATCTTCACAGTATAAAGACGTTTGGTTGCCATACCCGAATATTAGTCTGTGATTGGTTGACTAAAGCACTGATTAACCGTCCGTTAAATATTTAACCGAGCTTTGTGAAACTGGACATTATTCTGCTTTTCTCAGTGCCTGAATATTCTCCACATTGCTCTGCAGAGCTTGTCAATTAGAGGAAGAGACATGCGAATTGAATATCACTTGGCTACGCACAAGAAAGAGTGAGACCGCATTCAGAGGGAAAAAGATGGATTGTAGGTTTTTAAATACAATCCCATGTAAAAGGGAAAATACTTTGAACTAATGATAAAAAGAAAGAAATGATATAATATATAATAAATTATAAATTAATAGTTTAGAGACAACTAACTACAAATTAAACTTGAGTTTTACCTTTGCTGATTATTAAATTAAACACTAATAAGAAAGGGCTGGGGGCATGCTGGAGGACAGGAGTGTCGCTGACCTTGAGGGGCAGAGGGCTGGACGTTGGGGTGACGGGCGGCTGTCCTCAGGGCAGCTGCCTCTCGCCTCATCTATGGTGTCTGCTCATGGACGGCCTCTTGGAGCGGCTCTCTGAGACTGGCTTCTACGCCCAGGCGTACGCTGATGATGGGCTGGTCTTAGTCACCGGCAAATTCCTCGGCGTCGTCTGTGAGTGTATGCAGGCTGCCTGTAGTATAATCGAAAGGTGGTGTGGTGAGCGGGGACTCTCCGTAAACCCGGCGAAGACGGAGGTGATCCTATTTACCAAGAAGAGGAAGGTAGAGGGGTTCAGGGCGCCCGTGATGTTTGGAAAACCTTTAGCTTTAGTGCGGGAGGTCAAATATCTGGGGATGATCCTGGACCCCAAACTAACATGGGAGTCGCAAATAGAACGAGTAGTGAGGAAGGGAGTAGCGACCCTCTGGCAGCTGCGTCGTGTGATAGGGAGGACCTGGGGACTTAATCCTCGGATCCTTCATTGGGCGTTGGTCTGGTGGTGTGGTGTGAACCAAACTACCAGCAGGAAGCTGGCCAAACTCCAAAGGCTGGCAATCCTGGGTATCACAGGCGCTATGAGGACGACACCCTCAGCCGCGCTAGAGGTCCTGTTGATGCTGCCACCGCTTCCCATCTGTATCATAAGGGAGGCTATGGCGTCGCATCTTAGAATCCGGGACTCAGGTAACTGGTGCGGAGAGGGAGCAGTAATAGGGCATGCAAGAGTCGCCAAGGAGGTGGAAAAGGAAATTCCGATTTCCGCCATAAAGGTGAGGGATGCTGAGGACGATATTAGGTTGACTAGGCCATACACCCTCAGGATCCCCAGTAGGGATCAGTTGAGGGAAAATGAGGTTGCATTCCAGCCCGCAAGCCTGGTCTGTTTCACCGACGGTTCGCGGCTGGAGGACCCACAATCCTCCGGGGCAGGAATATACATCGACGGCCTGGGGGTGCGCGAAAGCTATGCTCTTGGCGCATACACCACGGCATTCGAAACAGAGCTGTATGCTATCCTGTCTGTGGCCAATAGACAGGATGTGAAGATGAGTCCCGAGAAATGTGTGTACATCTGCTCGGATAGTCAGTCGGTCCTCCGGGCAGTATGCGCGGCCAGAATCAGGTCACCACTGGTTCAGGAGTGCGCTGACGCCCTCAGAGAACTAGTCAGGACAAAGGAGGTGCAACTGGTGTGGGTTCCGGGACACTGTGGCGTAGCGGGGAATGAGGTGGCGAATAATCTCGCAAGACTCGGTTCCCGGCGGCCGTTCCGTGGCCCGGAGCTGCGATAGGCATAAGTAGGAAGACAGTCTCTGTCGCCTTAGGCAGGTGGACCGAGGAAGCAATGGAGAGGCACTGGGGGTCGGTTGGTGGCTGCAGGCAGGCGAGGGACTTCGTGGAGGGGCCGGACAGAGATAAAGCTGTCTGGCTACTCGGAAGGAGTCGACCTACGCTTCGCCGCATCCTTGGGGTGCTGACAGGCCACTGCGCCCTTAGAAGACACCTCACATTGATAGGCGTAGAGAGGGATCCCATTTGCCAGGAATGCGGCGAGGATGAAGAAACGTCCTACCACTACCTGTGTGAATGCGAGGCTTTTGGGAGTCTTCGAGCAGAATTGTTCGGATCGAGGACTCTGCAGATGAATCAGGTAAGTACCGTCCAATTGAAGACCGTCACGGCCTTCATCTCGAGGTCGAGGCGGTTTGGCGACGGAACCGAGGAAGAGTAGAGCATGGTTGCTGGGTTGCTGGGGTTGGCAAAAAGGGCCTATTGTGGCCTACTTGCTTGGCGTTGGCCTCCCCACCACTGCTACTACTACTACTAGGTGTTTTGTGCGCATCCAAATACAGTTCTTTTCACGCCTCATATCTATAATTCTCCTATTATTGCATCTATATCGTAAGTTTGTATTTTCTAAGCGCTTTTGAGACTTTCTCAAATTCTTTTCTCAGAATGGGATGACCAAGATAATGTAAGTTTATATATATTTTTTCATCTGTATACACTCCATAGTTAATTTTCTGTCCTTCATACATTTTCCCAGCTTCAGTATCTAGTATTTCCATCATTGCTCTTTATGACTATATTTTGTTAATGTAATGTCTTAGAACGAATGCTATCATAATGTAGATGTGTTCCATTTGGATAAAAAAATTATTGCCGTTTAGATGCTTTACCATTGCTGCAACTGCACCGTCACTATATTTTCAATTATATGAGAGACTATTTTCACCCTGATTTATTTTTAATTAGTGATTTACCATATTATAGACTACCATATGTACACAAAGATATAAAGGTACTTTTCTTAAGGTACCAAGATAAAGATAAGAATGCCACCATCTGTAAAATAATACTTGTTTACGTTGTTTATATAAAGAGCAGCCGGCGGTCTACTCTTTAATTAGATAAGGTGTGAATTAATAAAATAAAAATAACAATTGGTAAGGATTTCTACAAATGAAATTTACTTACAAAAACTCATTTCCGTTTTCTGAAAATTATTTACACAAGACAGAAAATTCGTAAACTGTTGAAGTTATGTTGCCAATCTCTTACACTTCACATCGAAATTGATAGTTGCCTCTGAAACGTATCTGCAGCGCTTTCCAGGACGGAAGCCCCTGCCTGCAAATTATTATCTGTCACTCCACAGGAATTTAAGTGAATACGGTTCATTTTGAAAGCCCCGAATAAGAGATAGCGGAGACCAAATGAAAATAAAGATGAAATTTTACAAGCAGTAAGTTGCACATAAATGGCGCACAATTAACACCTTATATGTAATTTATCTTCCTTTGCATTCGAGATAGTCGTTTTGCTTCCACTCGTAGTAATAGCACCGGAACTTAACATATATCATCAGGAGTTATGGAAAATACTGGAAAACCCTAAATATCGACCAATTAAAATTCACATAAGCCAGGTTCTCCATCCTGGAGATAGGTTCCTGATAGTGCAATTTGAGCAAAAGCCAAATTTGCCTTGATAATGTGAAATTCACAGCCCAGTGCAAGTTTACAAACTGTGGTGTGTTCAACCGTCATAATGAACATATTTCGTCAATTGAAAATGCGCAAGATCATTAATAATGTGGATCACAAGTAGGCTTCAGAGTAAATGTATAGATCGGTTTCTGAAGACCTTCCTTGCCGATTACATTGATAACGATATTTGTCGCAACCATTTGAATAACATCTGGTTTCAGCAATACGGCTCGCCGCCATATAACGCTAGCAGAGTAGACGAAGATCTGTCAGAAATGTTTCCCGGAAAAGTTATTACCAACAATTAAGACGTAGTTTGCCAGCGCGGTCGCCCGATCTTATTATTTTAGATTTCTTTTTGTGTGGAATTATGAAAAATGCATTTATAAAACTATACCTACCTCCTGATATCGACGAGCTACGCGAAAACATTACACCCACTTTGAGAACTAAAATAAGTAAGCAGAAGAACACACGTTCTAGGAGATACCTACAGAATTTAAGCAGAAAAATTCAATTGTCTTTAGAAGTAGATAGTGAATTATTCTCTTTGATCTTTTTGTTATTTAATTTCAGTTTTAGTGAATAGAGAGGTATCGATGGTGAGACTTTGCAAAAAAATTTTAAATGAGCGCGAACTAGGACCCCTAGAATCCATATTCGGGTTCAGTTTCAATTTGTGTGTGTGTGTGTGTGTGTTTGTCCATCCGTCTGATAACTCAAAAAATAATTAACCGCTTTCGATGAAACTTGGCAAGTGCCTTTCTTTCATTAATGGCTTGGATGAGTTCGTTAGCCAGAAAAATCGGACAAGGTGTTCCGGTTTTTTCTCCGAAAGTACCAAAGCTGTTTTAATGAAATTTACTATATATGTTGCTATTCAAATTTTAAAAAAAAATCTCCGAAAATTACAAAGTTATTTTATGAAATTTAGTGGATATCTTGCCTTAGGAAAGACCTTACTACATACCAAAATTAAACTCTTAAGTTTATAAAAAATTGAGTTATTCAAATTTGAAGCATTTAATAAAAATTCACTAGCATAACGCACTTGCTGCATCCCGAGATTTTTTAATTTTGTTTCAGTGTGAAAAATACACTTCTGATCAGTCTATTGCTACTTAATTTTACTGGTACAGTTGAGAAAATTTTAATGTTCAAAGCATTAAATTAATCAAACTGTCGATTTTTTTATATAATGCACAAGTGTAAATATTGTGTCTCAAGGCAATTTTCGCGGAAACTATATTTTTCAAGTTTTGTTTGAAAGTTATGAATTGAATATATCATGTGATACAAGGTTGCAATCAGAAAGAAATAACTATACAAAAATGCAAAAATCTAATAGGCGTCCATAAGAAAGAATTAGGTTGAAGATGTTCCTAAAAGACCAAAACTTTCTTCAACGATTTTGATGTAATAGGCGTGTTCTAAATTGAAAAGTGTCTCAAGGAGGTTAAAATCCCATGTCGATACGACCACTAGTAAAGAAGTAATATCAAAAATAAAATATCCTGAAAATTCAGTTTTTTTTTTCACAATATTTCAGAAATAAAGCACTATATCTTAGTTTGTTACGTTAATGGCCGATTCTGTATATCACTCTGTTTATATAAAGTGGTGCAAATTTTCTTTACTATTTTATTTTCTTTCCTTCTGTGAATTTTAGTTTTTGGTTATCAACCTTTTTTTTCCTCAGGTCTCGTCCGCGGCCTTGCCGCCCCGATAGCACTGCAACCTTTGGTTGATTGTGCATACCCTTAGTCTTACCACTCCACCCATTCCAAAATCACTGTGCCTTGAACTAGTTTGCACAACGATTGGTAGGGTGAAGTTTTATATTGCTCTGTCTCCGGTCTAGACTGACCGTAGATCAGTTGTCTTTTGCGGTCCAGAGCTTTACACTCGCACAAGATGTGCTGGGCTGATTCCTCCCCCTCTCCATAGAGTCTGCATGCGAGGTTCCCTTCGAATCGCCCCATTTTATTCAGGTGTTTCTTGACGGCCATGTGTCCCGTCAAGAGACCTGTTGTGTTTCTGAGCTGTCATCTGCTAAGATTTAGCAGCTCCACAGCTCTCTTTGAACTGGGTCCGTCAATTATTGACTTCCCATGTCTGAGCCCTGGACAGTCCGCCCAGTACACCTTATGGGACCAGAGCCGGTTCTGGTCCCATAAATGGTTCTGCTGACCCTCTCAGCTTCTTCATTGCCTTTGACCCCCGAGTGACCCGGTACCCAGATGAGGGTCACCTCATTCTGCCCAGCCAGGTCGCTCGTCTCGTCTCGGCACTCACTCACCAGCCAGGAATTTAACCGTGGCCTACTTAGTGCCTTAAGGGCTGTCTGTGGCTATGAGGATCCGCTTGTTGGTGTAGCCCCTCCTCTGTTATCAACCTTGATGAGAGATTAATTTTCACAACTGTCAAAACTCATTATGCTTGATTATCCCCATTATTTTACTGAAATATTGATACATTATTTACATAGAGCGTTTATCTTTCAGTTTCTAGTTTTTGGTGAAAATCAGAATGAATTGTTGTACATACTTAGAATGTTCCCAGTTAATTATTTCACTGATTTTTTTTTCAGCACAAGAGAAATCAAACCAAATCAAACAGATATCGGACGGAAAGTGAAAGTGAAACAAAGTCGGAATGCACCTTCACTGTCAGTACGAAAGGATTCTCTTCCTCTTAGAGATAATTTGTCCAAGCCATCTTATCAGTTGAACAATATACCCTCCAAGCCGCTAGTCCATACATCAAATGGTCTCTCAAATGGACTTGGTAGCAACCATATAAACAGTGGCCGCCCGCAGCAAAACAAGCCATCCGTCCCGGATATTGCTAAAAGACCTATAAAGTAAGTTATTAAACTATTTTGACTCTCAGTTGACATTTGTATCATGTAGAGGTTAGGTCTGACAAAGATATAGGCTGGTTGGTATTTTATTATACATTGTACCAAAGGCATTATTATTTTCTAATTTCTATTTTCTAAGCAGTGTTTTTGCAAAATTAATCATACTTTTTTCACTGTATTACTAATTTAATAACTCCAAAATTTTCCAAATTATAACTTATTGTTTACAATGATGAATCTGATATCTGCACTGCAACCACCCACTGTGGTGTACAATTTGCCAATGATAACACATTTCCTACTTCATACGGTGCAAGAATGGTGTCATGGAAACAGCTTGGAATGTAACATGAACAAGACAAGACTAATAATATTTAACAAAGCTAAAGATACTCATCTATTGTATGTGAACAGACTGATGAATTCATCTTATTTTGTCACACACTCTATTATTAATGCAAATTAACATACTAAACTACTCAAATATATTGTATTTTTTTAATATTTGTATTAGTTATTGCAAAATGTTGGTTTGATTTTCTGTTTTTGCAATACTTTTTTCTTTCTTTTGCATTTCATAAAAAAGCTGTTGTCAGCACAGTAATTTTTATATTATTTACAGGGAACGACTGATACATCTTCTTGCTTTGAGGCCAATGAAAAAGGTAGAACTGTACGAAAGGTTAACAAAAGGTTGGTGTTGGAACTTTTATCACTTTGAATGTATTTCAATGTCCACAATTTTAATGTGAATTAATGTTGTGTTGATGCTTACAGAGGGCCTGCGTGAGAGGAACGGAATGACATCAGTACTCAAGCAAATCTCAAGCATGAAAGATAACTGCTTCCACCTGAACCGGGCAATGTGGAATGATGTGCATGATGACTGGCCTTTTTATACTGAATCTGAAAGAATGATGCTCAAAAGGTATGTAAAATATAGTTTAATGTTTAGTGCCACATTGTTATTAAAAACTAGCCTGTTTACCTATAAAGTATCGACGAGTTTAGTTTGGGTCCAATATCAAATAATTGTCTAATAATTTTTTAACTGGGAAGGACATCCCCATGAGAGTATGTTCTAGGAGAGCACTGACAGAACAAGCAAGTAGTATATATTAACTAATGCTTATACCTAGGTATAAGCTAAATGCTTTGGATCAATAGAGGTTTTATCTAGATAAAACCTCTATTGATTCAAAGCATTTAGCTTCTTGCAGAGTCTATTTGCAAACTCCAAGTCAAGTCACCTCTTACAACAGTTTCCGAAAGTAACACAGAATTCGCTAGATTCTGAACATCGCCACTTGTGTTACTTACAAAGCATCTCTCCTTGTAGTCAAGTAAATCACAGTGATCTTCTTAAAACCCTCAACTACTTATTTTCGAATCTGAAATTCCCCGAAATTTTTAGGACAAACCACCACAGACACAGGGTCTTGTTTACGTGATCAGCAACTAATTTATGTATATGAAAAAAAGTACGGGCAACAGATTGGTCCCAGAGGGAGACCAAGCAAGAGCAGATGCTCCCCAGAAAGAAACCCTCATGAGTCTCTGAAGGATGGGACCTCAACCAACCCACAATCGCTCCCCCGATGCCCGTTGCGTGTAGCGTTTTGAGCAAAAAACAATGGTTTACAAAGTCAAAAACATGGCTAAGATCGAAAAAGATCTCTGGTTCAAAGCTAAGTGATTGAGAATATGAAGAATCTTGTATGTGGCTGGTTTCTATGGACATGTCACCTTTGAAACAATCAACATTGTTTGGAGAAAAATTGGTAAAAGCAAATCAACATTTGCTTTTACCAATTTTTCTCTCAAAGAAATCAAAGATTCTCCTGAACACAAGTCAGACCCAGCGACGAGATGAGTCAATAATTCTCAATGGACACAGGGTTGCCATTTTTTCTGAAGCATAATGACCAAGGCAATTTTTCAACTATGATTTTTCTTTTATTTATATTATATTGTTTTCACTGTGTGGCAAGTTTTCTCACACATGTCTTAGTTTGTGATGTTTCTCAATAATAAAATTATTTTTATTGCTAGTTTAAAAGAAAGATTTATCTGGCTTAGGTATTGTAATAAATTAATGGGTTGTTATTACTGAGATGACCATATGCTTCAGTGATGATATCTGATTCAAAATGTCAACATTAATGTTTTTTTATTTCTGTCATTATACATGTTTATCAGGCTCAATAGTCAAATATGCTCAGTTGTTAAGTACACGAAATGATAATAGTTTACTTATGTTGACTTCACACCATTACAATTTGTACAGGCGAAAGATTATATACAGTGATTAAATGGTTACGTCTAACGTCACCAGGTGACTGGTTACTAAGGCTGGCTAAAGGGTTGCGGTGCTATCGGGGCGGCAAGGCCGCGGACGAGCCCTGAGGGAACAAAAAAAAAAGGCTGGCTAAGGTACATAAGAAAGTATGGTTTTATGTGGTTACATTTAATTATTAAAGGCAGCAGCCTATACAGCTAGTTTTCCAGAGTTTAATTCGCAGATGTGGTAATGAGAAGTTGACCTGACTTATCCAAAATACCCAGTGACCAAAGCCCCTACATTAGCAAGTACAAAGATTGATAAGTAGGAACAAAACAAAATAAAAATTGTATTTCTATACTCTGCAAATAGTTCAGTCATCTTCAACTTGTATAGTTCCATTCCGTAATATAATCGATAGTTAGGCACTCTGACACAGAGTGCCTGCATTCGATTCCCAGTTGTGTTGGATGAGTCTATATTTTTTATTATAATTTTAATGTGACCTTACTCCTCACAAGCTAGTCAAGAGTTTCTGTGTGTGGAGGATATCATTTATTATTATTTATTATAGCAGAAACATGTTTATAACTGTTGTATGCTGTGTTCACCTATATAATTCCGGTACACACTATTATGCAGTGTGATTTTATTCCAGTACTGTCTTGAAATCACATTTGTGACTGATTTTTGAATTGCATTTAATTGCACGCTTAATGTGTCTTCATGTGGGGTGGGATTTAAAGTATGGCATCCCTGGTACCTGTCCTAAGCCCGGAGCAAGGGGGAGTGGCTCTTCTTTTAAGCATATTGGTTTTTTTTTTCCTATCTAATCAATATGTACTTTTGCGCCATCTGTCAACTTGTTTCATTTGTTTCGTTTTTCAATTTCATAATAACTCAATCTAATGTGCGAGACAATAGCCGAGGGCTTAATGTTTGTAGGGTAGCAGCAGCGAGCGTTTCCCTGGGGGCACCAGGCACACTTCTGTATAAGTGCCTAACTTTTTTCTCGTGCTACTTATGGTACAAAAATGGATATAAGTAAAACAAAGAAAAATAAAGCCAAGAAGGCCATAAGCCCAGAGATGCAGACTGGTAACCAGGTGGAAATGTCAACAGCACTCCCAGGAAGCCGTATAAAATCGCTTCAGGATAGCAGGTGAAAACTACCTGAAAACAGTATATTGCTCAAGCCGAGGCATATAAAAAACACTCAAAGGCAGTATCAGTCAATTCCCCAGAAGAAATTGAAAAAAAATACTGACCCGGGAAGGTCAGGGTTACATAAGTGCCAAAAATGTTATCCTGTACAACCTGATCAGATTTCAAACAGGAAAAATAAAGACCACAGGCGGCGGCCAAAGCACGGAAGAAAGAAACTTAAAAAAGTAAGCCAGTAAGCAGCCACATCGCCAAGTGGAACACTTAGAGTGAACAGCGTCAAAATAGAAACAATACTTTTTCAGTAAGACTCTCGCAGTACATAAAGTGGCTATATTGTGATAGTTCCCCGACTGCCATGATGAAGCCAGAAAGGCTAAAGGCTCTTCAGGGTTCCATCACAAAATCATTTGAGGTAATCCCTCCAGATGGACTTGCTAAATGCCCACATAGGTCAGGATATCTCGTGGCGTGTGTGATGCAGCAAGTGCAGAGTGGATTCAGAGGGCTGCTTTCCTGCTTAGGCCATCGAATGGAGGTGATCCTCTGCGCTGGAGCTACATGTCTACATCACAGACAAAGACCAAGAAAGGCTAGAGGTCAATAGAGTGCTGATCAGGTGGATCCATGGACAAAAACATATGAAGAAACTAGGGAAGGTGGTGTCCGGTTTCCACATGCTGAAAGCTATAATGTCTCTGGACTCTAATAAAGGAGATAAAGCTAGACGAAGTGCCCTACACATTTATATGGAATATGGGAGCATGGCAATAGATCTTAGGGGTCACAGCGACAAAGGTTAAATGCCCAATTCCCCATCTAAATGTAGTGTTTGGAACTCTGAGCAGTGACAGATTTTTCCATTGTTTACTGAGTGGATCATGGTTTTTTTCCAAAGTTCCTCACATATGCTCCTCGAAGCTTCTTTGTGGAAAGATGTCATTTTTGTGATGTTATGATTATTAATAAAGTAAATATTTTAAATGGTATAAGTGTAGATGCCCCAAATAACGTGATAGTAAAGGAATTGATATAATAATTATTGTACCGAAAAAACAATAGTGGTTTAGAACCATTTGTAATGGTATGCTACAGTAACTTTTAAGGAAATGTTTGTCGATAAAATAAGGCAAGTAACCTATGTAGTAAGGTAATAAAAATAGAGGTTCATTTACTTGTTTTCATGTACAAACAAAAAAGAAAGGTAATAGGTAAAATATAATTATTACAAAATATAGTTTTTGTACAAGTGGATCTAACTTAGTCTTTAATAAATGTAGACTTACAATAAAAGCAACTCTGTAGTGAATTTTGGTGTATCACATATTCTAATCTATTCGTGGGTTTTTTAACCACCGGTTTTTTATTTTTTTAATATTATTTTTTTTAATGTAATTTTTTGTCAGTTAATTATTGTTCCAATTTTATATTTCACCATTTGACCTGTTCTATACCGATGGTATTATGTAGTAAAGATATTATTGTTATTAATATTATTATTTGTTAAATTTCAGACGGAAACCCCAAAATTTAACACCACCAGGCAGCAGTGATGGAGGCAGCTCTGGTAGTGGGCATTCGCCCACTAGCACTCATCCTGGCTCCCCTCCACCTCCCATTGCATCCACAAAACGTCCTGGCTACTATGATGGAGTGGACGGATTGCCCACGAAAAGGCAGCGTATCTCTCATTACCGCAAACCCTCTGAACAAACCTACAAGACACCTGTAGAGAATCTAAACCAGCGCCGACCAGTCACAGACTCTCGCGATGCCAGCAACATGAATCCCCGTAGTAGGGAATCTCCCACCCCCGGCTACACGGTGGCTCCTTCCCTCACCAACGGGTACTCCACGCTCAACGACAGACGCAACCCTAGTGATGACGAAGACAACGCCAACAGAAACCATTCATGTGATAGTCATAGTTTAAGCTTTGGTGTTAATCGTGAAAAGACTTTAACTCCTTCTAATCGAAGCTCTTCTCCGATGGTGGTAGATATAGTAGATAGTCGGAAGGATGTACCCGCTGAAAAGAATGAAGTTAGGAATGGACTCACCAATGGATTAGTGGCCAATGGAAGGACTAGTAGTAACCAAGAAAATAAAGATAAAGATAGGAGTAATAAGCATAGTAATAAAGTGTCATCTCTACAGAATAGAATAGCAAGAGTAAGCCCTAAGAGCCCATCAACCGATCTAATGTTCTTGGATTTAGGTCCACCTCCTCCTCAACCCGAGCCACAGAAGGAGAACCCCATTCCTGACTATCTGACGTAAGTGTTAACATTTTAACATGTGTATTTTTTCTACAGGTTGTCTCAGATCTATTTAGACACTACATATTAAAACCCTCCGTACATGTTAGAAGAAGAAGTTCCAGGCGAAAATTTGATTGAAAAAGCTGCTTCCAATAAGACTACCTATATATATATATATATATATATATATATATATATATATATATATATATATATATATATATATATATATATATATATATATATATATATATATATATATATATATATATATATATATATATATATATATATATATATATATATATATATATATATATATATATATATATATATATATATATATATATATATATATATATATATATATATATATATATATATATCGATATTCTGAGTACAGTTTTATGGAAATCGGCTTTTTTTACCCACAAATTTCGGCCCGAAACTTTTTCTTATAGCATGTATGGGGTCTGTGATATGTATCATCTAAATAGATGTGACACACCCTGTCTATTGAAAAATTTCATCAGATTGTATAAGATTCAAAATTATCTTATAATTAAATTCATTAATTCCAGGAATGTAATTAAAAAATTACATTTTATGCCAAGAAATTAAAAATACTGATGACAGTTAACTTTTTTGGTGGCTGTAATTTTGGTTATTTTATTTTTAGTGAATACACATCAATAGAATCTGCTGAGCAGCGGCGGAAGTACAAAGCATGTTTCAATGCTGATTATGCTGAATACAAAGAACTGCATGGTGTAGTTGAAAAAGTATCACGGAGGTTTGCTGAGTTAGAGGAAAGTCTTAAGAGAGAAAATTCCAAGAGCCCTAGATATAAGGTAAGCCTTTTAAAGTAATTTCCATTGTCTTTGTATTACACAACAACGAAATCTCTATTGTGTGGAAGTGTTTAGACTTTCTTATATGTATTTAAAGATCCCTTTAGATACATTTTTTTTTTATTGAATGACCTATTTTTCATTACACAATCGAATTGGCGGTTAAAAATTGTGGCATTACATGTTCCTATGCCTAAATTAAATAGTTTAAAAGTTATTTCCGAAAAAAAAAATGAAAATTTTATTTTTTTACCAATTATGTTGAAAATGCTGTGAATGGTTGCTATGAATACATATAATAATCAATTTTTCAAAGGTTAAGTTTTCACATGGAGGGTTTTTTTAACAGGCCTAACAACCATATCCGGGCTTCAACTAATCAGCATGAGATCCGAGAAAGAAACTATCAGGTTATGTTTAGTTTCAATGTCTTTTGCCTTATGATGAATGACAGGTTCTCTTACATCATTTATGAAGGTGTGTTAACGGCGGAGTGTTACGTGAATTTATTATGCACTGTAGTTCTGGATTTTCTTGACGACCTGCACTTGAATTTGGGACGAATTGTTCGTATCAACTGAATGGAGTTCCGGTCCATTCCACCCAGGAAATATCTCAAGAAGTCACCTTAATGTTCAAAGACAGGCCATTAGAACCATGGAACTGGCCCACAAGATCTCCAGATGTGACACCTTCGGACTTCTACCTTTGGGGACATATCAAACATCAGGTCTATTAGATGCAGGTGAACACAAGGGAGGGGAGGAATTAGAAGCACGCATGCGAGCCACATTCGACAGGCCTTCTTCCTAAGAAGTACGAACAGCAACATTGGAGGGTGCTTCTTCATGCTTAACAAAATGCTTGAATCCAAATGGCCATCGTTTTGAACTTCATAATAATTTGTTTCTAGGTTGTTTTTTTTTTTTTACTTTTTTACATCTATTTTGTGTCATTTGAGGTGAATGTGGATAGTTGTCATCTTTCTGCAAGTTCTACTTAGAACTTTGTCACCCTTTTCATGTATAAAGAATACATAACTTTTTGATTTGTATAATCAGTACTTTCGTTGTTATTTATTTTAACTCCTTTTGACAAAAATCCATGCAGTTTGAAATAAGAAAGAAGTTTCAAAAAGCCGATCCATTAAAAAGTAGTTGCAATCATTCATGGCATTATCAACATAATGGGTAAAAAATTAAGATTTTCAGTTTTTTTGAGGTAACTCTTAAAACTATTTGATTCAGGTATAGGAACATGTAATATCATTTTGTAGCAATTTTTATCACCAATTCGATTATTTAATGACATATAGGTCATTCCATTTGAAAAAAAAAAAATTTTATATTTTAAACCCTTGCTGAAAATTCTAAATTTAGCAATTATCCACAGGCAAAAATTTTTATTTCAAAGAATAGAATTAAGGGATCTTTAAACTACAATCTTAAGTGGATTTCAACTTTATATCTTAATTCGAAATAGGAGTTACAGCCCATTTTGTACATGTCAACCAGTTGTCACAATTTCGGGAAAGAATTGTTTCCTCAAAAACTATAATAGATGGACATGGTATATATAGTCTAAATAAAAATGATTTAAATTTATGATTCCCATGTAAAAATAGAAAAATATACACGCTGTTGAATTTAAAATCACAAAGTTGATGGTGACTTCCTGTATAACCCAAGTGCTGAAAATCTAAAAATATTTTAGTTAAATAAAGGAAGTGCATTCAATTATACCAGATTCTAAATTTTGAGATTTTTATTCTGCTGGCCAGAACTTCATAAACTTCTAACAACCAGTCTCGTGGAGACACCCTGAAAAATTTTTCAATTTAACAATTTATCTTTATGGTTTTATTGGACATACACATATAATTAGTGTTTGAATAAGTAAAGCTATTTTCTCAAAATTGATTATACAAAAGACCTGAAAGATTTTCGTCTTATTAGCATTTTGTCAGTATTATAAAACATATTAAGAGTAAGGAATTCTCAACTTAATTACATTAGTATTGCCACATGTTCAGTCGGGATTTAGACGTCATTACAGTTGTTCTACAGTTTTGCTGAACATAATTGACTACATTATAACAGCATGCAATCACTGGACTAGAAAAGAACTAAAAAACATCACTAAAAGTTTAGTGGAACTAGCAGATAGTGTAGGGCTTCAAATAAGTAAAGATAAGAGCGAGTACATGACAATTAGAAAGACTCAGGAAGCTAATACTGGACCTTTTATATTGAAAATGGGAGGGGGGAGGGTCTTGAATTTTAAAGAGGTTGGAAATTACATGTACTTAGTGTATTAATAGACAATAGATGTGATGAAGATATAGAAGTTATCCTGAGGATAGCAAAAGTCAATAGATGTGCAGGAGTATTAATAGCTTCCTTAGATCGAAGAACCTCTCACATACGACAAAGCTTAGAGTATATAAGACTGTGATAACACTGACATTGACATATGCAGGGTACCCAGCGACCTGGAAAACCTGGAAAAATCAGGAAATTTGAAATAACCCCACAAATGTCAGGGAAATTATGTAATTTTGCTCAAAGATCAGGGAAATTATCCATTGGACCTGGAAATTATATATTTGTGAAATTCCGTCACTAGCAGATTGATTGTTATTTTGATTTCATATATATTATATGAATTTCTTTCACAATAATATTTTTCTACTATGGCTGACAATTGGTATATTAATTGAAACCACATGTCACATGCGCTGATATAAATACAGCGTCTTCTTCATATTAAACTTGTCTCATTCGCTCATATCACTTGGAATGTTCTTCTTTGAATGCATAAAATGCAAAATGCATTCTAGTTACTGGCGGCGTAGAGCTGTGCTGTAAATTAGTTTATTCGACTGTAACGTTTATAATCATGTAAAATAGAATTAATGTTGGAGTGAAAATATTGGGCATTTGTATAGGGGTATTTATTTCGTAATCTACAAGAGAAAACTTTAATTTCACAACGCATTGTTTATGATAGTTTAAAGAAGTTAGCAAGAGTGGGAAATATAGAAATCAACGATAAGCAGAGGCAGTATGTCGAAAATTCATATCATGAATATATAAGAATTCTTAATGGCAATCAGAAGATAGTGTTTAAGATGAGCAAAGCAGAAATATCACAATTAGAAATGAGGAAAAAACACATTAAAGAAAATGCAAAATATAAAACTGAAGTTTTAATATATAAAATTACCGCATTAAGAAAATATGTATGAATAATTCCTACTAACTTATTTCAATGTGGTTATTACTTCTTTTTTTCAATGGAAACCCCTTTCTTTTTCAATATCATCTTAGCATTAAGAATAAGGATAACTTTTCTTTAAGTAAACATTTGAGATGTGGTGGTTTTTTTTTTTTTTTTTTTTTTTTTTTTTTTTTTTTTTTTTTTTTTTTTTTTTTTTTTTTTTTTTTTTTTTTGTATGTCTTAAAAGAATTTTTCTTCAGAACTTTTATTTAGTTTATTAACAAAAGCATTCAGAGATGTGTGGCTTTCATTTCGAGGATTGTGAAAAATGTATTCGAAGGGCCTGGAAATGTCAGGGAATTTAATTTTTGATTTCTGCTGGGTACCCTGCATATGGATCTGAAGCGTAGACAATAAACAAAGGACTGGAAGATAGAATAGCGATATGGGAGAGAAAGATACTGCGCAGAATTTTTAGAGGCAAGAAAATAGATGGCATTTGGGAAAGGCGTATAAATGCGAAAGTGTATCAAATGTATGGGAGAACCACCTGTGTCCCAGGTAATTAGAGCACAAAGGCTACAGTGGCTGGGCCATATAGAACACATGGGTGGGAAGAGAATGGTGAAGAACGGTGTTTGGTCAAATCTATAGGGTAAAAGAAAGACTGGCAGACCAAGGAAAAGATGGCTTGACACAGTTCAGCAAAACTTGCAAGAAAAGGGGTTCTCAACTGAAAGGTTATTGCAAGAGACAGGAAGCAGTGGAAATATATCACCAAGCTATGGGCCTAAATGACACACTGTTTGCAGGTGGTCACCATTTGGTAATACTTCTTCTGAGCATTTACTCAAAATGTACCACGGGGGTCTTTTTTCAGACCCCAACTTTTTTATGTTTATACATTTTATTCTAAGAACATTTTACTATAAAGTACCAACCATTATATATACTCTAATCATATATATGTATAGTGCTTTCTATCAAGATAATACTTGATTTCTGGTTTCCGCCCAAGGTGCTCTCTGAAATTTAAATAATTTTGTAAGCCCTGAAACATAATTTCATCATTCATTTTTCTATATTCATTTTTAAATTTGTTATTAAATAAATTATTGACAGTAGAAAGGCTGGGAACATAATACCCATGGTGCAACTTTATAATAGTTAGTTATAGGCGTATTGCAGCATTAAATTAATGTTATGCGAATGTAAGGCTGACAATGGGCTGTGGCCATTATGAAATAACACACAGGGATTTCCCGTCACTCGTGGCATAAGTTCTTGGTACTTTAGTATTGCAGCAGTACTTAATTCGTGGTTATGGTCATTTTTCAATGTCACAATTTTACGGTTTTCTTCTGTCAATGCATGTAAAATCTTACATCTTGACTTTCAGTTATACCTGTGAATAATGATAAGTTTGTGTTAGTGTGAGTACCTAAATTTGTAGTCATTTGAACCATTACCTTTTTACCTTAATTGTAAGCTCAGCAGCCTGGTTTGATCTTTCACCCTTAATTCTTTTGTCAGTTGAATTTTTACCACGCAAACAAAGTTTGTATATATTTACTCTCCCAGAAGTAGGAAACGTTCTTAAAACTGTCCGAGCAACTTTATTATATGAAAAGAGCTTTCTTAACCAAACCTGCAAGAATATTCATTCAATTAAGAGTTTTGCAATATGGTTCTACCTACCCTCGCGCATGTTTCATAATTAACTTCCTAATCGGGAAAACAACATTTTCATTTTTTGTCTGGATTCGTGTATGTGTAATTTTCGGGCAGATTATGTATTGCAGCACACCATGGTTTGTCACAATGGAGAATAGCATAGCAGTGTAGCAATTAATATAAATAATTCAAGTTGCAAACTAACAACTAACTTATTTATATTTTTTATTTTCAATACAACCATCCATTGATCCACCTCAAATATCAACATCCGATACCCATGATACTTACTCGCATGGTGACAAAATTAGTCATAAACCTCCAAAATCCATGTATATGCCCTACTGAGTGGGATCCGCAAATATGCCTAGATCACTTCCCAAATGTCAAAGTATAGGTATTTTCTCTTCTATCCCTCTTCAAGGTCATAAGTCATGGATGTTTAGAATTTCTCAAAAAAGAGAAACACTACTGTGTTGTTTAAGTGAACAGCCGAATTAAGTTTTTATGTCGATGTTAAATACCTACTTTTTTTCGTTTTTATTAGCATTAACAATGCAAAATTGTGTTTAAAGGAAATAGCTTCCGTACTTTTTATTATGTATATCTTTAATGCTTCCATATGAAACCGTGTTATCATTTGTACTGTATTCTAAACTCCCAAATGTGTTTCTGCATTTATAATAATTCACATTTAAAGTTTTGGTCCACTTTTTTATAAAAAAAATCTTTACAATCAGTAATTCAAATTATTAGTCTTTTGCAGGCACCCTTCTCATCTAAAATTACAGCGTATTATTGTATTCCCTAATACAGGGTACCCAGCGACCTGGAGAACCGGGAAAAATCAGGGAATTCCGTCACAAGCAAATTATTTTGGTTTCAAGTGATATAAATACGCCCTAAAACGTCAGGGAAATTTGTGATTTTACTCAAATGCCATGGAAATCATTCCGCAGACATGGAAGTTATATATTTGTAAATTCCGTCACAAGCAAATTATTTTGGTTTCAAATGATATAAGTATATTATACGAATCTTTTTCACCGAAATATTTGTCTTCTAGGGAAATATATCTGACAACATTGCGGCTGCCATTTGGTATATTTATTTTAGCCGTCAAAAAACCCAGTCAATTTCACATCATGCGCCAAAATAAATATAGCTTCTTCATCTATCTCAAATATGTATGATTTGTTTATCTCACTTAAAATATTCTTCCCTGAATGCATAAAATGCAAAATGTATTGTAGTTATTGGCAGTGTAGAGCTGCGCTGTCTGTGTTTATTCTATTTTAACCTTTGCGATCATGTAACATAGAGTTAAAGTTGTAGTGAAAATATTGGGCCTTTGTATATGGGTACTTGTATTGTAATCCACAAGAGAAAACCTTAATATCGCAACGCATTGTGTATGATAGTGTAAAGAAATTAGGACGAGTGGGAAATGGAGAAGTCAATCTAAAGTAGTATCAAGAATTCATAATATCATAAATATAAAAGATATCTTGATGAAAATAAGATAACAACGCTTTGGATGAGCGAAGCAGAAAAAGAGATACATAAACATAGAGAAATATCACAACTAAAATCGCGGAAAAACACACTGAAGAAAGTGCAAAATTTGAGATTGGAGTTTTGAAATCTAAAATTGATAAAATATGCATGAATATTATCTTATTTCCACAATGTGGTAATTTCATTTAGACTTTTTTCATAGTAAACATTTGATATTTTATTTTTGTTGTTCAAGAAGCCTTTTTTAGATTAGTATTTATTCGAAGACTAGAACAGTGGTTATAATATGGCTCTTGTGGTTTGATCTCATTTAGACTAAAATGAGTGAAACTTAATTACTAGTTACTGCAAAAACGTGTAGTACTGGTTCATTTAAGTAGAAAGTTATCAGTTTTCTTTAGAAGTTTAAAGTAATAAGCATATTTATGTTTTTGATGATGCTTGTGTATTAAACAAGTTTTTTGTTCAAAATTTTTATTTATTTCATGAATAGAAACGTATTCAGAGATGTGTGCCTTTCATTTTAAGTATTATAAAAAATTCACTTGCTCAACCTGGAAATGTCAGGGAATTTGCTTTTTGATTTCTGCTGGGTACCCTGTAATAACATTCACTATGTACCAGCCCTAACAAGATAACTTTCTTCTGTTTTGCAGAAAATTCATTAAAATCGTTCTTTTCCATACTCTTCTGTTAATAAAAGTAGATGTTGAAGTAGTTTATTAAATTAAAAAAAAACCTTAGAAGTAAATTTAAAACAATAGAAATAATGTGTAAGTTTATTTCTAGTTAATAGTTTTTTAATTTTACAAAACTTTTCTAATGAGACGTTTCTAGTCATCTTTTTGTTTTCAGGATATTAAGAAACAGATTGTTAAAGAGTATCAAGAAAACAAAAAAGACATGGAACATCAAAAGGCTAAACAACGGTTCCAGTACCTGCATGAGAAATTGTCGCACATTAAACGGCTGGTATCGGAGTATGACCAAAGAATGGTGATGGTGACCACCAACCATCAGAGGTACTGACACTGGCCCCCCGCCTTCTTCTTAAGATGCTACGGACACCTGCCAACGGACGACGCAATCCTAACATCACACACCACTATACCGCAACTCTCTTATTGAAAAAAAAAACAGAATTTCCCATTACCCCCATAGCATATTATAATATAGTGAATTTCTATTTATATATTATCCATATAATGGCTGAAGATTATCAACATTGTTTCCTGATTGTAAGAGGAGATATTTTAGAAGAATATCTTGTAAATGCCTCCAAGTTGATATTTATTTGGTTATGATAGTTCTTATGTAATCAAGTGCATTAAAAAATTAGTGTGTATAAAGTGTAACTAGTTATTCTTGATAAATTTATAATCGTGTTAATTATTAAATTACCATTTTTTGGGCCATATAGTAGACTGTTGAAGAAAAGTTAGTGGCATTAATAATGTGTAAATTTGGTACTGTATAAAGTTTTTGTGTTGTTAAGTTTGGTTCTGCTGTATTGTTTCTGTGTCTGATCTTCGAAGAAGTTAAGACCCGCTATTGCATCGTTTTGTTTATTAGTGAGTATACCTTTTTATTATATAGTTTTAACTTATTATTAAGAGGTAATATGCTTACTTGAAAATATTTTTAAACACGTCACTAAGCACCAGACTAACTTTAGGTTTATCTGTTGCGTATAATAATTACACAGAATGCTATACATACAAGCTGGTGCTTGCGTATGTATAAATGATATTTGATAAATGACTTCCAAAATCATCAAGTGTCGAAATTCATCTTGAAGCGTTGCAATCACAATTAAAATTTCATTTCAGGCTCCATTTCTTTTGAAAACTCTGTGTCACAAGCACTTTCTCCACAAATAATGGGTTTTAGTATAGTTCTACACCAAAAATGATTTTATTTGCAGGTTAATCTTTGAAAAAATATATTTTACTTGCACAGAACATTATTTTTGTGAGCTATGGGTGCATTTAGTAAATGTATTAACTAACACTCGGTAATGCTGTACACTATACATTTATTTACATAGTTTAAGATACCAACATCGGAACAACAGGTTAGAACGCTAAACAGATATTGGGCAAACTAAAAATATTCTCCAAAGAAAATAAATATAAGAAATCTTAAAATACTGAAATTATAATGTATCTACGCAAAGGAGTTATATTGTGAGAAACATAAGATTTCTAAACTGAAATTTAGGGGTGTTCAAAATTTCGAACCAAACTCGAGATCTGATAGAGCAGGGTACCCAGCGACCGGGAAGACCTGGAAAAATCAGGGGATTTGAAATAACCCATGAAATGTCAGGGTAATTCGTGATTTTGCTTAAATGTCATGGAAATCGTTCAGTAGACCTGGAAATTATATATTTGTAAAATTGTGTCACTAGCAGATTTATTCTTATTTTGATTTCATATATTTATATTATATGAATTTTTGTACATAAATGTTTTCTCCTAGGACTGCTGTTTGGTACATTTAATGAAAGCGCCGATGAACGTGCGACATGTACGGCAATATATTATGATATATTTGTCTTCTTTATGTATTGCAAACATGTCTCATTCATTTATCTCACTTGGAATGCTCTTCCTTGAATGCATAAAGAAGTAAATAAAAATGGCCGACAGGGAAGGTAGTGAATTGAGTGATAGTGATAAGAATTGCAATTATTGTGATAAAAGTGCACTAAAATTTGTTAGTTGCCAAAAATGTAAACTCATTTACCATCCTAGTTGTGGTAGAAGAAAGAAAGTTTGCTGTGAAACACCACTTTCTGTAGAAAACACCACTATAACAACACACAATAACACAAACACTGAATTCCAAGAGGATGCATACAATTTCCGAAAACAGCTGGTGGTAGAAATGAAAGTTAGCAATAAACTGCTGATGGAAAAGGTAACTAAATTGGAAGAGGATGTTACAAGGGAACATAATAATTGTGTTAAATTACAAATTTTAAATAAACAGCTGGAAAATAAACTAAATCACATTACTTTATCAAGAAATGATAAAGAAAATAGCAGTAGACGGCAGATAAGTTCAGATAGACAGACAAAAAAAGGGACGGATAAAAATGAAATCCACATAAACAAATACAATGAACAAACAAAAAATGACACCCAAATAAATAATAAAGATGATTCCAGGAAAAACTACATGGAAATCAGAATGGCTCAAGAAAAAGTTATGGACAAATGCATTGGTTTGAATGATAATATGCCCTTACTACCACAGGAAAAAGAAAAAGAGGAAAATATCTGGAAAACTGTTATAAATAAGAAGAAATTTAAAAATAGGTCAACAATGAGTATTGGAGAAGATACAGATGAAGCAAATACAGCACAGTTCTTGGGAAATGAACCAAAAATTTGGCTGTTTATATCAAGAGTAAATAAAAATGTAACATCGGACATTATACAGCAATATTTGCAGGCAAAGGATATTGCAAAAGGAAAGGATTTTATAGTTGAAGAACTCAAACTTAAGCGTGCAGATAGTAAGGGCTTTAAAATTGGAGCTGATGTGACCCTAAAAGAAGAAATATATAAACCCACATTTTGGCCTAGGGGTATAGCTTTCTCGAAGTTTACATTTCCCAGAACTACACAATCGAAAGGAAATTTTTCTGTGGGTCAAGTTCCACAGATAATCATCTAACATCTTATACAAATAAACAACATGCTCCTCTGTTTGCTGTACTTAACTTGAATGTTCAGTCAATCAGTAGGAAAGTGGATGAATTAGAGCTATTCTTGAAAAAGCGTAGTGACATTCAGGTTGTCTGTTTGACGGAGCACTGGTTGGTCAAGACTGCACTGAAGCATGTAACTTTTGAAGACTTTGAAATTGGCAGTTACTTTACCCGCAATACATTTGAGCATGGCGGAGTGCTTACAATGGTAAGGAAGAATGTACAGTTTCAAAACATAGATAATTACTTAGAAACTTCATTGGAGAAGCACTATGAAATATGTGGTATTTATATCAAAATGATGAACTGTATAATCCTTACAGTATACAGGTCGCCAATTGGTGATATTGACATCTTAATAGAAAAACTAGAGAGTACACTGTTAAAGCTGACTAAAGTCTTTAAGGCAAACATAATCATCGCAGGTGATTGGAATCAAGATTTTGGACACACAGATAATTCATCATCAAAAAAGAAACTCCTCAAAATGCTTCAGTCTTTTAATATTTCTCATTTATTTGAAGAACCAACACATTTTACAAGCACTAGTTCCAAATGCTTGGATAATATATTTACAGATATCTCAAAGCAGCACATAAAAACTGAGACACTAAATTTACACATCTCTGACCATCTTGGACAGGTGCTTACCTACAAAAAACAGGTTATCAGACAAAGTTTTACAGAAACACACAAAAGATACTTTACTGAAGAAAACTTAAAACGGTTTGCGTGTCATATGTGTTCTATTGACTGGGAGGCCTACTTTGTCAACGGTGATCCGCAGACAAATTTCTCCAGATTTCATGAGTTCTTCCTTATGTGCTACAACGAATATTTTCCCGAAAGAAAATCTAGGATAAAAACTCAAACACTAAAGGTAAACTGGTATACCAGTGAATTGAAATGTCCTAAAAATGGGCTGGATGCACTCTACACAATATGGTTGGTGAAAAGAGATAACGAGTCATTAATGGCATACCAAACCTACCGAGACTGCTATCGCGACAAAGTTCGAGCGGCAAAGGCTGAAGGGGTTGCCATGGCTATTCAGCAAGCGGAAGACAAGCAAAAAGCTGCATGGAAGATTATAAAGGGTGAAACACAAGAAAAACGTAAACAGTTACCTTCATTAACACCAGAAGCATGTAATAGTTATTTTGCTAATATAAGTAAAAATATTTTTCAACAAATAAACGGAAATAATATAGTACCACGAACATATATTAAGACCAAAGTTATTAATACAATGAATTCATTTTATCTGCGGGAGGTGACGTCGCTGGAGGTTTGGAGAGTGGTATGTGCCTTGAAAGCCAAAATAACGCCAGACTGTTATGGAATAAATGTAAAATTTTTAAAAACAGTTATTTACAGCATACTAAATCCAATAACAGCTTTAGTAAATGAATGTTTGCAGGCTGGCCTGTTTCCAGAGGAACTTAAGAAAGCAGACGTAAGTATGGCATATAAGGGTGGCAATGTTGCCTCTTTGGATAGCTTTAGACCTATTTCCATTTCGCCAGCACTTTCAAAAATATTTGAGTACGTAATAAAGCAACAGCTTGAAGAATATTTGGAAGCAAAAGGTTTTCTCAGTGATGAGCTTCATGGCTTTCGAGGAGGTAAATCAACAGTCACTGCGCTGGTAAACACAACAAATAAATTAAGTGAGGCGCTGGACTCTGGCAATATGGCACAATGCATATATTGTGATTTACATAAGGCATTTGACACAGTATCACCTGAGATATTACTAACCAAATTGGAACACTATGGCATTAGGGGTTTGCCACTGAGGCTCTTTAAGTCATACCTTACCAACCGATACCAAAGAGTGAAGCTAAATGAACAGTACTCGAGTTGGCAGACACAAACATGCGGTATACCTCAGGGTTCGCTGCTAGGGCCTCTCCTATTCATTATATACACAAATGATCTTCCAGAGAACATTTCGTCTGATGCAGTTTCTCTCTATGCAGACGATACCTCATTTGTTAACATTGGCAGAAATGAAGCTGAACTTAATGAGAGAAGAAATGTCACAATGTCGGAAGCAGGAGAATGGCTTAGAAATAATAAACTGAAACTCAATGTAAACAAAACAAAAGTCTTGAATATCAGCTCCCACCAAACGCAACCAAGACAAAAACAATCTGTGAAATTTCTGGGTGTATATATACAATCAGATTTTCGCTGGTCAATGCACATTGAAAAGCTCCAGGGCACATTGGCGTCGTGTCTGTATCTGTTGAGGTGTCTGATGAACATCAGTAATTACCAGACAGTGTTGACAGCTTATCATGCATTTTCCAAAGTAGGGCTACCTATGGTATCCTAATAGGGGGGAGTAGCCCTGGAGTGTCTGAAATATTTCTGCAACAGAAAGCTGCAGTAAGAATAATCTGTTCTGTAGACAGCCGTACAAGTTGTAGAACCTTATTCACGAAGACAGGCATACTTACCATCTTTTCAGCATATATTTTGGAAAGTGTCTTATATACTTACCAACATCAAGAGGACTACAACCAAAACGGTGATGATTACCACGAATATGGTACCCGAGGCAGACAGAACATATCAATTCCTTATCATAGAATAAAAAGAGCTGAAACCGGGGTGAATTGCTGGGGTGTCAAGTTCTTCAATAAAATCCCCCAGAATATAAGATCAAAACATAAGCGAGAATTTAGGAGAAATGTGAAAAACACTCTTATGAAGTATGCATTTTATTCTTTAAGTGAATACCTCAATATGGACATTGAGTGGATAGAGTAGAGCCACTGGAGACAACATAAGATGCCATTTTTTTTATGAGTGTAAATTTGTTTCTTCTGTCTTTTGTATTTTTGTTTGTTTTTGATGTTTATTTCACAATTTTAGTTCTATAATCTTATATTTGGTATTTGTTTGACAAGGCTGTGTAATTTTTGCCAGAATAAATATTATTATTATTATTAAAATGCAGCGTGAGTTCTAGCTATTGGCGGCGTAAAGCTGCGTGAATGTGTTTATTATATTTTAAACTTTATGATCATGTAACATAGAGTTGAAGTTGGAGTGTAAATATTTGGCATTTGTATAGGGGCATTTGTATTATAATCCAGAAGAGAAAAGTTTATCATTGCAATGCATTGTGTACGATAGTGTAAAGAAATTACGGAACTTTCAATAATTCATATCATGATTTTCTTAAGTAGTTACTGAAAAAAAGAGTAGTAATTTTGTAATTTGACAGGTAGAAATCTATGACGTTTCTGTATTAGTTAACAAAATTAACCATATTTATGTTTTTGATAATGATTTTAAAAAAACATATTTTTGTAAGAAAAAGTATTCAGAGATGTATGTTGTTCATTACGAGTATTATGAAAAAAATCACTTGGGCCTGGAAATGTCAGGGATTTCGGTTTTTTATTTCTGCTGGGTACCCTGCAGAGCCATTTAACTAACACTGCTTAGCTAATACCAAACAAAAAATATTTACAATTGTGCTTAGCTGATGTACAAATCTAAAAAAATTTCAAAATGCCTTTTGTATTTTTGACTCAACATTGACCCATTTACACAACTAACAACAGCACCGGTGCTACGCCCCAGAAGCGGTGGTCAACTCCTGGAAATTTATAAATGCAAAATAAAGGTACTTGGCCAATGTGAACTGCAGTTGTGGGACATTATAGCCGTTGTAGCTCATAGTCGGAGACGAGATAGGTCAAACATAAATCCACCAGCACAAACGATGTCACCAATACCTGTAAATAATAACATTAGGGCGCCACTAGCCTACACACTCAGGCTAGGGAGCTCCAAGATGGTGTTGGAAGTTTACGCTAACACAAATCACCTACTTTTTTATGACTGATAAGCACAATCTTGAAATTAAAATACTTGAAGTTTTTTTTTTAAGTATATAGTCACTGTAGGCGACCTCCCAAAGGGCCACAGTCTACCACCTGTAAACCAAATCGAAAAAAGAAAATGCTGAGAATATGTATATCAATTTAATTAAAGGCAAAATATGCAGTTATACATCCAAATAATCCGTTAAAATTAAAGTTGATAGTGCAAGCTAAACCTTTTGGATTAATGATCTGATTTGATTTAGATATTTTAAAATAACATAAAAGGCTGTATGATTATCAATACCTTGATTAACGAAAGCAAAACGTAACTATGAATCAATTACACAGCTACTTGAAATATAGTACAAGTGGCACAATGTTGATAAGTTCCTTAACATAATTTAAAACATGTCACATATAACAGTGCGGTAAAAACGGCCTGTTAAGATCTTGCGAGCTGCACAGAGTAGAGAATTGGCATGGATTTTCCATTACATTAACATTTACCTAGTAGTTTTTCATACATAGAACATGATTATATGCATGAAAATACCCAAAAACATATATAGTGGACAGAAAAAGACTAAAAATCAAAAAGCCTGGACGCAGCAATGGTAGTGAATTTTCATAGAAATGTTCTGGCATAAAATATTTTATTATAACTTTTTTTCTTGTAACATAGAAAACTAAATTTTGGTGTATAGTTTACTTTTTATATCGTTGACCTACCTACAAAATTTGGTTATCATAGCTTTTTTATTTTTTGAGATAAAAATTTTTTCGAATGAAAACTCAAAACCTTGTCCGATTTTCCTGACTAACGAACTTATCCAAGCCATTTACAAAAGGAAGGTACATGCCAAATTTTATTAAAATCGTCCCATTATTTTTTGAGTTGTCGGTGTGAGATTTATTAATACTGACACGTTAATGACAGGTGTCATTTTTGGTCTTATATAAAATTGATTATTTTGGCAAAAATATGGATCTGTTAGGATGAATTGTAAATGAAAAAGTAAACTAAAGATACGAAGATTTCTTGTAAATCAAGGCGACAAATAAGGCATCAGATGGAAAAAATTGGAAGCAAAAAGAAATTTTATTTGGTATGTCAAAATTTGAAGTGCGAAATTTGGATTCTTACTGACAAGCAATTTTGGATATAATATTATATATGAAATTACGTTAATGTACAGCACAAGTCTTTGACTTATTGTACTAGCGTACTGTATAATTTAAACAAATATATATATATATATATATATATATATATATATATATATATATATATATATATATATATATATATATATATATATATATATATATATAAATCGAAACTGACCCCCGGATATGGGTTCTAGGGGTCCTAGTTCGCGCTCATTTGACCAAAAAAGAATTCAAAATTTAAGTCGGGATCTCCCCATTAGTGAATTTTTTCTACGAAAATTCACTAAAAATTGATTAAATTAAATTATTATCATGTGCCCGCAAACATTCTCCTATTGGTCATGACGTAGTTGGATAGTAAATAAATATTGTGTTTACATTTGCATTATGGTATGATAAGTATGGTCGCCTGTTTCTCAACATCGTAGTGAATTTTATTCATTTATTGTATTTCTTCTAGTTGAATAGTGTAAAGTGTGAATAATAAAATGACACAATGGTTTTTAACAGGCACAATCAGATAATTTGTCATTTATGACAACATCATTCTTCTTGATAGAACAATGTTGTGTGAATTAATTAGAGATAATTAGTGGAAGCAGACCCAATAATTTCGTTAATTAATAACTATGATTTTTGCCAGTTATTAATACTAAGAGTAATATGTAAAGTTAATTCTTAATATATACAGATAAACATACCTTGAGCACATGGAAATTACAACCTAACTTACTAAGGTATGATAAGAATTTTAACCTTCTATCACTAATATTCATTGTGAAAATGAGATACTTACATTAAAATGGTCTTCACAAGAATATAAGACATTTTTCTCAGATAACTGTGGATTTTTCCTTTCATCCCGCTTTATAACATTGCACCATTGCTTTCTAATTAAAACAATAATAAATAGTTTTTCTGGCGTTTTTACAATCGTATTTGTGTACACATTGATACTATACAGTATTTACATAAGCTTTATTTTCCATATTATCAAATAAAATCACGTGCATAAGCCAAGATTCAATCAATAACTTGCAACACAGGATGTAAACTCAGACAAGCAAGTTCATTGTTGACTATTGTACTGTCCCATGACATCACAGATCGTGACGGCAAAATAGTGGTGTTAGAAATCAATTATGAAATTCGCATTTTCAAATATTTTTTTGCATCGTTATTTTTGTAATATGTGAAATGAGAAAAATAGTAAAAGTCATCTTTGTGGGATGTCTATGAGATGTGATAAGAAAAAACATGCAAATTATCTATTATACAAATAGTTGAACAAAATTAAAATGCCTGTTATGGACTTGTCAAAAAGCAGCAAATATTCAAATATCATGCCCACTGATATACCAGGGTAATGCTAAAATCTTTTTGCCCAAAACATATATATATATATATATATATATATATATATATATATATATATATATATATATATATATATATATATATATATATATATATATATATATATATGTATATATAGTCATATATGCCCACAAAAAGATAATTGGTTATCCTTATCACAAAATACAATAATAATAAATGTGATTAGAAAGAAAATGTTGACTAGTATTGGGCGATATATCGATCACAGTGATTTTATACCGGTGAGCAGAAAATCACTGGAGCTACCGGTGTTCGAAGTTTAACTAATGCAGTGAGTAGCGATTGTGTACTAGCGAAGCAATCACTGGCAACCGCCCAACCGGCAACGTAATAATAAATATCAGTATTAGATATGATGCAGCGCTTGGAAATAAATATTGAATGTTAGCATTCACCAGTTTAGCGTGTTGGCGATATACTGGCTTACAGTGCTCACTGCTCGGCCCAAGTTTATTTGAAAAATTATTTGTACAGGCGTTCAGACTTGTTTGTTCATGCTGGATGCAGTATCGCCGAAGCGCTATTCCCGTGCCGTGTCATTTCTATTCATACTTAGTTTCATCTCTGCATATATCGCGGCGTTGTGCAAAACATGTCTAAAAAACAAAAACCAGTGAAAATGGGAATCATTTTACACCTATTAAGGGGGACAATTGCTATGCAACATGCAATATATGCAAGAAAAAATTTTCATACAAAACAACGAACTCAAATTTTAAAAAACATATAATCTCAAATCACCCCACAGTCTCTATGACTACATTACAAGTTCGCAAAAAAAATGATAATGCAGGTAGGGACACAAATGATTTTCCAAATTTTGCATATTAAAATCTAGTTGTTTTTTATTTTTATTCTTTTATAACAAATTAAACTACGATAATTAATCTACAACAAATTATTTATAACCAATAGGCCTTATAGTTAATTATACAGAATAGTGAGACAAAACATTTAACGCATGGATATCCTATAATTCTGCACAAAAATACTAGAAACACCACCAGTGAAATCAATCATAACTGCTTTCAGTTATTTCCACGCTTTCTAAAATTCTCAATCACTGTGGTGATTCAAATCACTGCTAAAAATCACAGTGATTTCTAAATCACTTTCACTGGTTTACCGGATACTCAAAAATCGCTGTATTTCCCAACACTAATGTCGACTAGGTTACTCTACATCATATTTAAAGCTAAATGTATTATTATATATTGATACTGCTATCTAAAGTAAAAAGAAAATTGGAGAGAATAGTATGGCTATGAAATAACATGAACTGAATACTACTAAAGTGACTGCATATTATGAAACCACCAATGACTTATTCTAGTATGAGATGACTATTGTAAAGTTAGCAGCAAAAGAAATCAGTTAAGTTATTACATTTGACGAGATTACTTAGCTATACAAAATGAGAGCAGCCAAATACAAGGACTGTACTTACTGCTACAATATTACACGATAAATATAGGTTCTACCTGCAAAAATAAATAAGGTTTTAAAAATCAAGGCACAAGACACCATCACCCAGGAATGCCTTTGAAACTGATATTCAGTGATATAAAAAATGAAACGATCTGAGCTGACATAGTCCTCAATATGTTCCCAGGTATACAGCCAGGCGACATAGAACCATGCTGCAACCCTTGAGTGATCTGACGTCATGTGGGATCTTAGCAGGATCCTTGAAGTATCCAGGAACATACAGCCAGTAATCATTAACATACCACTACCCCTAGAGAAACCATGTAACTCAACCAGTATGACATATACAGTAGATTATTTAAGCAGAGAGAAAATAACTCAAGATGGAGGACTTCAGTGTCTAAAAAAGGTCTTGCTTTCCCGATTAACCCAGTGAAAAATCTGCGATGATTCTAATCGGAGACTATGATCAACGGAATATGTCCCAAATACCAAATGAACACCATTCCAGATACCATTTCCAATATAACTCACTACGTGGGCGAATATTAAAATTCCAGGCATGGACAACGCTTGTTACCTCCTTCAAAGAAAAGCTTTAACTACAAGAACCGTGGTATATAGTGATTGACCTCAGGTGGATATATAGATCTGCTCAATGGTGAGGTCACAATTGCCTATAACACCCTAGCCTAAAGTAGCTATCTATCGGATTATCATATTTATTAAGATTATCAGCACTTTTTAGGAGGTTGACAGATATGGATGTAGTTTGATACTCACATTCTCTTCCTTTGTTTGCTTCGTACTGTCCAGAGTCCTATATTTGTGGGCTCTCCAGACTAGTGCCCGGTTACATAGAAATTTAGATATCTAGATAATAGTAAGAATAAATTGTTTGCGCCGAGGTCAAAAGAAAAGAAGATACTAGGGAGGAATTTCTCTTCAATTAAACAGATATGTTAATGTAAGAAAATATTGAATTTATTCATATGAATTAAATTTGGAATAGCGAATATAATGAAATAAAAGATTGATAAATTTCAAATAAACATTAATTGCACACAAATAGAAATCAAATATACAGCAAGAATTTCAAGAACAAGAAATTATTAATGTACATACATATGCCAAGACAATAAGATAAAGATAGTTGTGTATTACTAAAATGTTACTAAACACTGCCGCAATAATGTTGTAACTGAAAAAAGAATTGGGATGCTAGGATTTATAAGAAAATTTATTCTGTGATTGTTAAATAGATCTGTCAGGTCTCAATGTATCCCACCAACTGTCAAAAATATGCATGGGTGAAATAAAAGATTGATAAATTTCAAATAAACATTAATTGCACACAAATAGAAATCAAATATACAGCAAAAATTTCAAGAACAAGAAATTATTAATGTACATACATATGCCAAGACAATAAGATAAAGGTAGTTGTGTATTACTAAAATGTTACTAAACACTGCCGCAATAATGTTGTAACTGAAAAAAGAATTGGGATGCTAGGATTTATAAGAAAATCTATTCTGTGATTGTTAAATAGATCTGTCAGGTCTCAATGTATCCCACCAACTGTCAAAAATATGCATGAGTGAATCTTCAGAAATTACACTACCAACTCAGTGAAGCCGATACCGAGTTTAAAGCACCGCTACTGAGTTAGTGGGGCTGCTGCTGCGTTACAACTACCTTTGGCAGCTTTGAATGCCGTTAAAGTTCAATTTCTAAGCATTTTTGAGCAACTAACATTGAACTCTTTTAGAGAATTACTTATTTTGAACTTTAACCTACATCACCAAGTGCATATCATTTTTTGACCTGAAGGTTTTATTCGAGTTCGGTTTGAAGCGTTGCACACCTCTACCGAAAATGTCATTTGATGTTTGAGTATATAAACAACAGTACATCTTTTTGTCTGTGAAGTTTATGTCAACTTGATACCCGGCTGACAATTGCCTGCATCTATCTCGCCACTCACCAACTCATTTGCCTGACTGTATCGCTACCATCTTTCTCGCATGCAGTCTACACTCACATACATTACTATATACATAGAAAGCATTTCCTTCTTGTATATTGATGGTTGCAGAATTTCCAGTCACTGACAGATGGACATCTATAATACATGATGCATTTTCCAGAGATTTTCAGTTAGGGGGGTTCTGTATTTAAAATCTGAGCCATTTTTTATGAAAAAGGTTAGAGAAATTCGAGTGAAGGATTATCAAATTAGTACAATTTTAGCAGATATGTAGGTACAGAAAGCAAAATGTTCAAGTTTAAAAAAGAATTATGTTAAATGCGTTCGATTTAAAGTTCTACTGTATTTCTCCTTAACCCATATAACCCTGAGATATGTTTTTGTCTTAATTAACCTGAAACTGTTTTTGGTAGCTCACTATGCCCCAAAAATATAAGAAAAAATGTAGAAAAAAATATTTGAATATTAGGTTTGGAGATAATGGGCGTCCTTTTAAAAGGAAGGTAGGGTTAGACCTGACTAAACGACATAAATACAGTCAAATAACTATTATAAATTCAATAGTATTCTTACAAAAAAAAAACTAGTAAACAAGTTTGTAAGGTGTGGAACTGACGGAAACAGTCTTTGGGATGCAATCCAATGTCACACTTTTCGCAAAGGAAATTTCCTTTTTTTTATGACATACTACACACTTGGTATATCACAATGTGATCAATTCGATCGTATTGAGATGGCTCTTTATAATTGCTGGGTTTTCTTGAAGCACATTTTCTGTTAAAGCCCTTATGGCTTTCTAATAATGCCACAGATACAGCTTTCCTAAAGGCTAGTTGATAGAGTTTGTCTCCATTAAATCTGTGTAAATACCAAGCATTTTGATTGGCTAACCAACGGAAAATACCATTTTTTACCCCTAACTGAAATTCGATATTGGCCAATATTTTGATCACAGCGATCAACCCCTCCATGTTTTCATTATATACTTTTATAGGTTTAGGTTTTCAACGTAAATATGTCCTTTTTCTTTTTGAGAAAACCTCTTCACTTTGCTTGTTGGCAATACGACAGAAACATTAGTAGCAATAGTTATGACATTATTGTCATTCCACCTGCAGATAACTATTTCATTATCCACTAATGTTTATTCGAAATTACCCCTGGATTTCATCTTGAAAGCTTTGACATTGATAAATGGGCACTTTGGTAACCTGTTAGCCCTAATTGTTCCAGTCGCTCTAATTTTTCGGAAAGTCAGTTCTTTTATTAGTGACAATGATGTAAAGAAATGGTCGAAGAATATGTGAAAGTTACTATATCCAGTTGCTTGCAAGACATCAGCATACTGTAAAACTACAGATGCACCCAGACCCAAGTCTTTGTACTCTTCAGACAACTTCGTAGTAACCCCATCGTATTGGTTTTCCTTTGATGAACTGTTTGCGGCCATGGCGCCCAAAATAAGGCATCATGTCTTCATGAACAGGGTGGTTTTCTTCCATTGTTGCAAATTCAAGAAATGTTTTATTTAGTGCTCAAAAAAGTGGTCTTACTTTAGCAAATCGGTCATTTTTTCCAAATTCTGGTTTTGAACACAGTGGAAATTGCTCATTAGATATTGAAAACGGTCTCTTGAAATAGAAGAAGAAATAAGCATGTTGTTAGTATCTGATGAATTTTGCCAATACATTTTTTTTCTAGACAGAAGAGTAGCCACTTAAAAGGAGTACACCAATATATGTCATCACCGGTTACATCTGCTGGTTTTTTTTTTTTTTTTTTTTTTGAGAAGCATATATATTTGTAAGGTGAACAATTTCGTCAATTAGATCTTTGTCAAAAAAACATTTGAAAAAGCTCGCAGGTGACTGTTTGTTATTTGTGTGACAAACAGAAATCCATGTAGGTAAATCAGTTTTTAAGTCTGTCCCTAGTGA
The DNA here is from genome assembly GCA_964006375.1 of Tillus elongatus. Classification (NCBI taxonomy): domain Eukaryota; kingdom Metazoa; phylum Arthropoda; class Insecta; order Coleoptera; family Cleridae; genus Tillus; species Tillus elongatus. Next base: position 184,193,293 of record OZ023262.1, on the reverse strand, counting down.
ATAGTTACTCTTTAATTTTTAAAATTTTTCCTTTCATATACATCGATAATGGCAAGTCGTCATCGTTGTCCCAATCTGCTACCAAAGTATTTTTTTTCGTTGCATGTACTAGAGTTTTTCTTGAAACATATTCTGCATTTTCGCCCATAGAAACTTCTACGTTACCCCGTAACTGAGATCCTGGTAAATTATTCAGAACTACGTCATTTTCGTCCCCAGAGTCGTTAGCATTTCCTGGAGGAAACAAAATAATTTCTTCAGGAATATCCACAACATCATCAACATCTGCTAGTTCTTGAAGAAGTTCGTTCAAAGTAAGAGGTCTTCTCCAGTACCTGAAACGAAATCGCTCATAATTCACCATATTTATAAAGTTAACTATAACAAAAAACATATAGTATTCCACAAACCTACCGTCCTTTTAAAAGGACCATGCGATTTGAGTATACATTAAAAAAAATCTAACCCTATTTTTGACTTCATGGTGAGGTATTAGGACAAAACATTTAAATTCAGCGTAAATTATAAAAAAACTATTATAAATGTAATATTGTTTAAATATGCTTACCTGTTTTTATGCTTTGCACTCATTTTCACAATGTTAAAATATTTCTCAATTTCAAAATCGTGTCCAAGTAACACAACCGACTGAAAATGAACCCAGGCTGCAGGAGCCACTGTAAAATTCAGGAGGTCGTGAAGGAGCCCATGCTTAAAATGAGGTCAGACTTTGCGAGCCTGCGAATCTGCAGGGAAAACAATTTTACAGTGGAAATCCCTGACCGCAAGGCATGGCAGGAGGAGATGCCGGGCTTACCATGAGACGCGCTCGTCTGGTTTAGGGACGGTTCCGGCAGGTAGCATGGGATAGGGGCAGGTGTTTATTCGGAAGGACCAAGGGTAAGTTATAGTATTTCCCTCGGAACCCATGCGACGGTCTTTCAGGCCGAAATGTACACCATCCTGCACTGTGTGCGGGAGAACAAGAGGAGGGGCTACACCAACAAGCGGATCCTAATAACCACAGATAGCCAGGCAGCCCTTAAGGCCGTAAGTAGCGCACAGGTAAATTTCAGGCTGGTAAGTGAATGCCGAGACGAGCGACCTGACTGGGCAGAATGAGGTCACCCTCATCTGGGTGCTGAATCCCTCGGGGGTCAAAGGCAATGAAGAAGGTGATAGTCACAAGAAGAGAGGGTCGCCAGAACTATTTATGGGACCAGAACCGGTCCTGGGTGTATCGAAAGGCACGACCTGGGGAACCATCAAGTCCTGGGTCAGGGAACAGCACAAGGCATACTGACAGATTGTCCAGCGCTCAAACACAGGAAGTCATTAATTGTGCAACCCAGTCCGAAGAGAGCTGTGGAGCTGCTAAATCTTAGCAGAGGACAGCTCAGAAACATAACGGGACTCTTGACGGGACACATGGCCATCAAGAAACACTTGCATGAAATGGAGCGGTTCGAGGGGGACCTGGCATGCAGACTGCGGCGAGGGGGAGGAATTAGCCTAGCACATCTTGTGCGAGTGTAAAGCTCTGGACTGCAAAAGGCAACTGAGCTACGCTCAGCCTAGACCGGAAACAGAGCAATATAAAACTTGACCCTACCAATCGCTGTGCAGACTAGTTCAAGGCACAGTGATTTTGGAATGGGTCGAGTAGACAAAGGGCATGCACAATAAGCCAAAGGCTGCGGTGCTATCAGGGCGGCAAAGACGCGGACGAGCCTCGAGGCAGAAAAAAACGTGCCAAACATAACCTGAATAACTGAAATTATTTGTAGAATATATTTCTAATTGCAATATACCTATCGCCATCTATGTTCAGATAGCTAAAACTTGTGCAGGTGCATTTGATGCAGCATACTTTCCTCGCCCTTTTAAAAGAACCATAGGTTCAAATGGGTTAGTGTTAATATTTTTTAGCCCCTGTATGTTCATTGAAGCAAAATGTCTCCTCAAAACTCTTAGCAGTAGCATTTGAAGAAATAACGCATTTTCTTTCTATATTCCAATTCCCTCTAATAGGGAATTAGAAAACATGTTTTGTTTTTTTCACTTTTACTTGTAATTTTTATTATTTATACATTATGCCTAATTACTAAGTTGTTTTTTATTATTTTTGTTTCAGATATTTTTGAAGGTTGCTACCTACTACCCTACCATATTTGCTCAACAACTAGGTTTTGTTTTTATAGTCTGTAATCAAAAAAGTGTAATTGTGTATTTAATAATTAACATGTGTATCTCTTAGAATCTTGTATACGCTATGGCACAGTCAGTTATTTGAAAAGGCACCCTCACATATCTGTAACCATATTTGAAAATCTGAAACTGTCTGTCATATCCATATTATGTTAATTATCATTTTGCAATACAATACATATTATGAACATATCTGCTTAAATCCAGTATGCAAATTTAAAATATCTGTATTGTTTTAAGAGTTATTTTAATGCTTCAAAATTCATATCACAAAGTCAATTCATCATTTTTTAGTTAATAAAAAAATCGTCAATTTCATAGGTATTACTTAATCAAAATGCATTTTTTGCCAAGAAAATAAACATATGTGTATCTATTAAGTTTTAGCACATTCACTTTTCAAAATTTAAGTTTTTAATTTTGCGTTTTGAAGTTATAGATCCTCCATTTTTATACAGTTTTAATTCACATTTTTGAAAATTAATACCCTGTTTCCACTGTTTCTTAGTTCTTCCAATCGCAAGGAAACTAAAATTTACTGTGCCAAACGTGTAATATTACTCTTGAATTGTTAAATTCTTTATTGAGACTTTTTGTACTATTATTTATTTATGTTGTTTTTATGATTTCTATATAAAGACGAGAAATTATTTTGTAAAGGGCCATCTAGATTTATTTGCATTTTGAAATATTATTTATCCGTATGTAATATGTATAATATACAATTACAATTTTTAAATTGTTAAAGCATTTTTAGTTTGATGTAAATAACTAACAATAATTCAGATATAAACTGGTATGTTTAATTTTTTAATTGCACACCCACCCAGAATAGGTTTTCTATTTATTTATTTTTCAGTGACATTTTGCTTAACACCTTTTTTCTGATTCAATATTTTTATCAATGAATGTGAAACATTCATGTAGTAATTGTCAACTTGATAGTAAAAATCTATGAATTGTGGTAGGCAGTGTTATGGTTTGAAGTTTTTCCTCATTTATTAGAGAGAGATTGATGACATCTTGCTTAGCTTACTCTTTTCAGTCTCATCCAGTTTTCTCGTCTTAATGTATAACATGCAATTCGTTATTTTTAGGGTGATAATATAGTCTGTGAATTGTGGTAAGTGGTTCTTAGGTTTGTCTTCGTTTATTTTGAGGTTACTGATGAACTCACTTTTTCTCATCTCACCTCACATGGATATTTACATAGTTTCTTCTCATCCAATCTTCTTGTCCTATTGCATTATATGCATCTGCCAATTTCCAGTGTGATAATAGAATCTATGTATTGTGGTAAGCAATGTTTTGCTCTGAAGTTTGGTCTTATTTTTTAGGAAGAGACTGATGACATCTTTGTTCTCATGCAATCTTCTCGTCCTAATGCATTATATCTGGTAATTTTTAGCATGATAATAAAGTTTGTGATTGTGTGATGTTTGTTTTTATTTATTACATTGATAACATTTTGTTTACTTTTCTTTTTGTCTAGTCCAATCCTCTTTTCTTAGGGTAAAACATGAATCTTGTAATTTTCAGCTTCATGTTAGAATATGAGTTGTGGTAAGTTGCTCTGTAGTTTGGCCCCATTCATTTCCAAAATACTGATGACATTTCTCTTATATTACTCCTTTTCTTCTTGTCTTAATGTGTAACATTTATCTGGTAATCTCCAGTATGAAAATATAATCTGAATTGTGGTAAGTGGTGTTTTATTCTGAAGTTTGTGCTCATTTTTTTTTTAGAAGGAACTGATGATTGCTTGCTTAGCTTCAGTTTTTTTTCTTTTCTCGTCTTATTGCATGACATGCATCAGGTAATTGTCTGCATGATAATAGAATGTGTAAAGTGGTGTTTTACTTTAAAGTTTGGTTTTATTTACTTGTAGGAACTTGATAACATTATGTCTGTCTACCTTACTTTTCTTTCTAACCAATCTTCTAATCCTAATGTAAAATGTGGCTCTGGTAATTTTCTGCATCATAGTAGAATCTACGAATTGTGGTCAGTGGTGTTTTACTCTGAAATTTGGCCTTACTTATTTGCAGAAGACTGGCCACATCTTGCTAACCTCACTCCTTTTCTTATCATCCAATGTTCTCATCTCAATGCATAATATGTATCTGGTAATATCCAGCATTATAATGCAATCTATAAATTGGATTAAGTGTTGTTTTGCTCTGAAGTTTGGTTTTATTTATTTGGAAGAAATTTATAACATTTTGCATACCTTACTTTTCTTTCTAACTGAGCTTCTGATCCTAATGTAAAATGTGGATCTGGTACTTTTCTGCATCATCTATGAATTGTGGTCAATGGTGTTTTGCTTTGAAATTTGGCCTTATTTCTTTTCAAAAGTCTGACCACATATTGCTTACCTCACTCCCTTTTCTTATCATACAATCTTCCCGTCTTGATGCATAACATAAATCTGGTAATATGCAGCATTTTGGTAAAATCTATAAATTGTGGTAAATGGTGTTTTGCTCTGAATTTGTCCCTATTTATTAGGAAGAGACTGGTCACATTTTGCTTAGCTTACCGTTCTTCCGTGTTAATGCATAAGTGGTGTTGTTGGGCTTCATTAATTTGGAAGAGACTGATAATGTTTGACTCACCTTATTCTTTTTTCTAATCCAATTCGCTTTGTCCTATTGTAAAACATGGATCTGGTAGTTTTCATCATAGGTGTTTTGCTCTGAAGCTTGGCCTCGTTTGTTTTGTGGCAATTTTTTTGTATTACTATTACCAGTTCCATAATTCAATAATTTTGCATATTTATTCAACTATTGATCTCCAGTCCTAATGATACTTGTTACTTAGTATGTAAGAGGGCACAAAGTTAGACTTTTGTATAAATTTTACATTATCACTTGTTTGCAGTCTTTTGGTTTACCAATCCCAGTATATTTTGATTTTATTTTATATCAAAGTGACTGCTCTTGTATATTAGGTGGGTAGAAAAGTAATTATGAATTTTAGTTTTTGTTTATTATTTTTAATATTTTATGTTACCTATTTTTTATACAACATACGTTTTTGAGTGATGTACATTTTAAAACAAGGAAGTATATCATCCATATGTATTATTTTTCGAATTTTAAGAGAATTATTGATTTAGATTTTAAGACATAAGAATTATGTCTTAAAATCTATTAATTAAATTTTCATCCTATTTATTATTTAAATTTTGGGCATTGCCATTTCTTATTTTACTGTCTCAAAGTTCTAAAGAAAGATTTAAATAACAATGTAGTTATTTATTTTTTCTTTTTAGGTAAATATTATTTAATTATGTTGAGTTTTTAAGGCAAAATAGCCGAAGTTAAAAAGGTCATCAAAATATTGGTTGATAATTTGCCACTTTTTTAATAGAGAAAAATATCAACAATCTTATATTTTCTCCAGAAATAAACAAGAAAGTTTATTTTATGTAAAGGAATTGAAGTTCCATATTTCATGTTGATTTTTGTTGAATATCTTTTAGACTGTAGAATTATAATTTATATAAAGCAATAATATTATTAAAATTGGTTTGTGTAAGCACACTTTGCGCAATTTCATTTCACTAGAACTGTGTTCTTTGCACCTGGGAAATAATTTTGCTAACAAAGTTAACTTCATCAGGTCATCTGGTGTAAAAGAACATGGTCTTGATGAGGTGGGCTTTACCAGCATTATGCTCATTAAAGTTTCACATTTTGAAAACGTTGTATGGGTTAATAAATGAATGGCTGATTGTCCTTAATGGTACTTGACTAATTTAGGTTCTACAACATTACATTGAATAAGGTGAAAAATATCGATGAATTTAAAAACTGGAAAACTTGTAAAAAGATGGTACCAAAACATCCTTTAAATTTTGTTAACAAAATAATTTCTATTCTTTAAATGGTTAAATTTCATTTGTTGAATTTAATATAAAATGTAGCCATATCTACATAATTGTAAATTGTGTTATTGTGCTGTACAGTTTATTATTATTATAATTATTATTAACTTTAAGAAATTGTAGATTAACTAAAATATCCTCTGTTCTTTGAGCTTTCAGTTCCTTACCACTAAACCTAATTACAATTCTAAAATAATCCGTAATGACACCAAGTATCGCTTGTATTTATATAATATTCTAAAAATTAATCAGACTATATTCTAAAAAGAGATATCACAAATATTTACTGACTGAAAAAATGTATTTGTTGTAGCTTATTTATAGAACACATAAGATGTAAAATTAATTATAAGTGTAGTTATAAAATTAATCAAAAGGCAGCCTACACAAATCAAGTGTTCAATTGCACATGGAGTGAAAATTTTACATTATTTTTTCCACGTAGGGAAAATTTATGATATTGTTTAAGATATGACTGCAGGTTGGTAATATCGAAAGTATAATTTTTAACAACCTAAATCAAAAGCTGACGAGTATTGATATTGGTTGCTCTACTGAGGAATAATCCCATCGCGAATCAGTAAATATTAGTGATGAAAATAGTAGAACATGTTATAAGTGTTGTAGAAGTACAGCACTGTGTTCTGAACAATCCATATGTCTTATTTATATATATAGAAATAATTTTTAACTGTGATGGCCATGCTCATTCCGCTGAATTAGTTAGTTATGTTGTCCAATAGCAGTGCCCTTCCTGCCAATCAGACTGTCCATCGGTCGCATTCTATGATGTGGTTGTGATTGTATATATATGATCTTCGATGACGACCTGGCCTGACCTTGACTCATCATATTTATAAAAAAATATATATATACAGTACCATGTATCTATATTATTATTACATATATATTAATATGTTAGGATATGCTTATAATCAATTCTATTCTGTCTTCTTGCTTATTATTTTTGAAAAACAAGGCAAACATGAAAATCCAAAAAAAAAATATATATATAAAATAATAAATGTCGTTAGTCCGGGGTTGTGTAATTTCCATACGTACCGAGTCAATTTTAAAATTGTTTTCCAATTCCACTGTCTGATATGTTCATTCAGTAATTACATGACACATGGATTAATGTGATAAAACAAACGAAAGGTTTATTGGTTTGGTTAAGTATTGATTGTATGAATAATTCCAGTGACCGTACGTAGACTAACATGTTTTGAGTGCATTTATTGCTCTCTTTTTGTTGTTATGTAAAACCTGCCACTTGTTGCCAGAGCTTGGTCTGTTGTCGAGCTTAGATTATATTTGATTCTGTGTCAAGTAAAAAGTAAGCACTGTAAATACATTAATAACTTATTATTCGTTCAACTGGCGCAGAAACAGGATTTGGAAAGAATTCTCGTTTCGTTCAGGTGGCTAATTTTGTAACGGCATTATTTTATTGTAAATTTGAACTATGCAATATATTTAAAGCATCATGGAACTGTGTTTCATTTATATTACCCCTACCTTCTGTTTAAGCAAATAGTTTTCAACATGAAATGTGTATTTTTAAACCTAAGGAACCATTTTTCTTCAGCATAAAATTTTATGAATTTTGTGACTTCAAAGTTTACAGTTATGCAATTCATGTATAGGATGGCACCTTGAAAACGAAACAGACTGATTTGCGTCCAGAGAAAAAAAATTTTAGAAACGCTGAAACGCCACAATTTTAATATTGAGGGGGGACATGTTTTGACATAAAACTCGACTTTGTCACATCAACCCCTTATGGGTAGTGATAACAACACTTATATTTTAAATAGGGAACATAGGTAGAGTGTTACATAATTTGAAAGCTCTTTCTTTTCTAAATTCAGCACACTAATTTTTTTTAAAGTTTTATCAACTCGTTTAAAAATTATTCACAGTTGAAGATGCAAAAATGCATTTCACTCATTCCGATAAGAAATGTGCTGATAGTCAATGTTTTGTTGGTTTGTAAACAAAAAATTGACTATCAGAACATTTCTTATCGGAATAAGAGAAATGCGGTTTATTATTTCAGTGTATCGGTCGGTTTGATACTTGATAGTACTACCGAAAATTAATTTCACAATGATGTATTCTGTAGAAGAAATAGTTGAAATAATTACTCTTTTTTTCAAAAACGATGACTGTGCCAACCGTACCGCAAATTTGTTTAATGAACGACATCCGAACAGACATGTTAACAGAAAATACATTTTGTAGTTAGTTGCAAAGTTTCAACAAAGTGGTTTAGTAGCCAACAAAAAACGGGATCCTGAACGTGAATTTCCGGTTAGAAATGGGACTACTGAGATTGAAGTTTTAGGACAAATTGCTGCAGACCCAACTTTGAGCACGAGAAAATTGGCCACTGTTTCAAACATCAAAAGAAGAACTATTCAGCGAATATTGAAGCATCAATTTCACCCGTATAAAATTCATCTTGTACAACAACTGAATGAAGATGATTTTGATCGGCGGCTGGAGTTTTGTGAAGTTATGACTGCACGAATAGCAGATAACGGGAACTTTCTGTTCAGTATCTGTTTTTCAGACGAGTGTACGTGTTTATTAAACTCTACAGTCAATTGTCGTTATTGGGCAGATAATAATCCAAGAAATTTTCACGAAGTCCACACTCAAACACCAGAGAAATTGACTGTCTGGCATTTTTGGAGACCGTTTAATCGGACCAATTTTTCTTGATGGCAATTTGAGTGGCGAAACATATTCAGAGTTACTAGAAGATATCGTTTACCCTTTACTAATTGACATTGTTGAAAATGATGATCGCTATCAAGAAAATCAATTAGTGTTTCAACAAGATGGAGATCCTCCGCATTTTTCACAACGTGTTATGGAGTTTTTGAACAGAGAGTTTCCAGGACAATGGATTGGGCGTAGAGGTGCTATTGAGTGGCCCCCTAGATCACCAGATTTAACTACTTTAGACTTCTTTCTATGGGACCATTTAAAGAGTAGAATTTACTAGCGGTGTGCGAACCCATGTTTTGTTCGAACCGAACTATGAACGAACCCAAGCAAATATGTTGCCTCGAACTTCGAACCTCTGAAATAGTATGTCTAAGGTTCACAGTCGAACTTCGAACTTCTTAGAAATTCAAAATCGAACATCGAACTACCCAAAATTCTTCAGTGTTCATATATCATTTCCTTAAATACAAAATTTTGGAATATTGTAACATACAATATTTGATATGTAAAAGATTCCCACTCTTTTTACAAAAAGGAAGGATTCGACAAATTTGCAGGTTGATTGGGTGAAAATGCCTTCCGGTTCTGATCGTTGTGGAGATGGGTCAACGTTAAATCAAAAACACAAAATATTTGAAACTTTTTTTAGATCTATAGATAAGCTCAGTTATAAATATGTTGTTGTTTGGTTTGGGCTAGGCAGTTTTAGCAAACAGATTGAGTGGGTTCAAAGTGAGCATGATAGGTATAAAATAACCACTTACAAGTTAGAACTGTCTCCTGATTGTGAATATTTAACTGTTTTGGCTCACTGTGTAATAAAGCATGTTGAAACCAGTGTTTTCCAAAGGTAATCTGTAACACCGCCATCATAATGTTGTTACTCAAATAGGTGTTGGGAGGCTAGGATATACAAGCAAAATAATTCTGTGACTGCTAAATGGCTCCGTCGTGTCTCAATGTGTCCCATCTACTGTCAAAAATATGCATGAGTGAAATCTCCTGAAACTGCGCTATCGACTAAAGCGCCGCTACCGAGTTAAAGGGGCCGCAACTTCGCTACTTTTGGCAACATTCAATGCCTGTAAAGTTGAATTTCGAAGTATTTTTGAGCAACGAACTTCGAACTATTTTGAAGAATTACATATTTCGAACTTCGAACTATTTCAACATCGATAGTGCGAACATATTTTCGAACCGAAGGTTCGGTTCGAGTTCGGGTTCGGTTCGGAATTTCGAAGCTTCGCACACCTCTAGAATTTACGCAACAGAACCGGAGTCTGGAAGAATTACGACGAAGCATTGTTGAAGAATGCCTTCTAATAACCCCACAAATGCTCCAGAATGTCAGAGCTCGCTTTGAACAAAATTTGTATGGAAGCTGGTGGTCAACAATTTGAACACTTACTTAACTGAATAAACATTTTTGAACGTTTGGTTTTGTTTTTTAGTTTTTTTAACGAAAAATTGACTAATTAGTGCATTTCTTATAACAATGAATGAAATACGTTCTTGCTACTTCAACTGTCAGTAATTTTTAAACGAGTAGATAAAACTTCCAAAAAAAATTTGTGTGCTGAATTCAGAAAAGAAAGAGTTTTTAAACGATGTAACACTCGACCCATGTTCCCTATTTAGAATATAAGGGTTGTTATCACCACCCTTAAGGGGTTGATGTGACAAAGTTGAGTTTTATGTCAAAAGATGTCCCCCTCAATATTAAAATTGACGTGTTTCAGCGTTTCTTAAAAAAACATTTATCTGGACGCAAATCAGTCTTTCGTTTTCAATGTGCCACCCTGTATAGGCAGCTGTGTAACAATGATCTAGATGTAAATGTAAATATATGGTTATAGGAAACCAAAATAGATGACTTGGAAATAGAAAGAGCCTTTGAGATAAAATATTTAGAGATTATATTAGATCACAGTCTGAATTTTAAATCATATACAAATTATATAATGAACAAAATGAATCAAAAATTTTACTTGATAAGAATTGGCGTATATATGAACATCTACATGAAAATGGTGATGTATAGGTTGTTTGTTCAACCATATGTTGAATACTGAACAACAGTCGTGACAAACATGAACAGAAATCAAACTGGGCAGTTACAAGAATACAGAGCAAAGTTATAAGATCTATACTAAAATGTAATAGATATACACCGATAAATAATATGCTGGAAATTTGAAGACCATGAACATAAATCAGAATTATATATAAAGCAATTCTGTATATTTTTAAGATCAAATTCCCAGTGCTACCTTTGTACTTAAATGACAAATTAATGTGAGAGATGCATGATTATAATACAAGATGGGAAGATCATTTGTACATGTGTAAAACAGCCAAATTTCAGAAATCATTATGTCATAGGGTTAAGAAACTATATAACTAATTACCTGATGAAATTAGAGAACGTCATAATTATAGCACATTCAAAAATCAGTTAATTGTATAACGTAAAAGAAAAATTCTGGAATAGATTGTATTATTGTAATTTCGAATATACACTGTCTATGTATTTAGATTTGTAATGATGATGATCACTTATGGTAGCTATGCTACTAAACGATTCAGTAACTACCAATAGCAAACAAATTTGGTACACAGGTTTATGTTAAAAAGTATACTCTGTACTAAAATTTAGATCTCTAGGTTAAAAGAAAAAAAGTAATAGGGATTTAAAGAAACAATTGGGTCCCACTAATGACCAGAGGAACACACAAAACCAAAAATATTTTGTATTGATAGCAAAATCTAGTAAACTAGTAAAAAATTGGGGTTTTCCTCAAAACACCACAGTCGCGATTTGAAACATCAACATTGACAAGTTTTAGGCAAAGAATCTGAAACGAATATGGATTATGTAGATAAGTGTGGCAAGAAATGTTTTTACAAAACCTTAGGTTTCAGCTTCATTGTACATTTAACTAAAGTATTTGCAGAAAATTCATTTCAAATAAACCCTTTCTCTGATGCTTTGGCAGTAGTCTTAGTTTTACAGTTTATAATTTGAGTCAGTAATTTGTAGCGAATTTTCGTAGAAAAAAATCGCTAGTGAGACCGCCACTTTTGAATTTTGAAAAGGTTTCTCCAAGTCAGTGTGAGCTAGCCCCCCCCGTACCCAGATCTGGGTTTGTTTCAGTTTTTATCTGTTTACATGTATACAGGGTGACACATTTCTACGGTAAAGCTAAACATATCCGTTATTATACAAGATACAAGAAAAAATGTGTTAATTATAGGGTGTCTTGAGCTGCATCTTATAAAATTAGTTTTACAATCACAGGGTGGTCAATAAATCGTTGGTGATATACATTTTCTTTTTTTCTTTTTTATGAAACACCTTTTTTTGCTCCCTTAGGGCTCGTCTGCATCTTTGGTGCCCCGATAGCACCCCAGCCTTTCGCTTATTGTGCATGCCCTTTGTCTTTTCTACTCCACCCATTCCAAAATCACTGTGCCTTGAATTAGTTGGCACAGCAATTGGTAGGGTGAAGTTCTATATTGCTCTGTCTCCGGTCTAGGCTGACCGTAGATCAGTTGTCTTTTGCAGTCCAGAGCTTTACACTCGCACAAGATGTGCTGGGCTGATTTCTCCCCCTCACCGCAGATCTGCATGCCAGGTCCCCCTCGAACCGCCCCATTTTGCAGGTTTTTCTTGACGGCCATGTGTCCCGTCAAGAGTCCTGTTATGTTCCTGAACTGTCCTCTGCTAAGATTTAGCAGCTCCACAGCTCTCTTTGAACTGGGTTCCTCAATTACTGACTTCCCACGTCTGAGCTCTGGAGAGTCTGCCCAATACACCTTGTGTTCGTTTCTGACCCAGGACTAAATGGATCCTGTGGCAGTGCTCTTTGTCACGCCCAGAACCGGTTCTAGTCCCCTAAATGGTTCTGCTGACCCTCTCTTTGCGAAACTGTCAGCTTCTTCCTTGCCTTTGACCCTCGAGCGACCCGGCACCCAGATGAGGGTGAACTCATTCTGCCCAGCCAGGTTGCTCGTCTCGTCTCAGCATTAACTTACCAATGTGGAATTTACCCATGGGCTACTTAGGGACTTTAGGGTTGCCTGGCTGTCTGTGGCTATGAGGATCCGCTTGTTGGTGTAGTCTCTCCTCTTGTTCTCTCGCACACAGTGCAAGATGGCGTACATTTCTGCCTGAAAGACCGTTGCATGAGCTCCAAGGGAAATACTATGACTTACCCTCGGTCCTTCCGAACAAACGCCTACCCCCATTGCACGCTTCCCGCGGGATCCGTCCGTGAACCAGACGAGCGCGTCGTGTGGTAAGCCCGGCGTCACGCCTTATAGTACAGCATTTTCTATCCAAATATAAGGCATGTTTATAAAAAAAAAAATCGGGACGCAACAAGTGCGTTTTGGTCGCGATTTTTCTGTGAATGCTTCATATTTCAATAACTCAAATAACCCAAGGTTTCTTGGCTAAGAAACCAGTTTTCTCGGGAACATTTTAAGTTTACCTTCGAAAAATTTTTGTATGTTTTCAAATAATATAGTTACTTTTATGAAATATGATACATTGTTTTTACTATATAAGTTATACTGTTAACCAGACTTTATGCCTGCATTCATTAAAAAAGTAGATATTATTTGCTATTAAACACATTTTTATAAAAATTCACTAACGTATCGCACTTGCTGCGACCAGAATTTTTTATTACCTAAAAATGGCTGCCACTAAGAATTCACAAAGACAGCCTGAAATCAATACAATAAAAAGTCATGCGAGCTGTGGCCATAAACTTATTTATTTCTAAATGACCAATCAGAACTTCCTTTTGAACAGTTTAGTGAATGCGTGATCTACACAAAATTGAAAAAATATAATGTTTCTTTATTAGCTTAAGACATAGAATCATATTTCACAAGTATCTGCCAAATTGTCGATAAAAAGTGAGAGTTTCAACACGCACAGAAAGGTTTCCATATCATATCTAAATGTACAACAGTCACATCACCAACAGATACCAAATTACACACCAATTAAAGGGAACGTTCATTCAACCAATAATAATATATGTGACCCACATGATGCAAAATATATACACAAAGAATATATGGCATGTCAAAAACAATATACAAAGTAAACACACATATAAACTGTATTATAGACAAAAACAGAGTAAGTTAGTTCAGTATTAAGTCGGTGTGGTGTAAAAGTGATCATAGAGTATTAAGCGAATCAGCAGTGTTGGTGTATAAGAAGCGATCTTAGAAGGTGATAGTGGAATATAGTTCTATGAACATTTAATAATAGAGAAGAGAAATATTTTAGTTGACACTGGTGTTGGAAATTAGTTGGTAATAATAAATTAGTAGTTTAGAATGCTGTGTTTTGTTAATCAAAAAATCCAGAAACCCGTATAGCGTAACAACTGGTGTCAGAACTGGGATTTTCAAGCTGCTAGCAGAAATATTTTCCAGAATAGTCGTTGAACCACGTGAAAATTTCTAGAATCTCTGGAAGATCAGTGTCAGTGGTAAGTCATATCTGGGTGTGTTCTTGAAACAGAATAAACTGTTTACCAGCTTTAAGTACGTCTATGCCTAAGACACGTAGCGCAACAGCCAAAATGGACGCCCAGCTATTGGAATTGATTAAAGAAATGAAAGAAGAAGCCAGAAAAGGAGATGGAGAAGCCAAAGAAGAAATGAGATGAACGAGGCCAGAAAAGGAGACCAAGAAGCGAAAGAAAAGCTGAGAAAAAGAGACGAAGAAATGAGAAAAAGAGACGAAGAGATAAGAGAGGAACTGAGAAAAAGAGACGAATAAGTCAAAGAGCAAATGAGAAAAATAGATGAAGAGGCCAGAAAAAATAACGAAGAATCCAAAGAAGAAATGAGAAAAAGAGATGAAGAAGCCAGAAGAAGAGATGATGAAACAAAGAAAATTCTGCAAGAACAAGCCAGCAGAATTGAGAATATTACTTCGTGTGTGGACGAACGTATGAAGCAGGTAAAAGACGACATCTTCCAACAAGTAGAATGTCGTGTAGGGGGTATCAGCGACGATGTACATGAGAAGCTGACGAGTATACAAGAAGAAGTTCAGCAGAAAATGCAAACACTAGAAAATAGGTCTGATACCCTAGCCAAGGGATCAGACTCGAAGATAGCCTGGTCGTAAGAATTAAGGTTCCCACATTTGATGGCTCAGTCCCATGGGGTATTTATCTACGCAAGTTCGAAGCCGCTGCTACAGCAAATGGTTGGGGCGAGAGAGAGAAAGCGACCTCGTTAATAGTAGCTCTCAGAGGAGATGCCCTCGACGTGCTCCAAGGTATTCCCAGGGAAGAACCGTTGAGTTTTGACAGCATTAAACATCAATTAGAGATGAGGTTTGGCGACCAGCATTTACAGCAGCTGTATCGATTGCAGTTGAAAAATCGTTGTCAGAAATCGGGCGAAAGTCTCCAACATCTCCACGCCGACGTTGTCAGACTGACACGATTAGCCTACCTCATAGCTCCGATAGAGTTTTTAAACCAGCTGTCGCTGCAAACCTTCATTGACGGCATCAGAGATACCGAAACGCAACAGGCGCTGAGGATATCAAGACACAAAAACTTGAACGATGCTTTGGCACATTCCTTGGAGTTTGTAGCGGTAAAGCAAGCGTCAGAAAGTCATGTGAACGTTCGCAGTCTTCAAGTTCAAGAAGAAAATAAAACAGATCCATCCAAGATCATGTAACTACTAGAGAAAATAGCAGAACAAATAAGGCCGACGTCTCATGGACACCCAATAAGAGCTCACCGTTCAAATGCCTGGCATTGCTGGAACTGCGGCAAGGTGGGACGAATGTTGAGCTCTAAGATCACGCGTAAGGGAGAAAGTGAAGCTAAGGCCGGTAACCATTTCTCAGGTTAGCGATTCTGGCAGCGCTCTTGTCGTAGACGGATACATAAGCGGTAATAAGACTCAGATGGTCATTTGTTGGAACAGAGCCGATGTCGAAAGGATGAATAGGGCCCGCCGAGATATTTGTGCAAGTAGAAACATCAGAACAACAGCAACTACATGGAAGAACCCGTACCACCTAATAACTTCGCTTGAAGGAAGCCCTGACATATTGACGAGAAGGAAAACCATCCACTCTGCTGTCGGAATGCATATACGAATAGAAAGCTACCGCATGAAGACCCGTTATAATGTGCCACCTAATTCAGCTGGTTTAAAGAAGGAGCTCGTGTGTGGTTCTTCAATCCAGTACGACACAAGGGACGGTTACCGAAACTACAGAAATTATGGGAAGGTCTTTATAAGGTGGTGAAAAAGATCAATGACGTTGTCTATCGCATTCAGAGGAGCCCGAAGAGCAAGATGAAGGTGGTCCACATGCACAGACTTACGCCATACCAAGAAATGTTAGAATTCGACCGGGACGATCGAATCTAAGAGGGGGGCAGTGTCACAGCGAACAGTCTGGAATGACATTTTTAGAAGAGACCAGAAGTGACAGGTGTAGAATAGCGTAGAAGGTCTAGAATCTTTATAGACAGTATAAATAGACGAGCGGTGCTCAGAGTAAGTTAGTTCAGTATTAAGTCGGTGTGGTGTAAAAGTGATCATAGAGTATTAAGCGAATCAACAGTGTTGGTGTATAAGAAGCGATCATAGAAGGCGATAGTGGAATATAGTTCTATGGACATTTAATAATAGAAAGAGAAATATTTTAGTTGACACTGGCGTTGGAAAATAGTTGGTAATAATAAATTAGTAGTTTGGAAAGCTGTGTTTTGTTAATCAACAAATCCATAAACCCGTAGAACGTAACAATATACTGAGGAGACACAGTGATTAGTTACCTATATCGCGAAATAAGCGGTAAATAATTCAAGGAGTCCCAAGTGGCAAATAATGAACTTACCAGTGAAGTGCGATTCCCGGATCTTTCTTGTCACTACGATTCTTACAACCATAACCCGCACACACAACAATTTTAGTTTGATTTAAATATTGAAAGATTTAATTCACTTTTCACTCAAAAAACGCAAATCATTCAAAACTGTTTCGAGTCCAAAAAATGGCCGACGTTCATTTTTGCGTAACTTTTCTCCGCATTATATAAATGCACGTTACTTGTCCCCTTTCTATAGTCATTTTTCGAGTTTCACAAAGCTCGATTACATATTTAACGGCCGGTTAGTTAATCAAGTCTTTAGACGACCAATCACAGACAATGAGTCGGGTTTTTGTAATGACAAACAAATATTTTGAAGCTGTGTTATCCACCGTCACTACAATAAAAAAAGAACATACAGGCGAATTGAGAACCTCCTCCTTTTTTTGAAGTCGGTTAATAAATGCTCAAATGTAAAATAAAACCATAGTAAAAAAACATGAGCGTCTCGTGTCAGTAGAAACTCGGTTGCATTGAACATGCGCTCTTTACGCCCTATATTAAGGAACGAAATAAAAGACATCCCTGACGTGCTGTTGACACACAATCCTCCTAACTGGCCTTGCTGACCTGCCCTGACATCAGTTTACTTGATTAAAAGCTAAAAGGGGAAGGAAACTCAACCCTGCCATTCATGTGAGCATAATGTACATTTCCTTCCCCGTTTCCATCTTTTAGCTTTTGATTCTGCAAACTGATGTCAGGGTAGAATTTATGTTAGCGTATTTTCTTTAAAATATTTCAGACTGTGAAAATAACAAGAGAGTTTTGGAAACACAAATTCCTTTTAAGGAAAACAGATCTTCTGAGAAAAAAGTTTCGTTGGATCGGCTAACGAACTCACATCAAAGCGATTAAGGAAAGGAAAGTTATATATTTTTATCTACCCTTCTTTTGTAAATAGCTTAGATAGGTCCGTTAGCCAGCGTGAGCGAACCAGTTTTTATTGTAAAATTTGTTGTATTCTTAATATATAGGGCAAAACAGACGTATCCGTAGTATAATATATTTGAACATGCTCTCGCAGTTAGAAAATCTGAATTCCCACTAACACTGGCCCCGAATCATAACAGTGAATAAAATAGACTAACAATGCCAAAGCCATAGCTTCAGTCTTCAAAACCAGAATTTTCCTAGAAGCGGTCGGGATCGAGAAACATTCCGACAAGAGAGATGATGGTCTTCGACTCCCGGTTGCCTGGAAACCTTATCATAATATCTGTATAACACGCATGCAGTAAGTGAACAATATAAACCAAAAGACAGTTTTACGGCCTTATTCTCGGACGCAATAACAAATACTCTTAATCATCCAAATACTTCATTACGGTACCGGGCACAATAAAGTCTTACCGATCCGACTAACGATTTCGATAGGAACCAAGGTAGATGCTTCGCTATAAATAACACAACACCATCAGGGGCCAGTCAGATCCCTCCAGATCTAGAATTAAACACATACTGAAACCTTAGAGACGATTTCCGGTTAAATATGCTGGGGAAGAGGCAAATTAAGGTCCCGGAATCGAAATACAGCACTCAACCGACACCCTCATCCGCTTTAAGAAGTAGGCAGATTGAGGCTTTAGTGTTGATTCCCTTCCATATTTCGTTAGTCTCTTGAAAATGGCTCCAAAACGGGAGCCGAAACATCATCATCAACAAATTCTAGACGTGATTCGAACAGACAGTCCAATATTTCTCATGCATATAAGCATTTGAAGTCTGAAACTGACCTAGGGCATGCGTTCCAGGTGGACTAATTCTAATAATCATTGACGTGCTCATGAAACAGAATTTTTCAAAATTTTAAATTCGTTGTCCTTTTTCCATTATTTTCTATGAAAATTCGCAATTAAAAATAGAGTAGTACAGCGCAAGGATTATAGGCAAGGAAGGATAGCTCATCCCCATAAGCGTAACGTTAGACAAATATCGAGCCCTCACCACGCCGTGGTGACGTCAGCGATGATGCCCGGCGTAGGTTGATTCATACATGTCCCCGTATTAATAGAAAATTATATTCAATATTACATAATAACACCACATATACCTATTATAGGTATATAACTTTCATCAATTTGAAACCTACCGTTGGCGCAAGCTGATGTCGGCCGGGCATCATAGCTGACGTCACGACTGTTTCAGATTTGTCTAATAAATAGGGGCAGTTAAGTCATCCAACCTTCCTGTCAGTAATCGTTGAGTACAGCGTACAGCAGAATGAATCGATTACAATGAACATCGTCAAGGACAAGACAGTTGACAATCATAGGCATAGAGTAAAGATAAAGCTCTATGGATGACAGATTCATGACATTCATGACTTATTAAGGATTAATTAAGGTTATATTTATAATTTAAAGATTGTTGTCTGTAATTTGTAATAATAGTAGAAACACCAGACGCAAAAGTTAAAGATTTATTTATGATACAAATTGTCTATATAATTTTTAAGTAATAAATCAATCATGGAAAACGAGGTAATAGAACAACATTATTGGGAACATGTAATTCATTTATTATTCTAATAAATATAAGTAAATATTATAATTTTTAGAATACACCACCAAGCCCAGAATCGTTAAAAGAACTAGGTAATACAGCTGTAAAGAATGAAAAGTTTGAGGAGGCTATAATTCATTATACTTACGCAATTAAATTAGACGATTCCAATCATACTCTGTTCAGTAATAGATCTTATGCATTCCTTAAAACCAAACAGTATTATTTGGCTTTCCAAGATGCAAATGAAACAATAAAATTAAATCCAACTTGGCCTAAAGTAAGTAAATGAAAGTTTCATTTTTATTACACTTATAACTTGTACACTTATTAGGGATATTTCCGGAGAGCTGAAGTTCAATATGCAACTAAACATTATTTGGATGCATGTAACTCTTATAGAGAAGCACTGAGATTAAAACCAAATGATATCAACCTAATTGAAGCTCTAAACCGAACAAGCAAAGAATATTTATCAGATTGCAGAGGTAAGAAAACCTAACAATAAGTGGAGGTAATTCTGTACTTTGTGCATCTTAAAATGTCCAGTAGTATATCAGATCGTTTAAGTTTTCATGCTTTGTTTTCATTTGCTACAGTAGGGAACTAATTATATTATGTTGAAATAATTTTAGAAAAATTGGTTAATTGATTTAGCAATTAGTGGCAATTTAGAAGCTATTAAGTGGCTGACAATGTGTGAGTGTCAGTACATAAGTACATGTAAAGATACATCAACTGCAGGAATTGGGTGACAAGTTGATAATACAATCATCCATTAATAATTCACTACCACATATACCACCAACCATAAACGAATTAAAAAAAAATAATCTTCTGCTTCTAAAGTTATGGCAGTATATGCTTAGCTGTGCTTGATATACCACCCACTGGTTGTAGCAATTGCAGTGCATTAATTTCAGATTTTGCTCATAGACTCCAGTGATGTAAGTTTATCCCTGAAATATAAAAATTGAAACTGACCCCGGATATGGGTTCTAGGGGTCCTAGTTCGCGCTCATTTGCAAAAATTTTTTCAAAATTTAAGTCGGGATCTCCCCATTAGTGATTTTTTTCTACGAAAATTCACTAAAACACGTATGTGTGTTATTAAAACATATCTTCTTTTGCTATCACTACTCAAATCATATTAAAATGTTATTTGACTAATTTGACCTCTTTACTGGCAGTGGTATAGAATTTAATAAAACTAATTTGGATTTGACAAATAAAAATCAAATCAAACTTTCCACCTGTGACTTAGTAAGTCATTATGTCTGCCAGAGGTGCTGCAATAGTGTTTAAAACGTCAGCATTGGCGTTTCCCTTCTATAGGGAGTGTTCTGTGCTGAAACGTCGTAAAAAGTGTTAAAACATATAGAAAACATGATTTGAGAACAAAATTTTTTTTGTCTGTCTGTACGTCTGTTTTTAGCTACAATAACTTTAGAACGAATTGAGATATCGTCTTCAAATTTGGTATACAGTTAGCACCCGACAAACGAACAGTTCAGATTGTTTTTGGGTAAAATCGCTCCAGGGCGTAGGGGATGTATGTATTTGGCGAAAATTTATATTTTTTCGTTAAAACTTGAGTAACAACGTTTTAGCGTTTGTTACAAAACTTTCAATTTCATCAAACATATGGTATTCTGTGCTGAAATGAAATTAGGGGTTGAATGTGTGGGGTGGACTATCGGTGACAGAAATATCGAATTTTTTTGTTTTTGCTAAAACAGCGAAAAAAGTCTCAAAACATATAGAAAATTTGATTCTGGAATGAAATTTTTTTGTCGGTCTGACAGCCTGTACGCCTGTCTATTAGTAGGCACAATAACTTTCGAACGAATTGAGATACAATCTTCAAATTTGGTATCCAGTTAGCACCTGACAAAAGAACGCTTCAAATTGTTTTTGGGTAAGATCGCTTCAGGGACAGGGGATAAATGGGGGATGTTTTAGTGAAAATTAACATTTTTTTCGTTAAAACTCTAGTAATATTACGTTTCAGAAGATTATGGATACAGGGATACAAATATTTTCTTTGTGATCAAGTCATGGACCCTGAATTCATTTCATGAGGATGTCTTTCTGAGGAGAGTAGATTATCACAGCTATGTGGAAAAGTTATGATTCACTTTACAGCACTATTTTTTTTTGGGATTAGAGAACAAAAACAAATATTTATCATCGAAAATGCCTTTATTGTTTTTCAAAATATTCTCCATGAAGATCAATACCCTTTTGCATGGGTGTGTTTTAGTTCTAGCCGATGTGTACGAGCTCACATTATCGATGTGGAGCACAATCCGTCTTCGAAGGTTGGTTTCCCTTATTTCTCTGAAGACTTGTGGCAAACAAATTGTGTACCATTCAGAATTGACCGTTCTATGTTGCACCAATGGTACAGTTGACACATGTCCACTTTTTTTGAAGTGCTTCAAGCACAAACGAGTTGTATTGGATTTGGCTCGCTTTGGAAGACTCTTACAGTCGACTGTTGCTTACTTTCGGGCTCATACACATAGATCCACGATTCGTCACCTGTCACAAAGTCATACAAATGTTTTGAAGCACTGCTATCAAATTTTTTGGAGATTTCTTGCGACCAATTCACCCTCCGCTTCAATGTTTTTCTCAACAGCAACAGATTTTGTTCAACCTTCACCAAATTCGTCCTTGAGAGAAATACGGCCATGATTGAATTCGGTAAACCATTGATAAACAGTGGTCTTCGATGGTGCTTCATTCCTATAAGTCGAATTAAGATCATCGATGCCCTGTTGTTGAGTTAATCCAAGTTGTAAAAAATGATCACACAAAAATATTTACAATTTAAGTTTAAAGGTACAAGAATACGAATATTTTCTTTGTGGTCAAGTCATCGATCCTACATTCATTTCATGAGAATGTCTTTCTGAGGAGAGTAGATTATCACAGTTATGTGGAAGTTATGATTCAATTTCCAGCACTGTTTTTTATAGTAGAGTTTTAAAAACCATCACGTTCTCGTTATACCCTTTATCTAGTACCATTTACCAAGAAAAGAAGTCTTTGAAAAGTTAAACCACTTTCCTTGTTAAGCAAGGTAATTCTGCTTATAGAGAAGGTGAAATATCTAATAGTTAACTGGAGCTGTTTATAAAATATGTAATCTACAGAAGAAAAATATCTAGGTTTAATTTAATCTGCAAGGTATACATTCAGTGATGTTTATTATTATACTCGAGCTGTGCTGTGCTCAAATTCAAACAACGGTAATTGTCTTGAACTATCTGGAAAAAATTTGTATGTTTTTAAACTTTCCAAATAAACATACTTCAGATTCTATACTATTATCGCTTAGTTTGAACTATGCTTGACACAGCTAAGCAGTTAACTACAAACATTATAATTTAACTAGCTTAAGATAACACACAACTTTAAGGGAAATACAACTACCTAAATAGAAACATATATGCACAACATATGTACACTGAGATCAGGTATAGTGAGATCAGAAACCACTTTTCTAAAAATAAAACCTTAACACTACTTTATATTGCTATCGCTGTCTGTTGAGAAGGAAATCTAACATATTTATTTCCTATGTAATATAGTCATAACACCAACGCTAATATATCGCTCCATAATTTAATTTCTATACCAGACTCTTCAGTTAACAGATATTTGCATGTTTGACAATAAGTGGCGCAAAGAGCATCACACTGTTTGTGGCTATGGAAGCTTTTCTTTTTTTTCGTATATATTTGGAGAGGCACATCTAAATGGACCACATTAGTAAGGTTAGAAAATTTCTTTCCTGTGGGTTCATCGTTTTAATTTATCACCATTGCTGTTATATGGGAAATATAGTTTCATCGCTTGTAAAGTTTTAATTAAGCAATTCTCATACTTGAAATGACCCAGACTGAGAACTTTGATGTTTTAACTATCAAGTTCCAATTTTAGATATTAAAATAACATATTTTATTAGAAAATATCGAAAATTGAAATTAATAATGTATGACTGGTTGACATTGCATCATCAAGAATGTCATTTAATCTCCAAAAATTACATTACTATACACCAAAATTTAGGTTTCTATGTTATAAGAAAAAAAAAGTTATAATAAAATATTTTGTGCCAGATCATTTCTATGAAAATTCACTACCACAATGCACTTGCTGCATTGCAATCATAGGAAAAATTAACCACAGCTATAAGTAGCTATTTACTATTGACATGATTGATGGAAAAAGAAACAAAATAAATGACACTTTTGTTTTATTAGAGAAAACAGTATTACTATTACATTATTTATTTAAAAACAACTTTAATTCTGAAAGTAAAATTAAGTATAGATTGCCATTTATTTTCAATAGGTACACAGCAGTTTGATGCTTACACATTGCCTTTGTTCATTAGAATAGAACCACATAGTTTCCAAAACTTGCAGAGATTCTCTCCAAAAGTTTTCATAAAGTGAAGTATCTGTTACACCCGCTTTCAATGGCTTACTCTCAAGGGCTGATTTAAAATGCCCATTTAAACTGTCAAACAGTTTATCCATAAATAATATTAATTTTCCAGTTTGTGCAGCTTCTCTTTCCAACTTAACTGGGGTATTCACCATATCTGCAAAGGACAAAATTTAAAAAAAAATTCTAACACCAGGAACTATGATGGCTGTTTTTAGAAATTTTCACAAAGAAAAATTTGCTAGTGACAAGGTAAAGACATACAAAAATTATGTTATCAATTAGTATATTAATATTAGAAAATAGAGAGCTTGATCACTATAGATTAACAATTCGAAGCCAACAAGTATATATAATTTTTTTTTTTGTAGAGATGACAGTGAAGATACAAGATTCTAATTAAAATTTCATTATAGTAATCATTATATGCAGTAAATGAGAATGAAACATATGTTTTGCAAGATCAGTGTGAATGTCCCACAATAATAAACATAACGTTAGAAACGATTATTCATGCATTTTTATATAAACTGAATATCCTAGTACCTAATATATCAAAAATTCTGGATGCAGCAAGTGTGTAATGGTAGTGAATTTTCATAGAAATGATCTGGCACCAAATATTTTTTATAACTTTTTTCTTTTAACATAGAAATATAAATTTTGGTATATAGTCGTCCTGTAATATCGTAAACTTACGCACCAAATTTGGTTACCATAGCTTTTATACTTTTTGAGACAATCTTTTCCGAAGAAAACCCAAAATTTTCCTGGAAAACCTAGTTCGATATTGTTGGCTAACTAACTAATCCAAGCCACTTACAAAAGGAAGGTACATGCCAAATTTTATCAAAATCTGACCATTATTTTTTGAGTTATCGGTGTGATACATACATACATACATACATACATACATATATATATATATATATATATATATATATATATATATATATATATATATATATATATATATATATATATATATATATAATAAAGTTTATTTTCAACGAAAGAACATACAAAATATTGTAAAAAATAAATATAATAAAAAAAATGTTTTCTGCTATATAATAATAATAAGGCAAACCAACTGTAAAAACATAAGCACTAAAAATAAACACCTTTTCCCACAGAACCATAGCTTGTGTGTGGGATTTTGGGAATCTATATCAAATCGCATATTAACACCAAAAAAAAATAATTATAAATTCAAGTCGCTCTGTACCCCAATCAACAAACAAACCCATCAAACATTGCAACCGGTCACCACCATATAGGCACATACTCTCACATGAAAATGCATCATTTCATAGATAATACCTGTTATGAACTGAACAGAACTGGCCAGCATTCCGCTGTATTCTTATTTACACTTTTCTTGCACCCACTATCTCAATTCGCCATACACACATAAATACACAGGTTTGTTTTCACCACGTACATACCAGTCTTCGCACGCCCATTCATACACTTATATGTGCTCTATGGCTATATATATATATATATATATATATATATATATATATATATATATATATATATATGTATATATATATATATATATATATATATATATATATATATATATATATATATATATATATGTATATGTATATATATATATATATATATATATATATATATATATATATATATATATATATATATTTTAAATGAGGGCGTAGTTGGCGCCAATAGGGGCTAACCAAACAAGTGGCCCTCCTGAACCGCCGCAGCCTCGGAACCGCTGTTGCATTACTTCAAGGCATTGGCTGTCTTCGCTTTAATATAATACATAACATAAGTATTACAATATATAATACAATACATACAAATCATACTCACAACATATACCTATATACAACACATAAACAAATAAAACACAACACGTTTTAAAATAGTTTGCCACTACTGTAAGCAAGAGACATTTCTTTTCTGCCTTGCCTCCTTCTTCATCTCTTGGACTCCCTTTCTTTAGTCTCGATAATTTTTCGGACCACTGTGTGCACTAGGTTCCAGCATTCCTGGGATTCCAGCAAGCTGCTCGCCATAGATTTGGCGTTAAACACTTCCCTCTTGGCTTGGGCATATTCCTTTCGGACATTCACCCATCTTGGACAGGCGAATAGAGTGTGTTCTACATCGTCAATCGCCCCGCAGTAGTCACAAGACTCCGTATCCCTCCTTCTTCGCTCGTACAGGTACTTGCCAAAACAGCCATGGCCCGACAGTGCTTGGGTCAAGAAGTAGTCCACCTCTCCGTGCTTTCTTTCACTCCAGGTTCTAATATTTGGAATAATCCTCCAGGTCCAGCGGCCTTTCGTGCTGTTCTCCCATTTCGTCTGCCATCTAGTCATCAGTTGAGACCTAGCAGTTATATATATATATATATATATATATATATATATATATATATATATATATATATATATATATATATATATTGAAACTGACTGAAATAGATTGTAAAGAATGAACAATTAAATGATTTCTTCAATTACCTTTATAACTTAGTTTATAGATAGTAACATCGTAAGAACAATCACTTTCTCGTGGCTCACCTTTAATTACAGTTTTGTTGTGTTCACATACTCTCATCACTCTCTATACCAGCCAAAAACTACACCCATTTTTTATTGAAGAGAGTGTGTAATCATTTGTCAGATTTTCCTCTAACATCAGCATTTGTCTACACCTCAACCTTCTACAGTTCAGGATAGTCATTTACGAGGAGGAATATTAGTCTGCCACATGTTTCAGTTTTTGCCACATATAGTCATCTCAATTCGTATTGCAAAAGCTGTTAAGTAAGTAAAGGGAATTGGATAGTGCATTGTTGAGCATATTAGCGATTTTTTTTAAAATTAGTTTATGGGGATTATGGGGAGATCTGTGTGTTTATATATATATATATATATATATATATATATATATATATATATATATATATATATATATATATATATATATATATATATATATATATATATATATAGATATATACGACCGATAACTCAAAAAATAATGGACCGATCTTGATAAAATTTGCAGAGTACCTTCCTTTTGCAAGTGGCTTGGATAAGTTCGTTAACCAGGAAAATCGAACCAGGTTTTCCCGGAAAATTTTGTGTTTTCTTTATAAAAAAATTCATATCTCCGGAAATAATAAAGTAAGGGCAACCAAATTTGGTGTGCGTGTTTGTATTATAAAGAGTAAACTCTGTACCGAAATTTAGGTGTCTAACTTTAAAGACAAAGAAGTGATGGGCTGTTAAAGAAACAAATTTTGGAGTTTTTCTCAAAACGTCAAACTCGCAATTTTAAACGTCAAAATTGGCAATGTTTGGGCAAAGAATGTGAAACAAATACTATTTGTGAAAAGAAAATGTTGCAAGAAGAGTGTTCTGCAAACCCTTAAGTTTCAGAATCAACCGTCATTGCCCTTCATTTTACTAAAATATTTACAGAATATCCATTTAAAATAGACCATTTCTCTGATGCTTTGGCTGTCAGTTTAGTTAAGTTTGGTGGCTTTTAGTGAATTTTCTTTAAAAAAATTCACTAATGAGGAGATCCCGACTTTTGAATTTTGAAAAAATTTCTTCAGATGAGCGCTAATTAGGCCCCCCAGAAAACATATCCGGGGTCAGTTTCAATTTTTATATGTTTATATATATATATATATATATATATATATATATATATATATATATATATATATATATATATATATATATATATATATATATATATATATATATATATATATATATATATATATATATTTATATATATATGTATCACACCGATAACTCAAAAAATGATGGGCCGATTTTGATTAAATTTGGTGGAAAAATTCCTTTTGCAAATGGCTTGGATGAGTTCGTTAGCCAGGAAAATCTGCCCAGGTTTTCCCGGAAAATTTTGTGTTTTCTTTCGAAAAAAATTTATATCTCCGGAATTAACAAAGTAAGGGCAACGAAATTTGGCACGCAGGTTTACGTCCTTATAGGTAAGTTACCTACCAAAATTTAGCTATGTAGGTTAAAAGACAAAAAAGTTATAGGCATTTAAAGAAAAATAAATTGGGGTTTTCCTCAAAACGTCAAAGTGGCGATTTAAAATGTCAAAATTGGCAACATTTAGGCAAAGAACTTGAATCTAATACAGGCTATAGAAATAAAATGTCTCAAGAAGGATGTTTTACAAATCCTAAAGTCTTAGTTTCAATCGTCATTGTCTTTCATTTTACTAAAATATTTCCAGAAAATTCATTTCAAATAGACCCTGTCTCTGATGCTTGGCAGTAGTCTTAGCTATAGAGTTTATCGTTTAATGGTATATAATTTTTGTCGAATTTTCGTAAAAAATCAATAAAGCTCGATATATCCGTTATTATATAAGATATGAAAAAATTTTGTATATATTAATTATAGGGTGTCTTGAGCTACATCTTAAAATAATATTTCTACAATCACAGGATGGCCCATAAGTCGTTGGTAATACAAATTTCCATTTTTTTTTTAATCAAACACGCCTTATGTTATTGCATTTTTGCATTTTCCATCGAAATATAATGCATGTTGGTAAGAAAAGAAATTCTGGACGCAGCAAGTGCGTTATGGTAGCGAATTTTGATCAAATGTTTCATATTTGAACAGCTCAATTTGCTATTAACCTATAAGGTTGACCAAGAAACGTGTTTTTTCGGGAACACTAAGTTTACTTTTGGAAATTTTTGTACATTTTCACACAATAAAGTTATTTTGATGAAACATGGTACATTGTTTTTACTATATAGGTTATACTGGTAACCAAATTTAATGCCCGCTTTCTTAAAAAAAAACACATATTTGTTATTAAAAACATTTTTATGAAAATTCACTACCATAACGCACTTGCTGCGTCCAGAATTTTTTTGATATTTATTTGTAGGTTTAGTGAAGTTTATGGTTTAACGGTCTATAAGTCTTTTAAGCTAATTATCGTAGAACAAAGTTGTTAATGCATTTTTGCATTTTTTATCGAAATATGATGCGTTTATAAGAAAAAAAATCTGGACGCAGTAAGTGCGTTTAGGTAGCGAATTTTCGGTAAATTTTCATATTAGCTCCGGAACGCTTTTCAAAAAACTGTTTTCAGAAACCTGACACCCCCCCCCCCCCGATCTACAAAACCCAAGAAATATTTCTTGTTCACACCCCCCAAGGAAGTTACGGGTCCAGGAGTTAATAGGGGTGCTGAGCGGGGTAGGTAGTAAAAAGGAAATATGAGCAGAAAATGCGAATAAAACGGGCTTGAAAGTTGTCTTTTTCACGTCTTGAAGCCATATCCCCCTTAAACCCTGCCTACCCCGCACAGCACCCCTATTCCCCAAAACATTTCTTGTTTACACTCCCCAAGGAAGTTACGGGACCAGGAGTGAGTAGGGGTGTATATTTTTTTTAGCTAATTTTCGTAGAACAAATTCGTTAATGCATTTTGGAATTTTTTATCGAAATATGATGCGTTTGTAAGAAAAAGATCTAGACGCAGTAAGTGCGTTTTGGTAGCGAATTTTCGGTAAATTTCCAGTTTAGGTCCCAAACGCTTTTCAAAACACTGTTTTCAGAAACCTGCCTGCCCCCCCCCTGGATCCACAAACCCCACGACAAATTTCTTGTTCACACTCCCCAAGGAAGTTACGGAACCAGGAGTGAGTAGGGGTGCATAATTTTTTTTTTAGCTAATTTTTGTAGAACAAATTCGTTAATGCATTTTTGCATTTTTTATCGAAATATGATGCGTTTGTAAGAAAAAAATCTGGACGTAGTAAGTGCGTTTTGGTAGCGAATTTTCGGTAAATTTGCAGTTTAGGTCCCGAACTCTTTTCAAAAAATTGTTTTCAGAAACCTGCCTAGGGCCCCCCTGAACCCACAAACCACAAGAAAAATTTCTTGTTCACACCCCCCAAGGAAGTTACGGGACCAGGAGTGAGTAGGGGTGCATAATTTTTTTTTTAGCTAAATTTCATAGAACAAATTCGTTAATGCATTTTTGCATTTTTTGTCGAAATATGATGCGTTTGTAAGAAAAAAATCTGGACGCAGTAAGTGCGTTTTGGTAGTGAATTTTCGGTAAATTTGCAGTTTAGCTCCCGAACGCATTTCAAAAAACTGTTTTCAGAAACCTGCCTAGGCCCCCATTCCCATGGATTCAGAAACCCCAAGGAAAATTTCTTGTTCACACTCCCCAAGGAAGTTACGTGACCAGGAGTGAGTAGGGGTGTATAATTTTTTTTTAGCTAATTTTCGTAGAACAAATTCGTTAATGCATTTTTCAATTTTTTATCTAAATATGATGCGTTTGTAAGAAAAAAATCTGGACGCAGTAAGTGCGTTTTGGTAGCGAATTTTCGGTAAATTTGCAGTTTAGCTCCCGAACTCTTTTCAAAAAACTGTTTTCAGAAACCTGCCCCAAGAAAAATTTCTTGTTCACACCCCCCAAGGAAGTTACGGGACCGGGAGTGAGTAGGGGTGCTGAGCGGGGTAGGTAGTAAAAAGGAAATATGAGCAGAAAATTCGAATAAAGCGGGCTTGAAAGTTGTCTTTTTCACATCTTGAAGCCATATCCCCCTTAAACCATGCCTACCCCGCACACCACCTCTATTCACTCCCAGTCCCATAACTTCCTTGGGGGTGTGAACAAAAATTTTTTCTTGTGGTTTGTGCATCCAGGTGGGGTCCTAGTAATGTTTCTGAAAACAATTTGTTGAAAAGCGTTTGGGAGCTAATCTGCAAAACTTGTTCAAGTTTATCTATTATTTCATATGTAAAATTTACAAGTTTTCGCTTTTACTTAAGCTGTAACTAATTTTCTTCACTTCCTAAATTATGAAATGATATAATTATATACTTATGGCATATGTGTGCGTAATTATGTTGTTTAAATACTTATTCTCTGCACTGGTAGTTGAATGTTTATTTTATGAATTAATTTTCAAACGTCATTCATGTAACATTTCAGCTAATGAAGTTATGCCATGGCTAGGTGCAGGTATTGGTATTATAATAGGAGTCATCTTGGTAATTGCAGATTCAGTCTTTACACACAAACCTACGGTAAGTGTTTTGAATGCCTAGTCTTTTTGCTAGTCACACATAATTAGTCTTTAAAACCAGTTACCACTACAAATGTAGTTAAATAGATCAAGATTATACTTAATTGAATACTCAATGAAAGGCTTGATCCAGACAGTAAATTTACCTACCTAGTAGCCATCCTCGGGGGCAAATTTTCTAATTCTTGAAAATTAGAGTCAAAACTATACACAGGTTGGCAAAGTTGGGATTTTCATCCATTGTACCAGAGGTCCAACAACATCGCACCCGAATGTGCCATTAAATCGATTCACGGTGTAATCCAATCAATATAAAACAGTAATTTAACCACAAGACATGAGTGAAAGTCCGTCATTTGTGAAGAATCAAGAGAGCGAATGCCTCTAATTTTCAAGAATTAGAAAATTTGCCACTGGGGATGGCTACTAGGTAGCCGAAACGCGTAGGGTTTTTATAATAAATTTACTGTCTGGATCAAGCCTTTCATTGAGTATTCAATTATGTCTATCCCAGACCATGTGACGTTTAGGAATAAAATTGATTATACTTACCTTTTTGCAGTTTTGCCTATTTGCTGTATTCCAGCATTAAAAATATTGTATCATATCAATTAAATAAAGGGGAAAGTCTTAGTATTATTTTAAAACAGAATGTTACAAAACTTTATATTATAATTATAATATCAACTAAAGACCTCAGCATAACTTTTGATGCGGTACTTAATTTTCAATTACACATTGAATCTGTTGTAGACTCAACCTAAAAAATGTTGGGGGCTTGTATACAGAAACTGTAAACATTTTAATGATGTACATGCTCTGAAAGCATTGTGTTTTGCTTATGTATGTTCCAAACTAGAATACAGTTCTCTGATATTATATCCCTATTACAATGGTCAAAGGTTGCACTTTTATTTATTTACGGATAATCCATTTGCTTACAAATAAAGAAAAACAAAATGTAGCCAATCATTAAAACAAAGAATAAAAAGAAAGAAAAGGAAAAAAAGGGAAAACATAGGTCATATTGTGCAGAGATATACATAAAATCCTATGCTAAGTTCAAACTTAACTTAAGTTGGTGTCTGAAGGACATGACAGATAAAGCAAAGAAGTCCATTTTTTTTTGTTCCCTCAGGGCTCGTCCGCGGCCTTGCCGCCCCGATAGCACTGCAACCTTTGGTTGATTGTGCATAAAGAAGTCCATGCCATCACAATTTGCGAACAAGGCTAGCCTTGTAACTGGAGAGCTTCTACCATAGTTGCTTTGGTGGAACTTTACGTCGAACAGGTCTTTGCCTCTTGTAACATGACCTGGCACATGAAATCCGATCAACCAAAAGAGAGTTGGAGAATCCCAAATTGAGTTCACAATCTTGTATAAGAATAACAAATCAATAATGAATAATTCATTTGTGACACACCTTGCTCCAGCACAAACCGACAGCGTGAAGTCCCAGCATATTAGGAGTTCAATTTACATTGTCTGTGCAATGTGGTAGAAAAGTAAGTTTTCTGTCGAACAGTACACCTAAATCATTAACAATATTTGTTGAGAGGCTATAGTCAAAAGTAAAGCCCCGAGTTTTTCTGGTAAAGGGTGTCACTTTACATTTACATATATTGAGTACAAGATTATTGGAATCACACCGTGTGCTTAAGTGCTCCAGATCACGTTGAAGCCACGTGTCCGGCTGACATCTTTGGCGGTATTCCTGGCACATCATTGGTAAAGATCCTGAAGAGAAGTGAAATGAATGTTCAGTGAAAATTTTTTAAATGGCTTAAATTTATCCCCCTTAGGTATTTAGTAATGTTCTCCTGATGGTTAAGTTTGATATCGATAGTCTAAACCTTAGACGAAAGTCAGCATATACAACTTTTATTGACAAGCTAATTAAATGCCTGATTGATTGTTCTGATCTGTTATCACAGCTGAGCATTGCAAGACCGCTTTCAAGACTGAATGCAGTATTTTATGTGTTAGTACAGATCAAGACTAACATTTTTTAAAGCCCCACTTATGTGTGAAAATTTGTGACCAATATATGTGATCTGAATTTTCATAGCCTTGTCCAGCCTTCTAAATTTTAAGTTATTAGTCATTAGTGTTTTCTTCTTGTTTTCATTTTCTAAAGGTCTTTGTGTTGTTCTTTCTTTCTCCCTTTTTTAAAATCTGGGTTATAGCGTTTTGAATTTCTTTTAAGTTAACTCCGATTTGTTATTCTACAATGTGTATTATTACAACATTGTATTTTGCCTTGTAATGGGGTATCTGTTGGACATAAATAAATAATAAAAGGGTAATATTTAAATGTTTTGTTTTAAATTACAGCATCCAATTCTAATGGCTTTAGTCACAATCATAATAGCTTTGATTGGTTATACAATCGCAAGAACCTACCGTTACTACACCAAATGCCATAGAGATGGCTACCTGGATCCACCAATAAGTTTAGGTTAGTATTATTGTAAATAGTGTATATAAGTTGATTTTTTTTTTATGGAAACCATTGGCGATTGATTTGAATGAAGTAAAATTAAAAAAGCAATTATTTTCACAATAGTAAACAAATATGCCAACTTCTTTACTATGCATTCTTACTTTCCCCAGGGGAATTTTTTAATATCTGATTTAAATATACATATTACATTAATTCATTACACAGTAACAGAACTTGTAATAATAAACAAGGCTCTGTTTATATTACTAAACTATCAATAAATGCTTATCATACACTAAAAATCACTTTTATGTGCTTTGTGAGGCTCCTATTTCATTTAATCTTCATTTTCATGAGGTTTTGCCACTAACTTCTATTTTTAAGTTTATCAGAATGTAGAATTCCTAAACTCCGTTCATTATAAATGTGCATCATAGGCGGCTATAAAAAGCTAATTTTAAGTTGGCGCCGTATCTATTTACTGGTTTTGTTTAAATGGTTGCCATTTGGTAACCATTATTTCAAAATTCGACGCTTGAAGGTGGTTAATTTTTAGTATTGCCTGTGTTGGTGGGGTTTTTCTCTTGGTTTTCTTCTGATTTCAAAGTATTTCTAAATATTAAAGAATGCGACAATACCTTACTTGTTACGTTTATTAAAAAATAATTTTTTAGCAAACCAGATCATTCTGCCTGAAAGCGAGGAAGAAAAACTGTCAAGCATTTATAAATACATAATAGGGTGTTTCAATTTCCTTGATCGCAGAACAACTTTATATACAATTATGAAATCAATCTGGTACTTATTCAAGAAAACCGACAGGAGGAAAATAATAATTGAAACTCGAAGAATTGTCAATCTTAGAAAATGATTTTGCGACATACATCTACAATTCTTAAAAGAAAATTATAGATTTGGTTGTATATAAGGCTAGATGCATTCTCACAATAATTAGAACCATCTAGCCTTACATACTTTGTCCCTATATTAGCGTAGAAATGGGCCAGTGCTGACAATTTTTTAAATTGTTAGTTGGTTGTATACAGTCTCTATTTTTTAACACTTTGTGTTATTTGGAGCTGGCGTGACAACATACTACTTGGTTCCGCAACTAGATGGCGACACGCTCACCACTCACTTAGTGTTTGGTTATATAGCTGAACTTTCGTGTGTTTTAAATATGCTCATACAATTAAGTTATGCTTTTCCTGGAATTTTTCGACAAACAATTTAAGAAACAAATTTTGATCAAGGAAGTCTAGTGTCATTTCATATTAGGGTTCGAAGCATGAACTGTCATGTGTCAAAGCCTAGTAATGATTTTTGTGAGAAAGCTAAAGGTGTGTTCACATTTCAATGGCCTTCCACATGCACATTTAAATGAATATGAGTAAAGACAGTTATTGACATCAATTTAAATTGTCAATTTTCAGCTAATACAGAGCAATGTTGCCTAAACTTAGTTTTTTTGTTAAGCTATAAAGCTAACACCATAAAAAAATAACTATAAGAAATTATATATATATATATATATATATATATATATATATATATATATATATATATATATATATATATATATATAAATCTTTTTTCTCATAACAAAGAAATGATAAGGCATTTTTAAAAACAAACAATTTTTAAGTTTTTCCGTTATCTTCAAAACCAAAATTTTGAGTTCCCCTATGTCATGATGATTAACTCGAAAATTTAGTTCATGATTTCCACATTAGTTTCTGGCTAAAACCGCGGCGTACCGAGATAAACCATAAAAGTATTAGCTTTGTGATACCTGTACATTAGCATAACCTAGAAACACTAACCTTTTAGATAGTTGATAGCATGTTTATACATGGTTAAATCTATCTTCTTGGCATGCCCAAGGATCATGAAGATTAAGAGTGAATGCATTATACTATTTTTATTTCATTTTCAGAGCGGACAAAGTAGAATGTTGACACAACATCTTGGGTGCTACACTGTACAATTTGGAGAAAGCAATTTATCACAATTTTAAGCTTAACTGTCATTTTGACAACAAATTTAATTTCATCAGATGCTGAATTAAAATGAACCGAATTAACTTACTGAGTCCCGTTTAATTAATTTTCTAATTGTGTTGGCCAAATGATCATAAGCTTCAAATTGTGTTGTAGTCAGTTGCGTTTTCCAAAATGTACAGGGTGTTTTAATAACTTTGACCGACTAGCATGTCCATAACAATTTTTCTTAGAGCTTTCGGATACAAAATCTAATTACAAATGTGGCACAGAGTAATTTTTGGAAACTATTTTCAAGTTCCTATCATAGCCGCAAGAAGGTGTTATAGCAACTGCCTATTTAAAAAGTTTTATTTTCTTGGAGGAATCGCTAATAAATATATAAATTTTGTAACGATTTAATAATCTGATACAAAATTTTGAACAATTTTTGTATATACCTTTTCTCTAGCTTTCCAAATAAAAAAGTTACAGCAAAAGTTGTAGAATGAATAGATCATAACTTGGACTTAAACAGATAAAAATTAGAACGGTTAATTTTATTTGATAGAGTTTTAATTGGTATTTAATATTTGCTGCGTATCGCATTTCAACTCATGATATGGTTTTCAGGGGGCGCTTTTCAGCAATAATTTAAGGTTTGTAATTTTTCTAACAATTTTCAAATAGAAGGGTAGAATTTTGTCATGTTAGTAGGATTATGAGTGAAAAAGTGAAAGAAATACAAAAAAAAAATCACGATATCTAGTAGAACCGAAGATATAACCAATCAAAATTGTATTCCATACTCCGCAGCACACTGTCAATATGCTAAAAAAATGAATAGTGGGCTGTGAAAATGTTCAGAATGGCATTCATAGATGTGGGTGCCTTAGATATTCGAACTGTTTTCCATCATTTTTAATACATAAAGAGCTCTTTTTATTGTAGAGGAAACGGCTGCTTGAATCTCTACTTGATATATGAATTGGATTGCTTGCTGGAGTCTTACTATCATATTTTCCCTGGTTGTGGGCCTAGTTTGATAAACCAAATCCTTTAAACCTCCCTACAAAGAAAAATGCATACATGTTAGGTCTGGTGATTCTGCAGGCCATGGGCATACATTGCCTCTTCCAATCCACCTCCTGTTGAACCTTGAATCTAAGTATTCCCTCACATTCCTGGCAAAATGTACTGGAGATCCATCATGCTGGAAGAACATATTTTGTCTTGTCTGAAGGGGAACATTTTCCATTAATATAGGTGGCTCAATTTGCAGAAACTTTAGATAATCTGCTGCATTAACTGGCTGATTAAAAATATAAGTACCTATAATGCTTTCTTCAACTATTTCACCCTAAACATTGATTTTCCAATGTCGTTGAAATTGTTCTTCCCGCATCCAATGGGGATGATTTTGTGCCCAGTAATGCATATTATGTAGGTTAATATTTCATACGCTGGTGAAAGTGGCTTCATGTGTCCAAAGGATTTTGTATATGAACTGCCGATTTTCTTCCTGCATGTTTAATAACCAATCAGAAAAATTTATACGACTGTCAAAGTCGTTCTCAGTTAAAGCCTGGTGTAACACTAGATAATATGGGTGCAGCCTAAAAATAATAATAAAGGGAAGTATAAAAATACCTCTTAATGCCAACAGGTATTTACGCCTTCTAAAACATTTATTTTATTTGAAATAATTGTATGAAAGGCTTAAGTACCTGTTATCATTTAAAATATTATGCACAGTGGTTACGGTTATTCCCAAATCATTAGATATTTGTCGAAAGCTCATTTGCGGATTCAGATCAATATAGACTAAGACATTGACGAAATTTGTTTCTGATCTACCACTTCTTTATCTTTGTATCACTGGTAAATGCATACTCTCTGTAGATTGAAATATTTGTGCCAACCGTGTGAATGTTGTTCTCCAAGGGTGATGCCTTTCTGGATATCTGGTATCAAATACCTTAGCCGCAACATTCGCGTTTTCATAACATTGGAAATAAACTACTAACATATCACAGGCTTGTTCCTTTGAAATTATCATAATGGCACTTAGAAATAGTGGAGCAGGGTTTTATAAATAGTTGATTCGTAAAACTAAATGTCAGATTGTCTGATGATTGACAGGAAGTCTTTTACTTAAGAGTTTTTTGGCATATTTCCAAAGCTAACTCTGCAACTTTTTTTAACATATTAACAATGTGCTGCGCAATATGGAATAAAATTTTTATTGGTTATATCTTCGGGTCTAATAAATATATCAATGTGATTTTTTTGTATTTATCTCACTTTTTCACTCCTAATCCTACTAACAGGAGAAAATTCTATTCTTCTATTTGAAAATTTTGAGAAAAACTACAAAACTGAATTTATTGTTAAATCTGACCACCATATCATGAGTTGAAACGCAATATGGAGCAATTAGTATTATATACCAATTAAAACTATATCAAATAAAAAAACCGTTTTAATTTATGTCAAGCTGTAGTTATGATCCATTTATTTTAGTTATTTATTTATTCATTTTACCACTTTGGCATTATTATCTCAATTAAAACTATAAACCGCTTGCGAACGATTGCTCTTAACAACCCATCAAATAATAATGTATTGCATAAATATCGCGCTTACCGCAATTTACTTAATAAAATAATTGATAAAATGAAAAATTCCTATTATTCCTCGCGACAAGGATGCTAGGAATGATATAAAAGAAACTTGCATCACTATTCAGGAAGCTACCAATAAAAATTGCAAGAAAACGAATCACCTAAATATGATCCGGAACTGCCAAAAAAACATTATCAAGGACACTAAAACCATTGCCACTGAATTTGATCACTGTTTCTGTAATATTGGGAAAAACTTGGCAAACAAGATACATGCAAATACAACACATTCTCTTAATAATCTCTCAAGTCCCAGCACCTCCTTATATCTTAAACCAGTATCTGAAGCTGAAATATTGCAGCACATCCAATCTCTTAAGTCAACCTCTAGCCTCGGCTATGACCCTATAACTAATAAAATTGTAAAAACATACTCAAGCTTCCTTACGAAGCCAATTACACATTTAGTGAATCTTACTCTGTCTTCAGGTAAATTTCCCACTGCTTTTAAACATGCCACTATTGTTCCACTACACAATTGATCTCAATAATTACCGTCCAATCGCTCTTACGAATGTTATTTCTAAAATAGTAGAAAAATGCATTAAAAATATATTAATACACTTCCTCAATAAACATAACTTTTTCAACAGATCGCAGTTTGGCTTCCAATCTCAGATCCCCGATTTCAACAATATCATCATCCACACAAGGCACTGTCCACAGAATCCAAACTGTGCGTACACGATTACTATAAACCGCACCGACTGCCTAAAATATTTGGGTATTTTAATCGATCAGTGCTTCAAGTGGACCCAACATATTAATTATGTTAACGAAAAGATTAGAAAAACAATCTATAAATTTAAACTACTTAGGAATATACTCAACTTCAAGAATCTGATAATAGTCTATCGTGATATCGTTGAATCTATAATAAACTACGGAATAACAATATGGAGCTTTGCCTACCCAGCTCACTTGCATTGCTTAACCATTACACAGAAATGGATTATTAAAACTATTCTGAAAAAAGACATGTATTACCCATCGTTACTAGTTTTCAGTGAATCCAAATTATTTAACATAACTCAATTAAGTGCTTATGCCGTACTCAAATATGTGCGTAAATCAGACAAATATAGATTTGTAATCAGTCACGAAAAGAATACAAGGTCATCCTCTGCAGGTAATTTAAAAATTCCTTCAAAAAATCTCACCGTGTGCATGCAGCACATAAGTTATTATGGTCCTAAACTTTTTAACCGGCTACCTGTTAATCTTCGCTAAAAGCCTTTACCAGCTTTCAAACGAGCTATCAGGGGATGATTGGGTGACAATACTGCCTTCCTAAATAGAATCTATAAATCGTGAAGAATTGCATTTAGACCACACCGCCTTATCTCTAGGTCATAAACTACTTAAACCTTGTGAAATTGTAAATGACTCTTCATGAAAGCTGAACGTGACAAAATGTTAAACTTTCCATGATATTGGCCTTTACTACACTAAAACCCGGGCACTCAAGGGTGTAACTCAAATTCGCATCTCTTTCCGTGGGTATATTTACTTACCTATTCTCAGATCTTTAAAAAAAAAGATAACTTACCTGCCCATAGGCGTACCTTGTTATGGTATATTACTTTCTTAGAAACGCATAATAAATAGACTACTCATCTGATCGCCTTCTTTAGTACAAACAAACCCCTTACGGGTTTACCGTACTCTCTATAATCTATAACATTTAACAGAATGAATATTGTACTTAGCTGTAGTGTAGATGTGTTAAATCATAAATTAATGTATCATATATATATATATATATATATATATATATATATATATATATATATATATATATATATATATATATATATATATATGATACATTAATTTATGATTTAACACATCTACACTACAGCTAAGTACAATATTCATTCTGTTAAATGTTATAGATTATAGAGAGTACGGTAAACCCGTAAGGGGTTTGTTTGTACTAAAGAAGGCGATCAGATGAGTAGTCTATTTATTATGCGTTTCTAAGAAAGTAATATACCATAACAAGGTACGCCTATGGGCAGGTAAGTTATATATATATATATATATATATATATATATATATATATATATATATATATATATAGATATAGATATATATATATATATATATATATATATATATATATATATATATATATATATAATGTAATGACAATCCTTATTTACCACAGCTATGTTATCATTGTTAAGTTTACTGTATTCATATCTTCAAACTTTCTCTCTGTATTTATTTATTATGGAACAATAAATTATTATTATTATTATTATTATGCTGTAACTTTTTATTTAGAAAGCTAGATCATGTGTAAAAATTGTCCATAATTTTCCAGAGATTATTTATAAAAATTTCTGTGTCGTATTTATAATTCAAATTTTTATCCGGAAGCTCCAAGAAAAATGATTATGGAGATACGCTAGTCGGCCAAAGTTATTTGAACACCCTGTACAGGGTGCGGCACCCAAGATGTTATGCTTGTTAAATAAAACATACTTTCATAATATAGTATTTACATGTTGTTTTAGTGGAGAACATAGAAAAGGAGAAGACTGGTCACAAAGAAGCAAAAGAATCAACAAAGCACAACACACCAAGGTATACCAAGTCTCAGGCGAGACAGCGGTACAAAAAAGGAAAACAGTAAATAATAACTGCAGTTGGTTTTATTTAACATATGGCATATAATGTCATGTACATGCAAAGATTGTACTGAGATACCAGAAATTAACTTGGTCGAGCGTGGTCATGGGTAATAAAATTAACTGAGTTAGTACCATGTAGTTATGTCAATCGATTTTTGATTGTCATAGTTAGCGAGCAGTTATGATGAAGTTTTATTGCTTTCATAATAATAACTAGTTTCTGAATTATGGTTTTTACCATAGAGTACAAAATGTACATGTGTCCCATTTTGGTTGCAATTGCTGCATATCTCGGTTATTAGTAAAGATAGAACCTTGCGGTTTTCACGAACTTTACCTACTTTTTTGTGAAATGAGAGATGCCACAAACAAAATTGTCATAGCCCTCTTAGTTTCCAAGCTACAGAGCGATATTGAAAATATTGCATTTTCAGGTTGCCCTTGTATTTCAGTTGTCTGGTAACTTGTCAGAAAGGTAAAAACGAATCATTTTAGAACATCTTACGTAAAATCTAGTGGTGTAGTTAGTTTTTTCTAATTATTACTATTTCTGAAATATGGCAGTAAACTAAACTTTCGAACATTTTGAGAAATACAATATGTTTGCTTGTTTTATATTAAGTAATGAAATTGTTGAAGGGGCGTCTGTATATTAACAGGGAAATAATTGGTTTCAGTTATGTTTAAATACTATTGCTTCATTTTTATTTAGATATCCAGAAATGAGGCTAGAATAAGAACGAATTTACTTGGTCACGGATCATTTAACAAACCTTGTTCAAAAACATATAATAAAGATAATTGAGGGGTTCAGGACGTTACAGTTTTGGATAATATAGAAGCTTACTCTACATACTCCTATAGAGCCATTGAAAGGAGCAGAGGAATTCCATAAACTAAAGTTCAAAAAATTCTAAGAACACCAATATCACCCCTGCAAATGTAGGCTTGTGCAGCATCTATACCCTGGGGACGCTCAACGTCGAGTGGTTTTCTGTAATTGGTATCGGGAAAGATGATATATGGTTAGAGATTGTGCAATGAAGGTTGTATGGTCAGACGAAACTCATTTTAGTAATTCTGGTATACTTAATAGGCACAATAGCAGATTTTGGTCCCAGGAAAACCAACACCAAATATTTCCCACACGACAGCAGGGAAGTTTGGTCTAAATGTGTCTTGCTTCATATTACGAACACAGATAAAATGTTATATATTTGAAGGAAACCAAACAGCCAATTGCTACATTGAAATTTTAGAGACAGCTATACCAGAATGCTCGATAATGTTCTTTTAGCGCATGTAAACCAAGTTAATTTTCAACAAGACGGGGCTCCTGCACACTTCTCAAATGGCAAGGTTATTTCTGGAGAATAATTTTCTAAATCAATGGATCGGAACCAATGTGCCTATAAAATGGCCCCCTAGGCCTGTCTATATTGGATTTGTTTCTATAAAGATATCTGGAGAATAAAATTTACAAAGTTCATTTTGATAATATTCAAGATTTAGGAAACGCAATAAGAGAAAGTTTTTGCTACTTACAAAATCATCCAGTTGTTTTGCTTAATTCCTTTAAACAAATAGGAAAAATATGCGAAGCATGCATACAACAAAATGTAAATCATTTTGAATAGTTCTTTTGATTTGCTAGATTAGTTTAGTGCTTATGTTACGATATTCAAAGTTGGTTTTTGCTAATAGGCTTATTGGATAATAATTATTTATTGATGTTATTTCTTTTTGTTACATAAATCTAGGTAGGTAGCATTGTTTTGCGCAAAATTAGCAATATATATATATATATATATATATATATATATATATATATATATATATATATATATATATATATATATATATATATATATATATATATATATATATATATATATATATATATATATATATATATATTGATAAATAGCTGTTATTAAATAGTTTTCTTCATTTATTGTTAGCATATAGAAATAAATAAGCAGCAGCATTTTGTTGCATGGCCTACTGCAAAATTTTGAATGCCAATTATGAAAATGAGTATTTTTTTCTTTGTTTATTAAAATAGACCTGTAATGTTATATATTATTGAAAAGCTTGTGGAAATGCAAGTTAATTTCTTGGCAAATACACAGGTGTCCCGTTTAGAAAAACAAAACATTGGTCAATATCTCAAAAACAGTAATATTTAAATAAAAAAAACTTACTACACCACTAGATTCTCTGTAAAATGTTCTAAAAGGATTTGTTTTTACATTTTTGATGAGTTGTCAGACAACTGAAATACAAGGATCAGCTGAAACTGCAATATTTTCCATATCGCCCTGTAGCTCGGAAACTAAGAGGACGATGACAATTTCGTTTGCGCAAATTTCGTTTCACAAAAAGTAGCTCAGGTTCGTGAAAGCCGCAAGGTTCTATCATTACTAATAACCGGGACACCCAGCAATTGCAACCAAAATGGGACACACAATACATGAATTTAGTATATTTTTAAACTGGTATACTAGTTAATGGAATTTGAAAATACAGTGAAAGTTTGTGTTTGGACAATGCTCAAGAACAATTTCATATAAATTGTGACATAATTATTTTAAAAGGATGACGCCTAAAAGTTAAGATGATGGGTTTCCATTTCATGGCCACGTGACCATGGTAATTTTTAATACCATTGTATAATGTTTGTACAAATTTGAAGAATAATTAGGGTAACTTAATTTTAATGAGGCTCCCTTCATATATATTCCTGATAG
Source organism: Tillus elongatus (assembly GCA_964006375.1). Lineage (NCBI taxonomy): Eukaryota > Metazoa > Arthropoda > Insecta > Coleoptera > Cleridae > Tillus > Tillus elongatus. The sequence continues at coordinate 184,149,956 of OZ023262.1, read as the reverse complement.
AGTAGAACAATTAATCTTCAAAGTAACTGGTATAAATCACAATCTATAGTGTAGCTCTTAACTTGTGTTAAAGCTAATGCTATTGAAATATAATACTAATTTGTTATAGTAATATACAAACTGTTTGTTGCACTAACATAAGTGGATCAAATGCATTTGTCTGTTACAATAAATTGCATTGAATTTACGATAACAATATCTTTCACAAATATGATAGAATTGTCATATTTACACATTGTATTCATCACAATTTTTAAAGAATTCAATTAGTCATTTTATCCAACTTTTTTATTTAATTAAGCTGCTAGGGGCACCAGCGAGATGAATGCTGTGATGGTACAATATTATTAATTTGTTCTCAGGCAGAACAAATTTATTTTGACCCGCCTGGGACACGAACCCGATCCGGGAATGGACCTGTCAAAGTTGACAACCTGACGTTAGCTGGTTTGTAAACTAAGTCATGTTTCTTGCTTCTCCCAAAAACTGTATCTTTAGAAGTAATTTCTTCTATTAGTAAATTTTTAATTAAAAAAATTCACTAATAGAGAGGTATCGATGGTGAGACTTTGCAAACGTTTTTTCAAATGAGCGCAAACTAGGACCCCTAGAACCCATATCCGGGGTATGGGTATGTATATATATATATATATATATATATATATATATATATATATATATATATATATATATATATATATATATATATATATATATTACATGTGTGCGAGCCTTCAAAATTTCGAACCGAACCTGAACTCAAACCGAACCTTCGGTTCTAAAAATTGTTCAGGCTAGACGATGTTAAGTAGTTTGAAGTTTGAAATATGTAATTCTCCAAAGTAGTTCGAAGTTCGTTGCTCAAAAATACACCGACATTGAACTTTACAGGCATTCAGTATGCTGCCAAAGGTAGCGAGGTTGTAACTCGGTAGCAGCCCACTTAACTTGGTAGCGGCGCTTTAAACGCAGTATCAGTCCCATTGAGTCGGTAGCGTAATTTCCAGAGATTTCACTCAAGCATATTCTTGACAGTTTATCCGACACTGAGACATGACAGAGGCATTTAATAATCACAGAATACATTTTTGTATATATTCTAGCATCCCAGTGCCTTTTTCGGTTACAGCATTGTAAGGCAGTGTTCAAAACTGATCTGTAAAGTAAATTTTCAGGATTTATGGCGATAATTGCAAAATGTCTTCTGGAAATGCCAGATTAGACATGCTTCATTTCACAGTGAATCAAAACAGTTTAAGATTTAGATGCAGGAGACAGTTAAAGTTTTAAGTGGTTATTATAGAGGTACCTATCATCCCTACTTTTGACCCCCTCAATCTAGCTTTGCTAAAACTGCCTAGCTAAAACCAAACAACAACAAAATGTTAATAATTGAGCTAAGCTGTAGATGTTGAAGTTTAAAGAGGTGTTGTACTTTTGATTCAATGTTGACCAATCTCATAACTAACATCAGCACCGCAGGGCATTTTCATCCAATCAGCCTGCAAATTTTGCTGAACTTTTCCTTTTAAGTACCAAATATTGTATGCTACAATGTACCTAAATTTTGTATTTAAGGAAATTATATGTGGAGATTGAAGAATTTTGGTTAGTTCGATGTTCGATTTTAGATTTTGAAGTAGTTCGAAGTTCAACTGTGAACCTTAGACATACTATTTCAGAGGTTCGAAGTTCGAAGCAACATATTTGCTTGGGTTCGTGTATAGTTCGGTTCAAAAAAAAAACATGTGTTTGCACACTTCAAATATATATATATATATATATATATATATATATATATATATATATATATATATATATATATATATATATATCCCACCGATAACAAAAAAAGTACTTAACTGATTTGGATGAAACACGGCAGGTACCTATCTTTTATTAATAGCTTGGATGAGTTTGTTAGCCAGGAAAATCGGACAGGTTTTTCCGGGAAAATTTTGAGTTTTCTTTCCCAAAAAATTTTTATCTTCGAAAATTACAAAGCTATTTTAATGAAATTTGGTGGATATATTGCCTTGGGAGAGACCTTACTACATACCAAAATTCAACTTTCTAAGTTTATATAAAATTGAGTTATTTAAATTTAAAGCATTTAATGTAAATTCACTACCATAACCCACTTGCTGCGCTCCGAACTTTTTATGTTATTCTTACGAGGAAAAACATGAGTGTATTTGTATTTATCATACAAGACCAGCAATTTTTTGTGGAACGTATTTGCAGTTATGAAAGCCATTGTGGTATTTTCAACCATTTTGACTTATTATATTGCTGACAAATATGTCATAGTGTGATTTACAATAGAGCTTATTGTGCAGAGCAAAATGTCTTGTCATGTCATAAGATTATTATTGGCATGACACACTGATAAGTCCCAATAAGGCATTTTCTTGGCCAAGCTTGTTTAAAAAGTGTAGTAGTAGCTTGAATTTTTAAAAATTATTACAATTCAAGGGAAATAGCAGGGGTGTGTGAAGCTTTGAAATTTCCACCCGAACCATCGGTTCAGAAAATTGTTCATGCTAGGCGATGTTAAAGTAGTTCGAAATGCGTAATTCTCCAAAATAGTTTGAAGTTCATTGCTAAAACATTGTACGAAATTGAAGTAACAGACATTTAATGCTGCCAAATGTAGCGAAGTTGTAAGTCAGCAGCCCCATTAACTCAGTAGCTACTCTTTAAACTCTGTATCAGTCCGATTGAGTCGGTAGCGTAATTTCAGGAGATTTTACTCATGCATATTTTTGGCAGTTTTTGGGACAGATTGAGACATGTGAGAGCCATTTAGCGATCACATAATTGATTTTCTATATATATATATATATATATATATATATATATATATATATATATATATATATATATATATATATATATATATATATATATATATATAACGCCATTTTCGGTTACAACATCATGATGTCAGTGTTCGAAAGCAATCAGTAACGTAAATCAGAATTTATGACGATAATTGCAGATTGCCTTCCGGAACCACTAGGTTAAACATGCTTTATTTCACAATGGACCAAAATAGTTAAATATTCTCAGGAGACAGTTAAAATTTTAAGTGGTTATTATATACCCATCATGCTCCCTTTAGCCCTTTCAATCTAACTGTTTGCTAAAACAGCCTAGCTAATACCAAACTACAAGAAAATATTTATAATTGAGCTTAGATATAGATGTAGAAATCTAAAAAAGTTTTCATTATGTTTTTGTATTTTTGATTTGTTGACCTATCTTCACAACTGACATCAGCACCAGAAGGCATTTTGATCCAATCAATCTGCAAATTTTGTCAAACATTTCCTTTTTGTAAAAAGAATAGGGATTTCCAGGTACCAAATATGCTATGCTACAATATACCTAAATTTTGTATCTAAGGAAGTGATATATGAACATTGAAGAATTTTGGTTAGTTTGATGTTTGATTATAAATTTTTAAGTAGTTTGAAGTTCGAGTGTGAACCTTAGACATACCATTTCCGAGGTTTAAAGTTCGAGGCTATTTGCTTGGGTTTGTTCATAGTTTGGTTCGAAAAAACATGGGTTCGCACACCTATAGAAAATACTCCTTTAGAAAAACACTTAATTTACATTAAATAATGCAAAATCAAGAGAAGAAAATTATTTATTTCTGCTAAACAACTGCATTTGTGGATACACTTCTAAGCAGACTTTTTTTTGTTTTGCATCTTTATGATTTTGTAATAATAAAATGACAGAAACCTCTTATGGTTTCTCGAGCCCTGGAATTGGAAGAGTTCGAAATCCACAAATTATCAAAAGGTAACTTTTAACAGGCACTGAACGACCTACATCACAGTGCTAACAAACGAAAAAAAAGTCAGTTGCGTACAGGTTTTTTAAAGAAAATTATTGTAGTGATGGAGCATACGCATGGTCCTGGTGAAGCAGTTCACACTTTTTTAGCACTAAAATATGTATTAGTTTAAATAATTTTCACCCTCCAAATTTCATTCGGATTGATACAGTTGGTTTGGAGAAATTTGGAATAAACCAAACAAAAAAATCTTTATCACCCTGTAGCTATGAAACAAAGCTAAATCGAACCCATGTTGATATGAAAAAAAGTCTTATTTTAACGTGAGGAATCTACCACACGTGATGTCACATGTTTTTGAAACACCTGTATATGAAACACTCTTAATTCTTCATAATGAGTAACATTGTGTATTTTTGACAAACTTTTAAGAAAAACCTGTGTGCATGTTATGTAATTTCAGGTGAGATGTTTTAGTAGATTTTGTATGTGGTAGAGTGACGATAACTGTTTATAAATTGTTCTCACCGTGAAATCAAAACAAACTTTTTTGCGATATAAATTCTGCTGATATTTAATAAATATTAATAAGAACTTATTTACATTTAGCAAAAGGTTTAAGATTTTGGTTCACCTAATAGTTAACCTCTTAATTGTAATCACTTGTAGATTTAAAAAAAAACTAAATTTAAAACTTTAAAAGAATGGGGTCGTAACAAAAAAAAATTTTTATTGCGTATTTTGAAAGTTCGTATGAATATGACGCTGACACATCAGTTATTTTTCTTTAAAGTTGTCTAATATCGCAGACAAAAATTATCAAAGATTGCAATAAGTCAGTCTATAAATTTGAATTTCAAATTTACGTCACAAAATACACATAAGTTGTGCTTGCGACAGAAGATAGCTCTGGCAGCAAGCGGTTTGCACCCTTGTGTCAGTAAAAGTTTTGCGACTAATGACAGGAACACATTCCACAAACCAACAACCGTCAATGCTCATATACAATACATGGAACGTGTGCCTGTGATTAGTGGGCCTGACAGCTGAGGGTGGCCATTTTAATTTGAATTAAAATATTAAAATGACTAATGATGTTTATGACAGTATTGCAAGGAGTCTGCTGGAAATTCAGATTTATAATTTTAAGACAATTTTAGATCAATCAGATGCTTTGACGCTAGTATGTCACAAACTACAGGCTTTAAAATCAGGTGAATTTTCATTTCTTTCTAGAAAATTTACTATAACGAAAAACTCTAAAATTTTTCCATAAAGCTCTTTTATTACAACCAGTCATTAATTTCTATACAATCAAAATTGTGATTTTTGATTATGTGTTAAGACCCCATTATAAAATGGTTGGTTAACTTAAGTCAACCTCTTTTCAATCATTTTGAGTTTTATTTGTGATTGACAGTATTGTGATAAATTGTATAAATATCAAATTATTCAGCTCTAGTATGTATTCCGTGGTACAATAATGTTATTTTAATGTCCAACCTAATTTTGATCCAGCTTAAATTTTTCCTAATGTACACCCTTTAAATTAAATTATTATAAATATTAAATTCAAATTATACATTATGTCGTACAAAGAAGCTATGCTTGTGCTTGCGCTGGAACATGATTTTGAACAGCCTCTTCTTAAACGTTTAAGAGTCCCTACAGGACAGGGAATCGCTGAGGTCCCTAATAAGCTGGGTGGCGAGCATGCTGGAGGACAGGAGAGCCTCGCTGACCTTGAGGAGCCGGGGGCTGGACGTTGGGGTGACTGGCGGCTGTCCTCAGGGCAGCTGCCTTTCGCCTCATCTATGGTGTCTGGTTATGGACGGCCTCTTGGAGCGGCTCTCTGAGAATGGCTTCTATGCCCAGGCGTACGCTGATGATGGGCTGGTCCTAGTCACCGGCAAATTCCTCGGCGTTGTCTGTGAGTGCATTCAAGCTGCCTGTAGCATAATTGAAAGGTGCTGTGGTGAGCTGGGACTCTCCGTAAACCCGGCGAAGACGGAGATGATCCTATTCACCAACAAGAGGAATGCGGAGGGGTTCAGGGTGCCCGTGATGTTTGGAAAACCTTTAGCTTTAGTGCAGGAGATTTGACCTCTGGGGGTGGTCCTGGACTCCAAACTAACATGGTGGTCGCAAATAGAACGAGTAGTGAGGAAGGGAGTAGCGATCCTCTGGCAGCTGCGTCCAGTGATAGGGAGGACCTGGGGACTTAATCCTCGGATCCTTCATTGGATTTACACTGCAATCGTCAGGCCGAGAATCCTCTTATGGCGTTGGTCTGGTGGTGTTGTGTGAACCAAACTACTACCAGGAAGCTGGCCAAACTCTAAAGGCTGGCAATCCTGGGTATCACAGGTGCTATGAGGACGACACCCTCAGCCGTGCTAGAAGTCTTATTGATGCTGCCACCGCTTCCCATCTGTATCAGAAGGGAGGCTATGGCGTCACATCTTAGAATGCGAGACTCTGGAAACTGGTGCGGAGAGGGAGCAGTAATAGGGCATACAAGAGTCGCCAAGGAGGTGGAAAAGGACATTCCGATTTCCGCCACAAAGGTACGGAATGCCAAGGACGATATTAGGTTGACTAGGCCATATACCCTCAGGATCCCCAGTGGGGATCTGTTGAGGGAAAATGAGGTTGCATTCCAGCTCGCAAGCCTGGACTGTTTTACCGACGGATCGCGCCTGGAGGATCAACAATCCTCCGGGGCAGGAATATAATCGAGCGCCTGGGGCTTCGCGAGAGTTATGCTCTGGGCGCATATACCACGGCCTTCGAAACAGAGGTGTACGCTATCCTGTCTGTGGCCAATAGACATGATGTGAGGAGGAGCCCCGAGAAATGTGTATACAATTGCTCCGATAGCCAGGCAGTCCTCCGGGCAGTCTGCACGGCCAGAATGAGGTCAACACTGGTTCAGGAGTGCGCTGTCGCCCTCAAAGGACTAGCCAGGACAAAGGAGGTGCAACTGGTGTGGGTTCCGGGATACTGTGGCATAGCGGGGAATGAGGTAGCGAATAATCTCGCAAGGCTTGGTTCCCGGCTGAGCTTCTGTGGCCCGAAGCCTGCGATAGGTATAAGTAGAAAGACAGTCTCAGTCGCCTTAGGCAGGTGGACTGAGGAAGCCATGGAGAGGCACTGGGGGTCGGTTGGTGGCTGTAGGCAGGCGAGGGACTTCGTGGAGGGGCCGGACAGAGATAAAGCTGTCTGGCTACTCGATAGGAGTCGACCTACGTTTCACCGCATCCTTGGGGTGCTGACAGGCCACTGCGCCCTTAGAAGACACCTTACATTGATAGGCGTAGAGAGGGATCCTATTTGCCAGGAATGCGACGAGGATGAAGAAACGTCTTATGAGGTCTAATTAGGTAAGTACCGTCCAATTGAAGACTGTCACGGCCTTCATTTCAAGGTCGAGGCGGTTTGGTAACGGAAGCGAGGACGAGTAGAGCATAGTTGCTGGGTTACTGGGGTTGGCAAAAAGGGCCACATTTCTACTACTACTACTAAACGTTTAAAAATCAAATTATTTTGCTCTGTCACTTTCTAATTTTCAACAATGTTTTTCTTCATCTGCGGTGCCTATTCCCACCAAAGTTCCTGCTACAACTGGAGATTTAAAACCCATTTAATACAAAAACCATTCCTTCTTTCAAACCAAAACTTCCCAAAAAACATTATTCCATAGTACAAAAATGTTGACACTCTTATCTCACAAGTTAATACTATTTTATGGTCAGACTTATTTTTGAGAAAATCCATTTTTGTTGATTTCATTTCACGTAGGTACCAGGTGGCCAACTAAGGTATTAGCATTAGCCATTGACCACATCTCAGAAACAAATTATCGTGTGTATGTCTATTTGCAACAGCATGTATATGTTACATTTTAACATGTGCCTGCAAATATATACATTCTAGAAAATAGGTTGGATAAAAATTCTGTTAAACTGTTTTTTAAACGTCTGTCTATTTCCGCGCCAATGGCCAATCACCGACGACAGGAAGCAGTTTCATCTTACTATCCTGGGTATTTTGCCGACCCCCTACCTTTCTGTGAGGAGAGTAGAGATATAAGGTGCCCAACATTGCATGGTACACGGGACCTAGGGTTTCATGTCCCTCCAAAGAGTGGAACGTGCAGACATTTAACTTGCTCAAACACTATGCCACAACCTTGGTGGGTGTTAATATACCAGTAGCAGCTGCAAGAATGAAATGATCCCCTACTGCTAGGAGTGGAACCCAAAACCCATCGACTCAGGGGCACACCTTCTTACCACTGAACCACCGAGGCTGCTATCTTAAATTTTAAAATAACATAACATGTTATATTGGTACAGTGTGATGCATACTTGGGCTGAGTATGTAAATTTTATTAGTTACAAATGTAACACAAAAGTTTATATTTATAATTTATTTTATACCAAAAAGTAATCCTAAATAATATATCTAGTCTTACTGCTGTAACGTATGTATTTTTTGTTTTGTTATATTTATGTTAAAACTTAGCCTTGTACAAAATTAAACAAACTAGTTAAAGATGTCTTGCTTTTGTAATATCTTTATCAATGTAAATTATTTTATTAAGTATATCTATATTAAAGAATAAATGTAACTATTGTTCTTTTTTTAATAAACAATTCTCATGTGTTTTTATAGAAAAATAATTTAAAACTACATATGCCATTTCCTTGAAAACTAAATAGATATTTGAAATTTGTCGAATATGTTAGATTAAAAAAGACAAAAGGCAGAACAAATTATTTCCATTACCACACATAGATGGCACTGCTATGCTTTTGATAAAGAATAGAATTCTGTTTAAGCTTGTTTCTATTCACCAGTTTCATAAAATCAACCGTTTCTTAGATATTTGAGGTTAAGTGTAGTGTGTTTTTGTTTTCTTCAACGTCAGTCTATTTACACGATTATGGCCAATCACCATCGCCAGGGAGCAGTTTCACCTCACTATCCTGAAAATTTTTCTGAAACCCTGTCTTTCTGTAAGGAGGATAGTGATCTTCAATGTGCCCAACATTGCATGGACACGGGGCCGACGGCTTTACGCCCCCTCCGAAGGGCGGAGCGTGTAAACATTCAACTTGCTCAAATACCTCGGTTGATGTTAATTTTACAGCATGTACTGAAAAAATGAAAGAGGAACCCTGGGAAGCAAACCCAGTACCCTTCGGTTCAGAGGCACGTGTTCTTATCACTGAGGCTCTAGGTTAAGTGTAGCATTGTATACAAGATAAAAACCTCCGCAATTTTTTTAATACAAATACTGGGCACTAGTTTCTTAGGAACATTTTAGATAATTAAATGGATACTATTAAACCATGGTAGTCGGGTGACTGTATAACTTCCGCTTTTGCTGGAAAACACAAGATTTATTTATTTTAAATAGGACAGACCATGTTTTTAGCAAATTTTCATTAAGAAAACTCACTAATAGAGAGGTAACTTTGGTAAGATTTTTGGAAATATTTTTCAAATGAGTGAGAACTAGGGTGCCTAGAAACCAAATTGAAGGTCCGTTTGAGTTTTTATAGGTTAATATATATGTATGTATGTATCCGAGCAATAACTCAAAAAATACTTAATTGATTTGAGCGAAACTTGGCACATATCTTTATTGTATTAAGACCGCGGACGAGTTTGTATATCAGCTATATTTCCCTGCAAAAATATTTTTGAAAACGCTATATTTTTGTAAGTATTAGAGTTACTAGAATGAGACTTTACATGTGGCTAGGAATGGTGTAAATAAACCTATGTTGTGAATTTTAAGTAATTTGGTTCACAATATGTAGAGCTTTTTCCAAATTCAAAATAAAATCTGATAGACATGCGTTCAAACGACTAAGTGGTTAAAGTCCAATGCCTGGCAGACAAAGTAGTTAACTGCCACGTGTAGATTGATTCATACAACAGGTATGAACCATACATCAACCGTAACCAAACATGATAAATAACAGGCATAAAACATACCCGAACCGACAATCGTGAAATCGCAAATGACAGACGACATGAAATTAAAAAATTGCAGAGTGATTGGTATTTAACTGGGGGATTCTATAAATGTTTAAAATACAGCTTAATGACAGGCCCAAATACAGTTTTAGAGTGAAAATGTAGCATAATATAGTGGAAATGTAAACAAAATCAAGTCGAGTCTCTTTAAAAATGATTTCTAAATAGTTTCTTCTTTTATCTTTAAACTTAAATATAAGATGTGATATAAGATCAAAACAGTCGTTGAATGTGTTTCAAATGACTAATTCTGTAATTAATTGTTACTTATACTTTATATAATATAATTTATCCCGGGCATGAAGGCGGTGTCAAGTATCATGTAAACAAAACGTTAGTTAACGTATCCTTAGATAGCTCCACACTACTGATGGAAAATACATTTACCCTGGGGCCTGTTTCTACTAGGCACCCACTATTACCATAGAGAACATTTTCCGACAGTGACCAGTGCTTAGGTAAATTATGCTTCAGAAGTTTCGCCAGCTCTAAATCGCCATATCAACTCGAACTAAGCTCCAGCTTGTGTTAGTAGAAGTGTACCAGCTCTAAATCTTTAAGTATATCATATTGCAAATTAAGCTCTGGCTGCGTCACATCAACCGCAGAAAACTGTGGTAATTAAAATTAATTTGAGATTTTCTTTATTTTTCGATTTTTAAAATCTTGCATTTTACAATTATCATCTTATTTTAAATACCTAGTAAATTCAACAACTCTGTTAATGTTTAATATTTGGTTATATATTAAACATTATAAACCCAATAAATGTCAATACACATACAAATATTAATGGCGTTGCTCACGTGACATTTATTCATTTATTTGTGTATTAATTTTTTTTTAATACACTTGTTTCATTTTGGTTACGTTGTATGTAAGCATGAACACGTAAAACTGTTACCAAGATAATGGCAAACGGGAACATTTACCGGGTACGGCAAAGCAAACTTAGCGTTCGTAGAAGGTGAATGACTGGGTTGGAATCGCTGGTACATGTAGTTTACCCATTTTGATTGGAAAAAATATCTAAGTAATGTATATAGAAATGGCAAGGCAATAAGTTGTTATCATTTAGCTTATTTTTACCAAAATCCACCAGAAGCAAATATCCCAAACAAAAGAATATTGCCGCAAAGTGACGTTTCCCCAGCCAATTATACTGCTAATTTATATAAAACCTTTACACACCGATGGATTAGACGACCTTCCAAGAAATGGCAAGCCAAAAGGTAACAGACTTGACAACGCATTGTTTTTCTTATAGAGACAAATTGAAGCAACATCTAATAATATCGAGGATATAAACTAGAACCCCATAAAACATAAACATTACCCTGGAAGTTATGCATAGAGTAAGAGCATAATTTTATGACAGATATTTCACTGCCGAAGAGTGAATTAGAAACGTTTAGCACATTTGCAAATTTAAAAAAGGTTAGCTTTGATTTTGTTACATTTTTGTTTTAAAAATACAAACTTATTGAATATCTATCATTAAGTCTGCCGCCCTGTGCTTTTAAAAGTGAACTCATTTTAGATACCACTAGTGGTAGCATGCTTGTCTTCTACGCAGAAGGTTGTGTGATCGATTCCCCCTCGATGAATGTATTTTTTTTTTAATTTTATTATGACATTTGGAGAAACAATAGTGTACATATTTCATATGTTTTGAACAAGATTTTATTTTTATTTAAAACGCTTGAATAACTTTGCCACCTTTGAGTCTGAAATTATAATTTTCAACAGATATTTTGTTATTGTTGGTATTGAAAAATCTGGTGTGATTAGGTTGACTAAAACGAAATCATTCAGGCGATTATTAAGGAAAAATAACTGCTACGTTTATAATTTGGTGCACATTTTACTTTTCAAAATATGAATTAAGTTTCCTTCTGTAAGGCTTTTATAACTTTAATGAAATTTGTATTAAAAGTTTTTTGTAAACAAATTTACACTCTATACATATAGCAAAATTATTTTTTTAAGCTTCATAGAAAATTGAGTTCTGGGCATTTTTCTCAAAAGGAGTTAGAACACAAGATTTTTTTTGATAATTATTAATTTAATTATTAATTATTGATGGTAACACTTTCAAAAGAATTCTTCAAATGTGAGCGTACTAGGACCTCTAAAATCAATCTTCAAGGTGTGTGTAAATTTAAAGTAGTAATTTTAGTAATATGCTGTATAATAATGGTGATCAATTCTTATGAAAATGCACTACTATAAGGCACTTCTCCATCCCGAAATTTTTCACAGTCAGGAAGATCATACATTTTTATGCAACTTTTAAATACAACCACATGATAAAAATTGAAATTGTATACAGATAATAGAAAAATACTGTACGTATTATAATGGAGGGTAATTTCACTTAGGAACTACAGATCGCTTACAGATTCAAAAAATAAAATTTTTGACATTAAGTTTTAGTGTTGTAAGTAGAGGTGTGCGAAGCTTCGAAATTTCAAACCGAACTCGAACCGAACCTTCGGTTCGAAAATAGTTCGAAGGTCGTTGCTCAAAAATACTTAGAAATTTAACTTTACAGGCATTGAATGCTGCCAAAGGTAGCGAAGTTGCGGCCCCTTTAACTCGGTAGCGGCGCTTTAAACTTGTTATCGGTCTCATTGAGTCGATAGTGTCATTTTAGGAAATTTCACTCATGCATATTTTTGACAGTTGGTGGGACACATTGAGACATAACGGAGCTATTTAGCAATCATAGAATTATTTTTCTTATATATCCTAGCCTCCCAACACCTTTTTCAGTAAGAACATTATGAGGCGGCGTTCGAAGGCCATTGGTAACGTAAATTTTCAGAATTTATGAGGATAATTGCAGATTGCCTTTGGAAAACACTGGTTTCAATATGCTTTATTTCACAATGAGCCAAAACAGTTACATATTCACAATCAGGAGACAAGTTCGGGATGCAGCAAGTGCGTTATGGTAGTGAATTTTCATAAGAATATATTATATATTGAGTTCAAATTTTAAGTGGTTATTTTATACCTATCATGCTCAATTTGAACCTTCTCTTGTTCGCTAGAACTGCCTAGCCAATGCCAAACAACAACAACCTATTTATAATTGAGCTGATTTATAGATCTAGAAATCTAAAAAAGGTTCAAATATTTTTTATTTTTGCATTTGGTTTAACGTTGAACCATCTCCACAATGATCAGCACCGGAAGGCATTTTCACCAAATCAACCTGCAAATTTGTCGAACCTTTCCTTTTTGTAAAAAGAATGGGAATCTTTTACATATCAAATATTGTATGTTACAATATTCCTAAATTTTGTATTTAAGGAAATGATATTGAACACTGAAGAATTTTGGGTAGTTCGATTTTGAATTTCTAAGAAGTTCGACTGTGAACCTTAGACATACTACTTCAGAGGTTCGAAGTTCGAGGCAACATATTTGCTTGGGTTCGTTCACAGTTCGGTTCGAACAAAACATGGGTTCGCACACCTCTAATTGTAAGTGCAGCTGCTTTATAATTACATATTCTGTTTACTCTGAATTGTTAATACAATCAAAATGGTACATTATACAAATGAAGACAAATTGCATATGATCCTGAGTTCATGGGGAATCACATTTTGATGTGATTCCCCATGCTGCGAAACCACTCGATGCAGTGATTTTTTTACACGGACCACAACCTGATGTAAAACATTTGTAAGTTAATGCTCAAACTTAAGAAGTTACCCCAGTTCAAAGAACAACTGATTGAAACGTGACACAAGTATTGCAAATTATTAATAATGATCAATTTTGGGAAGCAGCAAATGCAGTATCCTAGTGAATTTTCATAAGAATTGTACACTCTTAGTGCAGCCTTTTACTAAAATTAATACTTTAAATTTAAATAGACCTTAAAGATCGGTTTTAAAGGTCCTAAGACACGCTCACCTGAAGAATTTTTTCAAATGTGTTACCATCGATGTCTCTCCATTATCAAAAAATATTTTGTGTTGTGTTCTAGCTCCTTTTGAGACATGCTAAAAACTCAATTTTCTGTGGAGGTAGAGCATTAAAATTTGGTATATCTAGATACAGTAAATCTCTTTAAAATAAACTTATATTACAGATTTCATTAAAATTACAAAAGCTTTCCAAAAGAAAACTTAATTCATATTTAGAAAAGGAAAATATCTGCCAAATTAAAAACGTGGCAGGTATTTTTCCTTATTTTTCGTTTTAATCAAGCTAATCGGACTGGTTTTTCCAACAATAAAATAATTCTCTTCTTTTTTAGCAATAATAAAAAATGTCTGCTGAAAGTTATAATTTTAGACTCAAAGGTGGCAAAGTTATCCAGCCGTTTTTAAGAAAAATGACATATTGGTCCCAACATATGAAATCTGGACACTATTGTTTCAATCAAATATTAAGTTAGTGAAACAAAACGTTACATGTGCATGTTGTGGTAATAGAACCCGTGACGCCCGCGTGTCAAGCGAACAAACTCAAAAACTCAACAAACTTTATTTGTGTCACAAGAAATATTAAACAATAATGTACAGGGATTACCTATTAAGGCGTTGATACAATGCTCTAATTCTGTCTTAGCTGTATCACTGTGTTCACATTATAATAATTATATATATATAAACATATCTTATTATCTACTTTACTATTAGTATATTTATATCTAGATTGAGTTTTATAACAAATTACACTTAATTACAAAAACTGATCTTTAGACGGATGTATTAGCTAATAGATCAGGCGAACACTCTACCCCTGACCACGGAAGCTAGCTAATATATTGTGTTTACGTGGTACTTATAAATGCCACAACTTGCTACCCCAGGAAATTTTATTAGATTTGACGGAATGCAGGCCCAGACTTAAAGGAGCTGAAGGTCTGAGCGGACTCAGACTCAGAGAGAGGTTAGATGTTACGATACCAATTACCTGAGCTCAACATCAGCCCTAAATTTTATCTCTCTAGGTCAGAACTAGATTTTGAGGTTATTATGAGGACTCATCACAAAGGTGAATACCCAGACGCAGACAAAAACTTTTCACGATGACAGTGAAATCTATTACGACGACAGCGAAAATGTTAGGATGAAACTAAAGCCCGTTTCATGACTTTAACCCCAACAGCCACCATGAAGGTGTTGCTGGATCTGCTAATACTTTAAATTTAAATAGACCTTGAAGATCGGTTTTAAAGGTCTCTTTAAAATAAACTTATATTACAGATTTCATTAAAATTACAAAAGCTTTTCAAAAGAAATCTTAATTCATATTTAGAAAAGGAAAATATCTGCCAAATTATAAACGTGGCAGGTATTTTTCCTTATTAGTCACCTGGATGATTTCGTTTTAATCAAGCTAGTCGAACTGGTTTTTCCAACAATAAAATAATTCGCTTCTTTTTTATCAACAATAAAAATGTCTGCTGAGAATTATAATTTTTGACCCAAAGGTGGCAAAGTTATCCAGCCGTTATTAAGAAAAATGACATATTGGTCCCAACATATGAAATCTGAACACTATTGTTTCAACCAAATTTTAAGTTAGTGAAACAAAACGTTACATGTGCATGTCGTGGTAATAGAACCCGTGACGCCCGCGTGTCAAGCGAACAAACTCAAAAACTCAACAAACCTTATCTGTGTCACAAGAAATATTAAACAATAATGTACAGGGATTGCCTATTAAGGCGTTAAAACAATGTTCTAATTCTGTCTTAGCTGTATCACTGTGTTCACATTATAATAATTTTTTATATAAACATATCTTATTATCTACTTTACCATTAGTATATCTAGATTGGGTTTTATAACAAATGACATTTAATTACATGAAAAATGTGATAAAAAAAACTGATCTTTAGACTGATGTATTAGCTAATAGATCAGGCGAACACTCTACCCCTGACCACGGAAGCTAGCTAATATATATAAAGTTGGTCGGCGCATGCGTGTATACTATTTTTTAATTCTACTCATCAAGACGATTAACATGGCACCAAACACGTAGGAGTTAACTTAAAAACTAAAATATTGGTCTGCGCCATGCATGTATACTATTTTTGAATTCTACTCATCAAGACGATTGGCACCAAACACGTGAGGGTTAAGTTAAAAACTAAAAAAGTTGGTTTGCGCATGCGCAAACTGCCATATTTGAATTTCACTCGTCGAGACGAGTAACATGACACCAAACACTACACCGCTTAATAACAAAGTTGGTTTGCGCATGCGCAAACTGCCATATTTGAATTCCACTTGTTGAGGCGAGTAACATGACACCATATACTATACATCTACACCGCTTAATAACAAAGTTGGTTTGCGCATGCGCAAACCACCATCTTTGTATACGTCATTTTCATAAAAATCAAAATGACATGTCTTATTATTTAGACAGGTTAGATCAAATCGATTCAGATTCTAAAAATCCGATTCTGACCAAAGGTGCAGCCTCATCACTGCCTCCGGCGGCGGCATTGCATTCTACTCGCCAAGGCGAGCAACATGATATCAAACACTATACCTCTACACCGCTTAATAACAAAGTTGGGTTTGCGCATGCGCAAACCGCCATCTTTGTGTACGTCACACCACCAAATACAAAATAGGGAGTCCTCTTATTTTGACAGGTGGTTCCACCTGTCGTTCAAAAATTTAAATTTCCCGCGTTTTTCACTTCTGGTCGGCCATCTTGGACGCCATCTTACGTCATCTCAGGTTTGCCTCCTATTGGCTCTCCGTCCAGTGACGTCACACCGGCGCAGTGGCCGGGTGGTGGTCCCTGAACGCCTCATCTATACCTACACATATATATATATATATATATATATATATATATATATATATATATATATATATATATATATATATATATATATATATATATATATATATATATATATATATCTGTGTGTGTATGTGTTGGTGAGGCAGAGACAGGCAATTGTCAGCTGGCTTTGCAATTGACTAAACTTTAGAGATAAAATTATATAATGTTGTTTATACACGGAAATAACTTAGCATTTTGCGTTCCTGTTTAGCCGACATAAATAGACCTTTGTCGGCTTACCTGTAAAATTCGGTATCCGTGGGCCAGTGAGCCTACCTACGACGTCACATACATTTAATGAAATCAACTGTACTGTTAGACCTTGCTTTTTTATGTCCGTGTTGATCAGTCAGGTGGTCTAGGCTGTTGGGGCATAAGATGAAATGATTATTTCTTAAGGTTGAGGTGTCAATTATTATAACCTTCCTTGTTTTACTACAGATTTAAGTGCTGGTTGTTGTCAGCTTCTCTTCTCTATATGGTTCAAGACGTACCGCTCCTCATCTGTTACTGTTGCAAGTGTTTATAGTTATATGCTTTTTAGTTATTTAATTTTTGAAAACGTAGCCTCAGCGGTACAGTGGCTTGATATCCCAACAGTAGCGGGGGCTCATTTCACTTCTTCAGTAGTACATATTGTAAAATCAATCTGCCGAAGTTGTGGCATTGTCGTATTTGAACAAGTTATATAATATTTTGTCTAAACGATCCGCCGTTCGAAGGAGCGATGCTGAGCACGTTAAAGATCCTTAGACTGCTTTTTACACAAAGGGGTGTCTGCAACATTTTCAAGATAGTGAGGTGAAACGGCTCCCTGGAGTCGGAGATTGACTATAGTCGCAGAAATAGGCCGATTTTAAAGAAACAACATACAATACATCACAATATTCGATCTTACTCAAAAATAATTCGAAGCGTTCCTTTGTCGGGTGCTAACTGTATACCAAATTTGAAGATGATATCTCAAAGTTATTCGAAAGTTATTGCGCCTACTAACAGAGAGTTGTACTGGCCGACAGACCGACAGACAGACAAAAAAGTTTCGTTCCAGAATCAACATTTTTATATGTTTTGAGACTTTTACTCCGTTTTAACAAACAAAAGTTCGAAATTTTTGTCGCCGATATTCCACCCCCACACATTCAATACCAGATGTTTGATGAACTTGAAAGTTTTCTAGTAAAGAAACCCTAAAACGTTAAAATACTCGAGTTTTAACGAAAAACTGTAAACTTTCACCAAATCATCTCCCATTCATCCCCGACTCCCTGGAGCGATTTTACCCTTAAACAGTCCGAACCGTTCGTTCGTCGGGTGCTACCTGTATCCTGTATACCAAATTTGAAGACGATATCTCCATTCGTTCTAAAGTTATCGTGGCTACAAACAGACAGACAAAAAATTTCGTTCCCAAAGCATGTTTTCTATATGTTTTGACACTTTTTACGGCGTTTAAGCGAAAAAAAATTTGAAATTTTTGTCGCCGTTGCGATCTTCCACACGTTGTGACGATGTGGAAGTAAAATAATCAATATTTCACTCGAAAACAAAAAACGAGTTTTATTTTTTGAGGTTCCCAATCACTCTTAGCTTGTTCCACTTATTACAAAACACCCGTATATAGGAAAATAATCCTGCATCATTTCATCACCACATGAATCACCACAGCATAAATTGATTATGCTGTGGAATCACTGCCTGGTTTGCATGATATCTACGGGGGGCATTTTTACGCTAGCTTAATAGATTAGCCGATTGAAATAGTGCTGCAAATTAAATAATAACTTCCACATAGTTGTGATAATTTATTCTCTGCAGAAAGACATTCTCATGGAATGAATTTAGGGCCCACGACTTGGCCACAAAGCAAATATTTATATTCTGTACCCATAACCTTTTCAAACGTTACGTTACTCGAGTTTTATTGAAAAAATGTCAATTTTCACAAAATCACTCCTTATTTATCCCCTACCCCCTAAAGCGATCTTGCCCAAAAACAATTCGAAGCGTTCCTTTGTCAGGTGCTAACTGGATACCAAATTTGAAGATGATATATCAATTCGTTCGAAAGTTATTGCGCCTATTAACAGACGCAGACGTAGATGCCAACAGACCGACATACCGACAGACAAAAAAATTTCGTTCAAGAATCAAGTTTTCCATATGTATTGAGACTTTTTACGCCGTTTTAGCAAAAAAAGTTTGAAATTTTTGTCAACAATATTTCATTCCCGCACATTCAACCTCTAATTTAATTTTAGCACAGAATACTAGATGTTTGATAAAATTAAAAGTTTTTTAATAAATAAACCCTAAAACGTTATATTACTCAAGTTTTAACGAAAAAAGTCAGTATTCACCAAATCACCATCCATTCGTCCTCTAGCCGTTAAAGCGATTTTACCCGAAAACGATCCGAACCGTTCGTTTGTCGAGTGCTAAGTGTATACCAAATTTGAAAACGATATTTCAATCCATTTTAAAGTTATCGTGGCTCCAAACAGGTAAACGTACAGACCGACAGACAAAAAAATCGTTGCCAAGTCATGTTTTCTATATGTTTTGATTCATTTTACGACATTTAAAGGGAAAAAATGTAATTTTTGTCACCGATGCGTTACTTTCACACGTTGTGGCGATGTGGAAGTAAAAAACAAAGATTTGAATTAACTTTAATAGTTAGTTGTCTATAGTCTATGATAGTACAATTAAGCGATGTGAGGTTATTTCACTATGTACATCAGTTTTTTTTTAATGAAAACATCGAGTTTTGTGTATTAAACTGTTTACATAGGAATATAGAGATGTAAGTTAATTCGTAATGAAATAAAAGTGGTTTTATGGGGAAAGTGCCATGGTAAAACCAGATTTTTTAAGTGGTCACGCATATGATAGAATAAGTTACAGGAGCCGAAACTCTGCTAAATTATTATAGGGTATTAGTTGTTTAATAAAATCCCATAGAAATGTGAAAATTCGATCAAAAAATTAAAGATAATGTAGGAGATATGTTAAAAACACTCTCCTATAAAAGTGCGCTTTTTATAAAATAAACGAATATTAAGTGGATGGCTTTGCAATATATATATATATATATATATATATATATATATATATATATATATATATATATATATATATATATATATATATATATATATATATATATATATATATATATATATATATATATATATATATATATATATATATATATATATATATATATATATATATATATATATATATATATATATATATATAGGTCACAGTGTGTTCAACCCTACGCCTAAGAGAGATCTGGCAGTTCGTTGCATGGCTTGTATTGTATGTATCGTTTCGTCTACCTGCTTCGTTATCAGTGAAAGTAGTCGGGTCACGGCCAGGGGCCTTAGTCACGGTATTTAAAGGATTAAGAGGATTACAGGCATTTGTTGAGACAGATAATGGGGAAATGAAATTTTCTATTAAATTTATTGTCTTTTTGTGTGTTTGTAATGAATATACAATAGGTTTCGAACTAATGGGAAGACCATCATCTCTCTTATGTAAACAATCGATGCGTTTTTTTATCTCGATTGCTTCGCGGATAATTCTGGTTTTGAAGTTGTAAACCGGGGCTATTGTTTTGGCATTGTCGAAGTCTATTTTGTGTCCTGTATGAATATGATGTATGGCCAGCGCCGATGAGGGGTCGGATTTTCTAACTGCGAGGGTGTGTTCATATATTCTATTGTGGATGGGTCTATTTGTTTGTCCTACATAAGTTCTGGAACAGTCAGAAGCAACCGAGATCGATAAACGTCCCGATTGTTTAAATAAGAGAGATGATGGTCTTCGTGTTCCGATTACTTGGAAACCTATTATATCTTCATTACAAACACCCAAAAAGACAACAAATTTAATAGAAAATTCCATTGTCCCATTATCTGTCTCAACAATTGCCTGTAATCCTCTTAACACTCTTAATCCTTTAAGTAACGTGACTAAAGCCCCTGATCGTGACCCAAGTACTTTCGCTGATAACGAAGCAGGTAGACGAAACGACACATACAATACAAGACTTGCAACGAACTGCCAGATCTCTCTTAGGCCTAGGGTTGAACACATTGAGACCTTAGAGGCGATCTCCGGCGAGATTTGGGGAGTAGGCAGTTTGAGGCCCCGTAATCGCGCTACAACAACCCAACCCACCTTTGTCCACCGCTCTAAGGAGTAGGCAGATTGAGGCCTTATAGTTCATATCCTTACATATTTCCTTTATCTCTTGAAAATGGCTCCAAAACAGGAGCCGAACCGTCGAGTTTTAATAAATTCTGGACGCGGTGCAACCCGAGAACCATGTTTAAACTTTATTGATTACAGAATTACATACAATTCTATTTCAATGTCGAAAGGCGAATAGGATAGAAAAACAATAAAGTCGCCCAAAATTATTAGACTTAAATCATGAATACAAATGAAAATATCTACTTTACAAATAACATCTAAAAAAAGAAAAACAAACAAAACTCAGCATTCCTAACAACCAGTACCATAAAATGTAAACATTGGTAGATTAATATGACCTCTCTGTTTTCCCTTCTTTAACGTTCGTATATTCACTTGTGCCTGCCCAACCCCGCCCACTTTTACCCTCTTAGCCAGCATACACACATCCACCGAACTCTCCTGCAAACCGTCAAATAAGAGGAATCCAGCAATAAAGATAAGTAAACGATAACATAATTTTATTCATTCATAATAAAAGCCCTCAGCCTCAAGCTTGCCGATAAATAATGAAGAATCGTTTTAATCAGGCAGCATGTGAGATCAGCAAGGGCAGCTTCCAAACTTCCAATAGACTTTAAGTCCTTTAATAAAGGCGTTCTAAGTGGCTCATATATAGGACAATCAAATAAGACGTGGATGAGCGTCTCATCCCTCTGCAGATTGCATATCGTGCAAATCTCTTGAAATTTTAAAGTATAGCGACTACCAAAAATAGAAAGAGTTAAAGACCTCTTGTAGGAACAACATATTTGGGCGATCATTCTCTTATAAGTAATGGGAATGCTCAACCGCAAGTAAGTATTGTCAAAGCCTTCAAGCTTCAAGACTATATAAATCTCTGTACAGCAAGGTAAAACGTGAGTTAGAAATAGCGTCGAAATCGTTTTATTTAAGGGTAGTTAGATATTTATCAAGAATACTATCCGTTTTACTTTTAAGAGTACCAAAAGAAAGCTTTACCCACACTTCTTCGAAACCTAGCTTAAAAACAATGTCCCCAACTTGATTGAGCCAATTAGGTATACTGTGGGGCAACATCCCTAAGTTGCAGCATATATATATATATATATATATTATGTTTCTGGAAATAACAAACCAATGGCAACCAAATTTGGTTTATATTTATCTCTAAATTAAAAGCAAAAACTCGGGACGCAGCAAGTGCGTTATGGTAGTGAATTTTTATTAAATGCTTTAAATTTAAATAACTCAATTTTCTATAAACTTGAAGAGTTTAATTTTAAAACGTAGTAAGGTCTTCCCTAAGGCAAGATATCCACAAAATTTCATTAAGGTAACTTTGTAATTTTCGGAGAAAAAAATTTTTTCGAAAGAAAATTTTAAATTTAAATAACCCAATTTTCTCTTAATTTGGAAAGTTGAATTTTGGTACGTAGTAAGATCTCTCCTGAGGCAACATATGTACTAAATTTCATTAAAACAGCTTTGTTACTTTCGGAGAAAAAAAGTTTTTCGAAAGAAAATTTAAAATTTGAATAACTCAATTTTCTCTAAACTTAGACAGAATTTTGGTATGCAGTACAATCTCACCTGATATATATATATATATATATATATATATATATATATATATATATATATATATATATATATATATATATATATATATATATATATATAAACATATAAAAATTGAAACTGACCCCGTGACCCCGGATATGGGTTCTAGGGGTCCTAGTTCGCACTCATTTGAAAGAATTTTTGCAAAGTCTCACCATCGATACCTCTCTATTAGTGAATTTTTTAAAATAAAAATTCACTAAAATGTTATAGGCAATATTTTGTATGCATAACAAAATCTATTGTGTATTGCAAAGATTCCGTTTTTTGGCGCAAAAAGGTCAAGAAATACCAGAAAAAATAATTTGAAATTTGTATAGTTTTTCTTCTTAAAACGTTAAAGTCGAGATTTAAAACGTCAAAATTGTGCAACATTCAGACAAAGAACCTGAAACAAATACGGGTTATGTGGAGAAAATGACGCAAAAAACGTGTTTTACAAAGCCTTACGTTTCAGTTTCAACCGCCATATTGTCCTTCATTTTACTAAAATACTTCCAGAAAATTCATATCAAATAGGTATAATAGACTATAATTTGTAGCGAATTTTTGTAGAAAAAAATCGCTCTAGAGGAGACCCCAACTTTTTAATTTTGAAAAGGTTTCTTCAAATGAGCGTAACCTAGACCCCCTAAAAGGTATAAATAATAAAAAGTTTTTATCCGTTTACATATACTATACAGAATATCCGGAAATGACGAACAAAAAATGCAGGGGGTTATGCTACTTAAAAAGTTATAGTAACACAAGGTCCTATAGCATTTTTCTGGGAACTCAAAAATAACAGAGTAACATTGTCTCAAAAACATGTTTTCTTTCAAAGATTTGTTAACTTTTTTTTGGCGTAAATCGATTCTCTTCAAATTTGGTGCACTCGTATATATTACAATTTTGCATCTATGTTGCCAATTTGATGTGGTTCCCTATTGGAATCTAAACGCCGAAACTTTTTGGCTTTAATTTTTATGTCAAATCCAGCAACAGATAATTGAAGGGAATCGTAAAATATTCAAAAAGCCCTCTTGCTACATCTCGCTAAAACTAACCGTTTTCGAGAAAAACGTTCTTAAAGATTTACTTGTATTGATTGCACATGAAATCACCTAATCTGATTTTCAATATCAATGGAGTGTGCTTTGAAAACATTCTCGGCAAACAAGATCATGTGACGTCAGTTTTGACAGATAACAGTTTCTTGTGCATAGTGAGATGTAAGACAGGAATCGCCATCTCGTTGCGGAACCAAGTACTATGTTGTCACGACAGCTCCAAATAACACAAAACGTTATAAAATAGCGACTGTGTACAACCAATAACAATTTTGTAAATTGTCAGCCCTGGCCCATTTCTTCCCTAATATAGGAACAATGTATATGTAAGGCTAGGTGTATTCTCACCACAATTACAACCGCAGACCGGTTTCGCTCTAATTAGAGCTCGACAGTACGGTATACTAATTGCAGCGAGAAAACACCTATAAAGTAATACGGCTATGGATAGCCAATCTCACATCACATAGTGAGATGTAAGACAGGAGTCGCCATCTCGTTGCGTAACCAAGTAGTATGTTGTCACGACAGCTCCAAATAACACAAAATCTTCTAAAATAGAGACTGTGTACAACCAACTAACAAATTTGTAAATTGTCAGCCTTGGCCCATTTCTTCGCTAATATAAAATAAATTTTATGCTTTAGAAATAGTCCAGGTTTATTAGAAAATAAGATGAATAATAATAATTATAACCCTGTAACTCCGTTATTTTTGAGTTTTCAAAAAAAAAAATGCCACAGAAACTTCTGGCACTAATTTTTCGAGTAGCATAGCTGCTTGATTTTTTTGCTCATCATTTCCGAACATCTGTATAGAGACTATAGCACGTCCCAAATTTAGAACTCATTTCTCTATGGAAAACCGAATTTTCAACATTTAAAAAAATTAATGGGATTTCATGTGTATCACATAGATGAAACTACAATTTTTCACGTCCGTGGTGGTCCTTTAGACTCTGAGTGAATTTTCGTAGAAAAAATTCACTAATAGGGAGATCCCGACTTTTGAATTTTGAAATTTTTTTTTGCAAATGAACGCGAACTAGGACCTCTAGAACCCATATCCGGGGTCAGTTTCAATTTATATATATATATATATATATATATATATATATATATATATATATATATATATATATATATATATATATATATATATATATATATATATATATATATATATATATATATATATCACACCGATAACTCAAAAAATAATGGACCCATATCCGGGGTCAGTTTCAATTTATATATATATATATATATATATATATATATATATATATATATATATATATATATATATATATATATATATATATTTGTGTGTGTGTGTGTGTGTGTATCACACCGATAACAAAAAATAATGGATCGATTTTAATTAAATTTGGCACGTACCTTCCTTTTGTAAGTAGCTGGGATAAGTTCGTTAGTGTGTGTGTGTGTGTGTGTGTGTGTGTGTGTGTGTGTGTATCACACGCCGATAACTCAAAAAATAATGGGCCGATTTTGATAAAATTTGGCATGTACCTTCCTTTTGTAAATGGCTTGGACAAGTTCGTTAGTCGGGAAAATCAGACGAGGTTTTCCGAAAAAAATTTGAGTTTTCATTCAAAAAACATTTTTATCTCAAAAGATAAAAAAATCCTGGACGCAGCAAGTGCGTTATGGTAGTGAATTTTCATAGAAATGATCTGGCACAAAATATTTTATTATAACTTTTTTTCTTGTAACGTAGAAATTTGAATTTTGGTGTATAGTTTACTTTTTATATAGTACACCTACCTACCAAATTTGGTTATCATAGCTTTTTATTTTTGGAGATAAAATTTTTTTTCGAATGAAAACTCAACATTTTCACGGAAAGCCTCGTCTGATTTTCCTGACTAACGAAATTATCCAAGCCATTTACAAAAGGAAGGTACATGCCACATTTTATCAAAATCGGTCCATTATTTTTGAGTTATCGGTGTGATATATATATATATATATATATATATATATATATATATATATATATATATATATATATATATATATATATATATATATATATATATATATATATATATATATATAAATTGAAACTGACCCCGGATATGGGTTCTAGGGGTCCTAGTTCGCGCTCATTTGCAAACATTTTTTCAAAATTCAAAAGTCGGGATCTCCCCATTAGTGAATTTTTTCTACGAAAATTCACTAAAAGCTATGATAACCAAAGTTGGTAGGTAGGTTTACATTTACGATATAAAAAGTAAGTAAACTATACACCAAACTTTAGATTTCTATGTTACAAGAAAAAAGTTATAATAAAATATTTTGTTCCAGATCATTTCTATGAAAATTCACTACCATAACGCACTTGCTGCGTCCAGGCTTTTTTATTTTTTTAAACAATAAAGTTATTTTTATTAAATATAATGGTGCATAAAAGGAGATGCTATCTTTTTCTTACTCAATAACTCTATGGCAATTTTTAACTGTTTTTTATATTATTTTAAAACTATTGTTAGCGTTAGCAAACGTTTTAATCTCCGGATAAGCCAAAACCAGGTAGAAAAATTTGAAAATTATATAAATATTACAAATGAGTCTTATCTCTGTGTGTGTGCAACAGAGATAACCTCTCCTTTCATTCAACTATAATACCTGCAGCCAAAGTAATCAATACAGTGAAAGTTGGAGAATTTAGGGCTCTTAACACTCTGCCAGCATGAGAAAAAAGAAAACATTTAGAAAAGATTATAGACTTACAGTTAGTCAAACATGTAAGAAGCAACAAAATAATTGACCAGTACTAGTCAGGCTTTAGAGAAAATTATAGTTGTTAAACGACACTAAACATGTAACCAACGAATGGAAAACAAATTTAGAAAACAATTAAATACTAATAGTTGTGTACTTGGATTTAAAACGAGCTTTTGAAACATTAGATAGAGGATTGTTAATAAAAAAATTACAAAATAATAATATAGGGGGAAAAGTTTTGGAATGGTTTGGTAGTTACCTTACAGGAAGGACTCAGTAGGTGAAAATAGATGACTTAATTTCAACTGACTCTATAGTATAAATGTAGGGGTTCCTCAGGGAAGTATTCTTGGCCCTGTACTGTTTACAATGTATATAACGAGATAGGGTTAAATATCACACATTTCAGGTATCATCTATTTGCAGATGATACTCTAGTATATTCAGCTGGAAATAATCCAAGTTATGTAATAAAATATGTAAATCACTAAGTAGAGATTGTAACCTGTGATGAGCACTGATATGTACACTTGGAGAACCCAAATCACCACAATAACACATCTTTTTAACTTTTTAAAGACCTGACGATCGTTTCAAAATATGTAAATGATGATTTGAAAACAGTAAATGAGTGGATAAGACATAATACACTTATAGTAAATGTTAATAAAACAAAAGCGATGATAATTGGCGAATCTAGAAATTCTGAGTATACTAAGAGCATTAATCGATGGTAACTAGAGTTCAATTGAGGCATTTGAAAGGATTGATCAGGAGTGATGAACCCTTAAAATGTCACAACTTTTTAACATATTGGCGGAATGAATACATTATTATTTCATTTTATGAGGAATTTTACTTTAAAACTTTTGTTACTCCTGTTATTTTCAAAAAACTTTGTTGGTTTCAAGAAAAACACGAATAACTAAAGAAACATATTTTATCGATGTTATCATAAAAAATTACATATTTGCCAATAAAATTATGTATACGTCAAATTTGACAATCAGGGAAAAAGTGTGAATAAGTATTATTTATTAGAAAACAACCAACAGAAATTTAAAAAAAATTGCTACCGATAAGTTATAGAAATTCTTCAAAATGATAATTTCATAGGTATCTATTGAATTTTTGATGATTTTAAGTTTTAAGTAACACTGATAAAATATATGTCTTTAGTTATTCGCGTTTTTCTCGAAAACGACAAATGTTTTTTGAATAATAACAAGCGGAAAAAGTTTTAGAATTTACTTCCCCATGAAATGAAATAATATTTTTTTAAATGCGCCAATAGGTTAAAAAATTCTGTTACATTTTATGGGTTCATCACCCTATTCAACCCTTTGAAATGCTTCAATTGAAATATACTCACCATCGATTAATGCTCTTGGTAAACCCAAAACGTGTACCAAATTTGTTTTTTCTGAGTTGAAGTTTTACTGATTTTGATTTTTTTCGAAATTTAGAACCCATTTTGAATGCCTGTGACCTCTCAGGGGTGCAACTTAGTATGGGGGTATGTTACATTAAATCACCATATTTTAGGTTCCCCTACGTGCCCCCGTCCTGTGTCGGTTCCTATGCGAAACACCCTGTATATCTTTTAAAAAAGCAATGTCCCCAGGAGTATATGTATGAATATTTTGAGAAGATTCATTGAATGTTCGTGGGACATTTTCAGAACATACTGGGCGCTCCTAAGAATATTCTAAATAACATTCTGGGAACCTTATTAGTATGACAGAATCTGTCCCATTATCATGTACATAGAATGTTCTATGAATATGTATTGTACATTGTGAGAATGTTCTGGGGATGTTTGAATATTCTTTCGAAACATTCCTGGTATATTCTCAGAATGTGTCTGTGCTATCTGGGTAGTATAAGTGAACGGGACAAATTACAAATTGAAGATATTGATATTGAATTCGTAAGTACTCATAAGTATTTGGGGATTATTATAGACAGAAAACTAAAGCCAACTAATAGGAGTCCTTGCAAGATGCAATAAATACCTAACTAAACAGTCAAAAATTTAAGGACTGCAATAAGTACCTAACTGTACAGTCAAAAATTTAACAAAAATAGAAAATCGACCTTATCAAAGATAACTTAAAAACTACTGGTCAGATCTTGATCAAATTTATATGGGACCACATGAAAAGCAGCAGCTTTCAAATAAAAAAGAATCGTCAAAATCGGTTCACCTAGAAAAAAGTTCTGACGTAACACACATAAAAAAATACAGTCGAATTGAGAACCTCCTCATTTTTTTGAAGTGTGTTAGTCAGCTCCATTATTATTGGAGCTAAAATGTGGTTTAAATGGGGAAAGTTGTTTAACTTTTCGCGAACATCCAGATTCTGACGCCAAAAACATTTGCGAAGAGAAATCTGGAAAGGGGTACGGTCATTTTACATCAGGTTTTGGGATGATCGCTTTTTAGCCATAAATAAAACTAGCATGCCTTGATAGTACCTCATACAACCTAGGTATGTAATAGCGGTAAAAACAGATTTCAAAAGTGCTCGGAGCCGAGATATACAGGGTGATTCATTACGTAAGCGACATTCGTATCTCGGTAACGATGGCATAACTAAAGCTTCGGGAAAAAAAAATTTCGAATGGTTTTTGCAAGTACAATCAGGTATTTTTTATTTTCTTATTCTTCTCAACAGATGGCGCTTTGTCGGAGAACATTTTAGTGAATTTTCTTAAAAAAAATTCACTAATGAGGAGATCCCGACTTTTGAATTTTGAAAAAATTTCTTCAAATGTGCGTTAATTAGGCCCCCCAGAAAACATATCCGGGGTCAGTTTCAATTTTTATATGTTTATATATATATATATATATATATATATATATATATATATATATATATATATATATATATATATATATATATATATATATATATATATATATATATATATATATATATATATCACACCGATAACTCAAAAAATAATGGGCCGATTTTGATCAAATTTGGTGAAAAAATTCCTTTTGCAAATGGCTTGGATGAGTTCGTTAGTCAGGAACATCTGCTCAGGTTTTCCCGGAAAATTTTGTATTTTCTTTCGAAAAAAATTTATATCTCCAGAATTAACAAAGTAAGGGCAACCAAATTTGATACGCAGGTTAACATCCTTATAGGTAAGTTACATACCAAAATTGAGCTATGTAGGTCAAAAGACAAAAAAGTTATAGGCATTTAAAAATAGATAAATTGGGGTTTTCCTCAAAACGTCAAAGTGGCGATTTAAAATGTCAAAATTGGCAACATTTAGGCAAATAACTTAAATCTAATACGGGCTATAGAAATAAAATGTCTCAAGAAGGATGTTTTACAAACCCTAAAGTCTTAGTTTCAACCGTCATAGTCCTTTATTTTACTAAAATATTTGCAGAAAATTCATTTCAAAGAGACCCTTTCTCTGATGCTTGGCAGTAGCCTTAGCTATAGAGTTTATCATTTAATGGTATATAATTTTTGTCGAATTTTCGTAAAAAATTAATAAAGCTCAATATATCCGTTATTATATAAGATATGAAGAAAATTTGTATATATTAATTATAGGGTGTCTTGAGCTACATCTTAAAATAATATTTCTGCAATCACAGGATGGCCCATAAGTCGTTGGTGATACAAATTTCCTTTTTTTAATCAAACACGCCTTATGTTATTGCATTTTCCATCGAAATATAATGCATATTTGTAAGAAAATAAATTCTGGACGCAGCAAGTGCGTTATGGTAGCGAATTTTGATCAAATGTTTCATATTTGAACAGCTCAATTTGCTATTAACCTATAAGGTTGACCAAGAAACGTGTTTTTTCGGGAACATTTTAAGTTTACTTTTGGAAATTTTTGTACATTTTCACACAATAAAGTTATTTTAATGAAACATGGCACATTGTTTTTACTATATAGGTTATACTGGTAATCAAATTTGATGCCTGCTTTCTTAAAAAAACACATATTTGTTATAAAAAAGATTTTTATGAAAATTCACTACCATAACGCACTTGCTGCGTCCAGAATTTTTTTTTTAATGGAACTATATGAAAACTTTGAACTTTGCGTTCAATCGACACAATGGTTTTCCATGTGCAATTGAATGTGCAATTTAACCGAAGTTACATGCATGCATTTCATAGAACTTTTACGTTTTCTCCAAACTATGAAATTATAGTTCAAATTAAAAAACTCTGCTTCTGCTGGACTGTGATGAATTGATCTGGATTGTGAGATTGCTGCACAATCGTTTTCCCACTCTCATGATACATTTCATGAGTTACATCAGTTATAAATTGACAGATTCGATATTTTCTGTTACCAAGGAAACTATTTGCTTACTGTCATTATGACGTTTTAAATTTTTCTCGTGCATATAGCGTTTCGTTCTGTTGTATAAGTCAGTGTTTATCCATAATTCTTTCGTTTTACTCATATTTTTTCCATTACGTTGATAACATCCTTTCCGTTCTTAGTTTAGACTTAAGTATCGTCTAATTTTTCCATTTTAGGGCTTCCTTTCGTTCACACCTTTCAAGTTGTTAATCCGTTCCTTATTTTTTGTTTAGTTAGTTTTTATGGTCAAGAGTCAAGATTTCGTCAGACTAATTTGCAGTAATTTTTAATTGGTCCTTATTGTTCTTGTTTTGTTGTTGAGTTATTGTTTTATAAATCATTATCCTGTGAGTGCACTAATTATACCTAGTAAGTAGCTATTATTATTTCTGATTTTATAATTTCTCTATTGATATTGATAATTCTGCTCCAGTATTGTTATCGTGCCTGACATCAATTTCCCGCGCCCCAGTGATCCTATTATCTTTTTTCCATAACATGATTTATACAACCTCCGAAATGTTTGATATGCTTGAGTTACGAGACACACGATTGGCATGTGCTAAGTACAGGCGCAAATATATGAATATACGTATTCCAAACCACACATATTTAAACAAGTTAGCGCGAAAATTACAACAGTGTGGGAATTTCGATCGTAGAATCGCTCCTACTAGAACAAACGAAAATCAAGAAATATATATTCTAGCTATATGTTCGAGTCCAATGATCGTTTGTCATTGAGGGAAGTATCTGAGGCCCTGAATTGTTCCAACAGTATAGTATTCAAAATTCTCAAGAAACACAAATACAGAGCCTTCAAGATTCAGCCTGTGCAAAACCTACATGAAGGTGATGCTGAACGAATATATCACATTTGTCAGTGGTTAATTGACAACTGCAGTAATAATTCAAACTTCTTGGGAAATATCATCTGGAGTGGTGAGTCAAATTTCTACAGCAAACATAAATGTAACGGAAAGAATACCCACGCCTGGAGCAGGAATTCACCATATGTGACAATACCCATTGAAACTCAAACAAGGTTTTCAACGAATGTTTGGTGTGCTGTTGCAAGAGATATGATCTATGGCCCTTATTTCTACGAAGGAACACTGACAGCTGCCAGATATTTGGAATTATTAAGAAGTGTAATTCCAGATGTAATGGATGATATGGCCTTGAGTAAAGTTAGTGACAGCATGTTCCAACATGATGGTGCGCCGCCAGATGGGAGCGAAAATAGAATACAGTCTAATATATTGAAGAGAGCAGTATTATGGATGAATCATAACGACGGGCATTTTGAGCAATATTTGTAATTATTTATTCGTTCTTAGGAAATAAAATTCAGTTTTAAATATGTATGTGTATTTGTACAGTGGCTCGCCGTAAGTGGATTAAACGCAAAATGTACATATGGTTCTATTTTAAAAAATTGATCTTATGTCAACATATTTGACAGTTATTGTGCAATCTAGATATTCGTAACATATTTAGAAGCGGCGTGTCAACTTTGCCCATTTAACAGACTTTGTAGCTCAAATAATAACGAAGAAAGCTATTTTTCCCGATTTCCGTAAGCACCTACAATTGGCAATGTTTGGCATCAAGTTATTTGCGGAATATTTTACTGGGATGGAAAGACTATTATGTGTACGTATAGAATCGCTTGCCATGAGTCGATTGAATGTAAAATATTTATAGCATTCAATTAAAAAAAATGAGGTTGTCAACAGATTTGACAGTTATTGTGCAATCTAGATATCCGTGACATATTCAGAAGCAGCGTGTCTAGTAGGTCAACTTCATGATACAAATAACGAGAGATACGATATTCCGACTACCTATTTTTAGACCTTTCACGCGCATGGTGTCAAGTGGTGAGTCCAATGCAACAATAATATGCTGTCATGCAGTGGGGTTTGACGTTTCATCACAACCTTTTAAAAACTATGTATTTTACTAATATTTAAGTGCATACAGTTGGAAGTAATAAAAATGAAAAAGATTAAATTTAGTGCTGCGATCTATATTATCTGAAAAAGACAATATAGGCGTAACTTCAACCGTATTAAACTTACGTATCGAAACTTTTTTATTACGAATGACTTTGTTTTAAGTGTGTAGTTGGACTTCTATAACGTTACTCACCACGTGACGTCATAGGAGGGGGCGGGGCATATGCCCAATATATCTCTTCTAAGTCATTATATCATGGGTCAACTTTGCCCATTTAACCGACTTCGTAGCTGTAATAATCACGAAAGATAGCTATTGTTCCCGCTTTCCGTAAACACCCTCTATGTATATATATATATATATATATATATATATATATATATATATATATATATATATATATATATATATATATATATATATATATGTCTACTGGGAGTTTCAGCGACAATTTTATATAGTCATGGTAAGATTCGGCGACCATGTGTAAGTTTCGACGACGTCGCCAAATGTACATTTTACGTACATCGTAAGTTTTGTCGACACATACCCCTCCGTCATACCCCCACTCTTTTGCATTATTGCCAAGTTATTCTTTAGGCATATTATTCGGGGTAGAAGCTGCGTTCTCCGAAAAGTAGAAAGTAAATGTTTTTCAATTTCGATCATTAAAAGACAAAAATAGATTTGTCATTTAACATTGAAATTTTGAAATACAACATATATTATGTTTGTTTATATCAGTGAGATCATCTTCTCGGAAATGAAGTCAGTCAACTTGTATCTATCGTGGCTTTTTTTTCCTCTAAGGATTGTCATCAATTTGGGATTTTAGTGTCACCTTTTTCGCGACTTATGTGTTTATATCAGCAAATCGCCAGTAGTGTAACATGTTATTACTTAAGACAATGGCATGACGTCATGGGTCAGCTACAATGTAAACTTATCATCAGATTTCACTACATCTTAAGAGCACCTTTCCACCTTTCATCAATTAGTAAATTGTTAAATTTTAGTACAAGTTCTGCCGACGGAGACTAAGGTACAATTCTATGAATTTGACTGGAAATGTTGGCAATTACCGAGTGTAGAGGATCCAGTACATACAGGTGTCCCACGTATACCTTCCATTAGCCGTTTCTGGAGTACGGTTTACAATTGAATCCTTAAAATTCAGGCACGTAGGTTTCTCAAAATTTCCAGTCCACTGAAAATATTGACGTTAGTATGGGACCTCCGGTTATACCGAAAAAAGACGTCAACTATCTTATTTCAAATGGAAGATGGTGTTTTTTTATTACGGATCTAGATTGCTTGTCAAATTGTATAGCATGTTTTACTAATTTGCGCTCATTTTAAAAACATTTTTGAAAGTCTTACCGTAAATACTTCTCCAATATCATAAGAAACATGTATAATTTTGTGCTCTTTTGGAAGAAAATAATAAATTCCTAAAACCAATTTTCTATAAATAAGTAGCTGTAAAAAAATAACTATGCACCCAACATACAGCTATATAAGTTAAGAACCTCCTTATTTGGGGCGTGTCTAAGTGAAATGATGTTTTAAAATGGTCCCATTTCTTAATGAAAATTCACTAAAAATAACTGATGACGTCATCCTTCATAACTACCGACATTTAAATATGCTGGTGAAACATGTATTTTTATCAAAGACAATTTACGTGTTCGATTTTTTTTGAAAAAGTAATTAAAACTTAAAAAAGCATTCCTAATCTGGTAACCCTCAGATATAACTGATAGAGACATTACATAAGCACAATGTTTGCCTGGAAATATTCAGTATTTGCATACATGTTCTTCCCAATTTATATAGAACTTCAAGAATATCACATATTTGACTTGATATATTATAGTCATATAAACTTTATATATTTGCTTGATTGTATACAGTATTCCTATATCTAGAAGTTGAAAAATAGCATTTTGGTTCGTAATTTTGAGATATTAGTGATCAAGTTGAATGTGCGCATGTTCCGTTCTTCGAAGGGGACTTAAAGCCGTCGGTCCCGTGTCCATGTGATGTTGAGCACGTTTTTTTTAAATTTTTGTAACGTCGGGCTATTTACGCAACTATGGCTAATCATCGACGCCAGGGAGCAGTTTTGCTTCGCCAACCTGAAATTTCTGCCGAATCCGTCCCGTTTTTGTAAGAGGGGTAAGGAACTTCAGCGTGCCCAACATCGCATGGTACACGGGACCGACGTCTTAACATCCCCTCCGAAGGACGATGCACACGCAATCAACTTGCTCATACACAATGCCGCCCCACCGATAGATGTTAGATTTCAGTATGTACTGAATGGCGCGGCCGAGAATTGAACCGGTGTATCTGCACTTACTAGCCTGTGTACAAACCAGCAACGCTACCCCAATGGCAAATTTTAGGGACGTTAAAAAATAGTTAACCTCCCGCTCCAAAAAGTCGTTGCACTATTTCGAGATTTAAAATGTTTTCCAATTGAGCTTTACTTTGAACCATAGATAAATTATAACCCTCAATACTCTATGTTTTGAACTAATTATATATAATGTGGTATATTCTCATAAATAATTTATTTCTCTATGTTAGACTACTATTCAGAAGTTTTTTGGAACTAAACGTAATTTCTGTACTCATTATTATTATTATTATTATTATTATTATTATTATTATTAATCAAATGTCATTGCTGATTAAATATAATTATTGTTGCTTTTTACGCGAGACTTATTGTTATAATAATGTAAAAAGACTTTATTTTTCGTGTTATATGATTTGGGTGAGTAAGTGTAGAGGCAGAGGCAGAGGCAGATGGAAATGGCAGAATTAACAAATGTAAGTATGATGCTTTATTTTTATTTGATTTCATTTTTAATAAATAGACTCATCATGCGGATTTACGAAAAACTAATTTGCGATCCTTAAATTTTGTATTATCTGTGGACAGTACTATATGTTTTGTGATTTCACTAATTAGCCTAATTTGTAGTTATAAATTATTGAACATATAGTCATAATTGCGACTGTTTCAGCAGCAACATTCAGTTGTACATTTCCCTGAGGATGGTATTATCTATGCTTGCCCGAATTCATTTGTTAAAGATGGAAAAACTTGTCAGCTAGTACGGTATCACAACAAAAAGTATTACAGAGGAAATGTTATATTCAAAGGTGGTAAGTTTTTATTTATAATGCTAACCTGCTACAGTGAGAAATGTTTATATAATTTAACATTTTGGTCCTAACTTCAAATATTCCGATGGACAGTTACAGACATCAAAATTCAAAAGGTTCCTTGAAAATGTATAAAAATAATCAAAATAGTCACAAAATTTTATCAGGAAAGATCATGTTTTTTATTCAATCTATGTTTATCTTTTTATATGAAGTTCACCAAATAACCTAAATATTAATACTTTTCATATACGCAGAGTACTGTAGCATCAATCTGAAGGATTACCCTTTCCATACATCCTATCAACTTCTGTATATTGTTTTATAGGATTCTTGTAAGTGATTCTGAAATTTTTCTTTTAGATGTTGAAGTTGCAACTAGAATGGTGAATCAGCTGACATCATTTCCCAGAATAATTTTCAACAGAAACAAGACCTCCGTTGAAAATGTGTTTAATTCTGATTCATTTACAAACGGTTCCGAATTCCCAAAAAATGTAGACTTGAGTGATGATTGTTTGATTCAGTTAGCAAAGGATACTGAAGTTGCTCTATTTGCAAATATAAATGGGAGTAATGAGGAAATATTTTATGATTTTATACATCACACAAGCTCTGAGATAAGCATGGACAGCGAACTAACTGAACCTGATCCTCATAATTACACTGTTGCAATTAGTCAAAATGATATTGGATTTACTCCAGATATTATTGAGAATAATGATAATGATTCTACAATTACAACACAAGAAACAACATATCAAAGTATAAGTTATGCAAGTTCCGAGATAACCTTTAATAATGAACTCATTCAACCCAGCCCTTACAAAGACCAAGTTAAAACACCTATAAGTAATTGTAATACAAATTTAAGAGTTTCTAAGAGGGAGTTTTGTATATTTTGCAAGAGACTGACCACACAAATTGCTCGTCATTTTACCAGTACTCATAAAACTGAAGTACAAGTTCAGAAATTCTATTATCTTCCCAAAGGTAAACAATTTTCAGTCCTACATATTTATGATAAATGATAATGTGCATAATCAAGTTTCTGATTTAGTCACTATTTTAAGGTATGGAAGTTAATTACTGTTGGTAATAGAATAACTGGAAAATGTTGAGGTTTTTCATTATAATAAATAATTTATAAAGAAATGAAAATTTATCCGGCAAAATGCTCATAAAAGTATCCGTAAATTGTGACATAGTAGCCTCAAAGCACCTGATTGGTAAACCTGAACTATCTGTAGTTTGTGACGTAGTAACCCTAACGGTCTGTAGCTTGTGAACGTAATAAATCTAACAATCTGTACCTTGTGATGTAATAACCCTAACTGAAACTCAAATTTTTAACCTGAAATGTTGCAA
Source organism: Tillus elongatus (assembly GCA_964006375.1). Classification (NCBI taxonomy): domain Eukaryota; kingdom Metazoa; phylum Arthropoda; class Insecta; order Coleoptera; family Cleridae; genus Tillus; species Tillus elongatus. Next base: position 184,112,748 of record OZ023262.1, on the reverse strand, counting down.
TCTTTGATATTAGAAGGCTTAGAAAAAAATAAATAACTGGTGTGTAAGACTCATATTTATGCGAACTTTCGAAATATGCCATAGAAAACTGTGTTACAACCCCAATATTATTGTAGCAAGTGTAGAAAAGCATCATATATTATGCATTTTATTTGGGAAAGATTAGCACTGCAGTTGAATCACCACAAAGTGATCTGATTCATGCAAGGATTATTTTGATTAAAGAACTGTAATTTTAAAAAAGTCTGGAAGTAGCAAGTGTGTGATGATAGTGAATTTTCAAAAAATGTTTTTAATGGCAAATATGTCTTTCTTAAAGGCATCAAATTTGGTAAACAGTATAACCTTTATAGTAAGAACAGTGTACCATATTGCTATATTTCATCAAGACAGTTTTATTGCTTGAAAAAGAACCAACATTTTCCGAAAAACTGCCAATATCACACAGAGCTTTTTGATAAAAATTCAAAAAGAAATTTTCGCATAAAAATTATAAATAGTTTCTTTTACAAAAAATTGCCATTTTGCAGAAACAAGCTAAAGAATGTTACACAAAAGTATATATTTTTATGAAAATGTGAATTTTAAATAACTTATGAAACATTGATTATTAATTAACAATATTTCAGACCAATTTTACAAAACATGATTTTAGTGAAAAGACAGTTGACTACTAGAATTGTATATAAAAATAGACAAAAAAAATATTTAAAGTTGATTCCTATGTGAACCATGATATGAGACTATGAATGTAAATATTTCCAAAACTAGAGAGTGAGGTATAATGAGTGTACAAAATTCACTAAAAGTAGTGTATTGAAAACAATTAAAGAACTTTATGATTTTATAACATAAGTTACTACCATTAGATATTACGTACTATTTCTGTCTTCCTTTATTCTTTTAATTTGTTATGGTAATTATCTAGCTTGTGATAAGTGATATCACATTCAAGCTTTTTCTTTGCTTTGGAGGCATGAATTGCAGAAAAAATTATATTTTTCAAAAGTAACAAAAATACTATTTGGCTTTTAAAATAACACATATTAATATAAAATTTATCAAATTTTAGGATGCACAGAGAGAAAAAAACAAATCGAGACTTTAAGAAAGGAAGGTCAGTTACAATACAATACACAGCCGGAACGAGAAACAGATGAGCAGTTTATTACTGTCAGAAGACCAATACTTGGACTAAACCGGAGAAGAGAAGACTATTATCCATGTCCCAAATGCCATGGTTATTATTCGAAATTTGCTCGTCGACAGCATTCAAAAAAATGTGATGTAAGAATGAAAGGAACACGGACAACAAATTATTTTGGTCGTATGTTTATAAGGAAAATACATGACTCTGCCTCAAAAAAAATGAAAGAAACTATTTTGCCACCACTCAGGGATGATATTTATACACAAGTGGTTTGCTCTGATTTTCTCATTATTCGGTGTGGAAACATTTGGACAGAGAAGTATGCAAACGAGTGGGATGCTACACTGATCAGACATAAACTGAGGTTGATGGCTCGTTTATTTACGTCTGTACAATCTATAACAAACACAGTGACAGATTTCTCAAGTATTTTGACGCCTGGTAACTACAAGTTTGTCAAAGAAGGCCTGAATAAAGTTGCCAGCTTTGAAGAAAGTAAACAAATATATAAGGCCCCCTCTACTGCTGCAGAATTAGGCACTCTAATAAAAAAAGTAACGAAAATCTACAACACTTACTTAATCGAAAATCAAGAAGATAGCAAAAAAAAATTACTTAAAGATTTCGTCGACTTACTAGAACAGGATCTGTCAGATAGAATCAATCGAACAGTTGTGGAAAATCAGACTTACTTTAAACATCAAAAGAAAGTAAATTTGCCTTCAAATCAAGACATAAAAAAGCTTGTTATTTATGTACACAAAAAAAGGATAAAATTTTTGGAATTATTCAAATCTTCAGTAACTTTGGGAAATTATGTAAAATTAGCCTCATATACTTTGATATCATTGTTAATCTTCAACCGTCGAAGAGCTGGAGAAATGGAACGACTTTTGGTAGAAAATTACAAAAAGTATGAGGAATTTAAAGAATCAACAGATCCAAAAATATTGGAAAGTCTGTCTCCAGAAGGTCGGGCAGCAGTATCAAACTATGTGAGAGTCTTGTTACGTGGAAAACTGGGACGCACAGTTTCTGTTATCATTCAAAAAGATATTAAAGTGTGCATGGACCATCTTATTAAAAACAGAGTAAAGGTGGGTATATCACATACTAACCCTTATGTGTTTGGATTACCAACTTTGTCAGATGGTCGTAATCGGTATATAAGAGCATGTAAGCTGATGAGAGAATATAGCGAAAAGTGTGGGGCAGAAAATCCAGTCACACTTCGGGGAACTACATTACGAAAGCATATTGCCACTCAAGCAGTTACACTTCAGTTGAATGATGCAGAAATTATAGATTTGGCAACTTTCATGGGACATGCCGAAAAAATCCATCGTGAGCACTATAGACTGTCAATTGGGGTTAGAGAGGTCGGAATTATATCCAAATTACTTGAGAAGGCTCAAGGAATGGAAAGTGATAATCCAATCTGTCAACAAGAAAATTTGCCTACCACTTTAAAAACAAATACAACTCCAATGTTGGGCAATATTTTAAATTCAAATACATTTGAAGCTTTTAACAGTTCACCATCAGAATGTAATCCAAGCTCTCCCACTTCATCAAGGTATTCAAATTCAGACACAGAAACTTCTTCAGAGGATGAAGAATTAAATCCTGCTTTAAATAGTAAGTTGACAAGCTTTTGAACAGAATATTGCACGATGTGTCTTCAGAAGCATTCGTCTAAAAGTAATTTTTATTAATGTTGACATAACACTTCACTTCAAACATTTTGATATAAATCTGTAATATGTCTATTCTGTGAGTACTGTGTAACAGCAACGGTTTGTTAAAAGTAGTTTATTCCTTTGTTTCTCACAATTCTTGTTGAATGTCAGCAACACTCTTGATTTCTGGAAATGCTTTTGATCGCTAAGTTTCTAAAAAAAAAATGTGTTGTGATGATGTTTTTGACATTTATGTAGTGTTTAGAATCCGTTTTCATTTGTGGTTGGTTGATTATTCTTATAGCACAATGCTCATTATATCAAACTGAATTTTGTAAACTATTGTTGAATCGGGAGCAGCTTAATTTGTATACATTTGATTCTTGCAGTTGCTGTTGTGTGTATTGTAAAAAGTTATAGAATTAGTAGTTTCATTATAGTTCTAAGAATTTAGATTATTTCAGCAAAATAAGTTAGGAATATGTGCTTTTTATCATCATTAGTGACTTTAAAATGATGGCAAGTGTAAATTTTTAGCAAAGAAGTGGAGTAATATGTATTTCAACATAGAATTTTCTCAATGTCTTTGGTTGGTAAACTTGAACCAAATGCCCCTGTTATAATTATTATTAGAATCACTGTAATTTTGCCTTGAACTTTGTACTAGAAATGGTTCTTGTTTCAGGGTCTTTGAACACACATCATCAGATGAGAAAATCTTGGTCTTGCGAGGAACGAGAAGTACTGGAAGCAACATTTTCAGATTTCATAAAAAAAGGAAAAGTACCTGGTTTACATGAATGTCAGAGAGTTTTGAAGGAACATCCTGAGTTACTTGCAGGGCGAACTCCCACAACTATCAAAGCATGTATAAATAATTTGATCACTTCTAAACAGAACTCTGTCTGCCAGGTTAGCGTACCATCTAGACGAAGCTGGTCATCTGCAGAGAAGAAGGTATTGTTTACTGAGTTTAAGAATGAAATTAAAGCTGGCAAGTTGCCATCTAAAAAGCAATGTGATGAAATTATTCAGAAATATCCAGAAGTGTTTAATTCTAGACATCCATCTCTTATCAAAACATATATTTCAAATGAATTCCGAAAACGAGGGGAGTATGAAAAGTTTACATAATTTTAGAGGACTATGTTGTTGATGAATATGGTTGCCTATTTATTTTTTAGTTATTATATACTGTGTTAAATGTTTGAAGTTTTAGTCGGTAAATTAAGTTTATATCTGTTTTTATGGTTTGAAATGCTTTTTTTATTTTTGTTGTATGTAAAAGTTTAAGTTGATATTTTGTAAGCTAAGTTATCTTTTGTTTTAAAATGATGAAATAGCTTGTTTATTTATTCGTTATTGAGTTTAAAGTTTAAGTTTGTAGTTAGAAAAATATGTTTATCGCTGTTGTATTTCTGAGACATCACCTGCAAAGTTGAATGTACTTAAGAGCCGGTATTTGCTATCTAGTTCTCTATTTCCTCTTGGAATTCAAAACCGCTTCATGTCTTGAGCAGAAAATGCTTTGTGTTATATGTTTACATTATATATACTGAATGCTAAATAACATAAAACATTTAATGAATGTTGAACATTTCATGTTTAAATTTGTACTCGGTATACAAAGTCTACTAAAGAGGTCCCTTTTTACAAGAAAATAACCCCGAGTTCAATAAATAAAGCTTTTGTATGGAAAAAATTCATAATTATGTTTGGGACTACAAATGTCATTTTTGACAAAACATTTGAAATATGTTAAAATAACAAAGTTGATATCTGCTTCCGGTATAACCGAAAGTGATACCACTTTTAAATTATTTTAACCGAATTACCCCCATCGACATTAATATAATAGCAAATTTTCAAACATTTTCTGTGTCTATTTTTTGAGAAATCAATCGATGCAGTTCGTGGTGAGACACCTTGTACATTAAGGGTAGAATTAAAAACATAAGGCAGAATGTTTTCTTTCTAGAAGGCTTAATATTGTACAAGAAATCAAATCTTCAAACAAAATCGTTTTTGTTTCTTGGTCACATACCAATCGTGCAATATAAAATTTGTTAAGCCTAGCAATAATTAATTTTCTAATAAATATGTATTGTCTATATTTTATATTAAACCATAAATTTCACTGTTTTTGTATTTTCTTTTCAATAAACAATTACAACTTCTTAGTCTTTTCTTAAAATATTATGTACATACTACTACATTTGCTCGTAAGTTAAGTCCATGTGATTTCTCTGACTTCTAAATTAGGCAGCTGCCTGAGCTGGTCCTGTCACTTTGTAGAGTATAGAGAAATACCTAAGCAACGGATTCCAGGTTCAAGAGCGAATTGTGAAATTTGGGATTCAAGTGGTTGGGCAGATATAGTCAGTCGCTTGGAACGATGCTCGTAAGTTAAGAATGTGTGGTTGATAACGGATCTGAAGAGAACGAATGCACAGAAAAAAAATCTATCAGGATCCTAGTTTTTCCGATACTTTTTTCCTGTGCTGCCGTTAATTCATAGGGCTATCAAAAAGTAATAAATAAGAGTAGTACCTTTTTACCACAGAAATATTCAAAATGTCCATGTGTTTTGTGTATTTCTGTACATATAACAGTCAATACCAGACTTTACAGTTGCTACTTACCCTAGGAATCAATTGCCTAGACAGAGAAGTCAAATAAACAGAGTTACTGGTTGCATAAATCTAAAAATTCAGTTGAATGATATGTTGCACCTGCTATGGGTCGCTCAAATATGGACTCCCGAAAATTACTTTTACCCAAAAGGTATAATTGTGATATAACTAATATGGTAAGATGACCAAACTTTTCATATTTTTGGAGCACTAGAAATACAAATATAGTGCTGTGGAAAATATCACTTATATGTCGCAGTGGCCAAACCAAATATGAATTTCTATAAATTAACAAAAAATGCACATATTGTATACAGAGATGTAAATATGGTGCGTATAGTTAATTAATAGCTGTAGCGCTGCTGGCCGGTGCACAGACTAGTAAGTGCAGATACCCGGGTATGAATCTCGGTCGCGCCACTCGGTACATACAGAAATTTAATAACATCTATCAGAGCGGTGGTATTGTGTGTGAGCAAGTTGAATGTTTGTGTGTACCGTCCTTCGGAGGGGACGTTGTGCCGTTGGTTCCGTGTATCATGCGATGTTTGGCACGTAAAAAATCCCTACCCTCTTTACAGAAAGGAAGCAGTTCGGAAATTTTTCCAAGTTAGTGAGGTGAAAATGCTTCCTGGCGTCGGTGATTGACAGTAGTGGCGGACGTTGAATAAATTAAAAAACGAATGTGTCAGGGTGACCAAATGAAATATATATTTCCAGTAATCAACAAAAATATGTGAATGCTGCATGGAATCATGCAAATATAATATGTGTATGTAATGTCTGTACCACTAATATCTCAGGATGACCAAATCCAGTATGTCATCTTTAAAATATACTACTTAGTATAAAAAAATATAAAGGTTTTGAAGTTCTAGAAATTAGCAAAACATGCAAATACTTTATATAACCGTGAAAACATGATGCTTGTAGATTATGTCTATATCACTATAATATGTCAGAATGACCAAACCGAATGTGATATTTTTGAAGTTCTAGTATTAGCAAGGACATGCAAATACTGTATACACACATGTAAATATGATGTGTCTAGATAATGTGTATATCACTAATATCTCAGAATGACCAAACCGAATGTGATATTTTGACGTTCTAGAATTAGCAAGGACATGCAAATACTGTATACACACATGTAAATATGATGTGTGTAGATAATGTGTATATCACTGATATCTCAGGATGACCACACAGAATGTGATATTTTGACGTTCTAGAATTAGCAAGGGCATGCAAATACTGTATACACACATGTAAATATGATGTGTGTAGATATTGTGTATATCACTAATATCTCAGGATGACCACACCGAATGTGATATTTTGACGTTCTAGAATTAGCAAGGGCATGCAAATACTGTATACACACATGTAAATATGATGTGTGTAGATATTGTGTATATCACTAATATCTCAGGATGACCACACCGAATGTGATATTTTGACGTTCTAGAATTAGCAAGGACATGCAAATACTGTATACACACATGTAAATATGATGTGTGTAGATAATGTGTATATCACTGATATCTCAGGATGACCACACAGAATGTGATATTTTGACGTTCTAGAATTAGCAAGGGCATGCAAATACTGTATACACACATGTAAATATGATGTGTCTAGATAATGTGTATATCACTGATATCTCAGAATGACCAAACCGAATGTGATATTTTGACGTTCTAGAATTAGCAAGGACATGCAAATACTGTATACACACATGTAAATATGATGTGTGTAGATATTGTGTATATCACTAATATCTCAGGATGACCACACCGAATGTGATATTTTGACGTTCTAGAATTAGCAAGGGCATGCAAATACTGTATACACACATGTAAATATGATGTGTGTAGATATTGTGTATATCACTAATATCTCAGGATGACCACACCGAATGTGATATTTTGACGTTCTAGAATTAGCAAGGGCATGCAAATACTGTATACACACATGTAAATATGATGTGTGTAGATAATGTGTATATCACTGATATCTCAGGATGACCAAACCGAATGTGATATTTTGACGTTCTAGAATTAGCAAGGACATGCAAATACTGTATACACACATGTAAATATGATGTGTGTAGATAATGTGTATATCACTGATATCTCAGGATGACCACACAGAATGTGATATTTTGACGTTCTAGAATTAGCAAGGGCATGCAAATACTGTATACACACATGTAAATATGATGTGTGTAGATATTGTGTATATCACTAATATCTCAGGATGACCAAACCGAATGTGATATTTTGACGTTCTAGAATTAGCAAGGGCATGCAAATACTGTATACACACATGTAAATATGATGTGTGTAGATAATGTGTATATCACTGATATCTCAGGATGACCACACAGAATGTGATATTTTGACGTTCTAGAATTAGCAAGGACATGCAAATACTGTATACACACATGTAAATATGATGTGTGTAGATAATGTGTATATCACTGATATCTCAGGATGACCACACATAATGTGATATTTTGACGTTCTAGAATTAGCAAGGGCATGCAAATACTGTATACACACATGTAAATATGATGAGTGTAGATAATGTGTATATCACTGATATCTCAGGATGACCAAACCGAATGTGATATTTTGACGTTCTAGAATTAGCAAGGGCATGCAAATACTGTATACACACATGTAAATATGATGTGTGTAGATAATGTGTATATCACTGATATCTCAGGATGACCACACAGAATGTGATATTTTGACGTTCTAGAATTAGCAAGGACATGCAAATACTGTATACACACATGTAAATATGATGTGTGTAGATAATGTGTATATCACTGATATCTCAGGATGACCACACATAATGTGATATTTTGACGTTCTAGAATTAGCAAGGGCATGCAAATACTGTATACACACATGTAAATATGATGAGTGTAGATAATGTGTATATCACTGATATCTCAGGATGACCAAACCGAATGTGATATTTTGACGTTCTAGAATTAGCAAGGGCATGCAAATACTGTATACACACATGTAAATATGATGTGTGTAGATAATGTGTATATCACTGATATCTCAGGATGACCACACAGAATGTGATATTTTGACGTTCTAGAATTAGCAAGGGCATGCAAATACTGTATACACACATGTAAATATGATGAGTGTAGATAATGTGTATATCACTAATATCTCAGGATGACCAAACCGAATGTGATATTTTGACGTTCTAGAATTAGCAAGGGCATGCAAATACTGTATACACACATGTAAATATGATGTGTGTAGATAATGTGTATATCACTGATATCTCAGGATGACCACACAGAATGTGATATTTTGACGTTCTAGTATTAGCAAGGACATGCAAATACTGTATACACACATGTAAATATGATGAGTGTAGATAATGTGTATATCACTGATATCTCAGGATGACCACACAGAATGTGATATTTTGACGTTCTAGTATTAGCAAGGACATGCAAATACTGTATACACACATGTAAATATGATGTGTGTAGATAATGTGTATATCACTGATATCTCAGGATGACCACACCGAATGTGATATTTTGACGTTCTAGACTTAGCAAGGACATGCATATACTGTATACACATGTAAGTATGATGTGTGTAGATAATGTGTATATTACTGATATCTCAGGATGACCAAACCGAATGTGATATTTTGACGTTCTAGAATTAGCAAGGACATGCAAATACTGTATACACACATGTAAATATGATGAGTGTAGATAATGTGTATATCACTGATATCTCAGGATGACCAAGCAGAATGTAGTATTTTTGAAGTTCTAGAATTAGCAAGGACATGCAAATACTGTATACACACATGTAAATATGATGAGTGTAGATAATGTGTATATCACTAATAACTCAGGATGACCAAACCGAATGTGATATTTTGACGTTCTAGAATTAGCAAGGACATGCAAATACTGTATGCACACATATAAATACGATGTGTGTAGATAATGTGTATATCACTGATATATCAGGATGACCAAACCGAATGTGATATTTTGACGTTCTAGAATTAGCAAGGACATGCAAATACTGTATACACACATGTAAATATGATGTGTGTAGATAATGTGTATATCACTGATATCTCAGGATGACCACACAGAATGTGATATTTTGACGTTCTAGAATTAGCAAGGACATGCATATACTGTATACACATGTAAGTATGATGTGTGTAGATAATGTGTATATTACTGATATCTCAGGATGACCAAGCAGAATGTAGTATTTTTGAAGTTCTAGAATTAGCAAGGACATGCAAATACTGTATACACACATGTAAATATGATGAGTGTAGATAATGTGTATATCACTAATAACTCAGGATGACCAAACCGAATGTGATATTTTGACGTTCTAGAATTAGCAAGGACATGCAAATACTGTATACACACATGTAAATATGATGTGTGTAGATAATGTGTATATCACTGATATCTCAGGATGACCAAGCAGAATGTAGTATTTTTGAAGTTCTAGAATTAGCAAGGACATGCAAATACTGTATACACACATGTAAATATGTTGAGTGTAGATAATGTGTATATCACTAATAACTCAGGATGACCAAACCGAATGTGATATTTTGACGTTCTAGAATTAGCAAGGACATGCAAATACTGTATGCACACATATAAATACGATGTGTGTAGATAATGTGTATATCACTGATATATCAGGATGACCAAACCGAATGTGATATTTTGACGTTCTAGAATTAGCAAAGACATGCAAATACTACACACATGTAAATATGATGTGTGTAGATAATGTGTACATCACTGATATCTCAGGATGATCAAACCGAATGTGATATTTTTGAAGTTCTAGAATTAGCAAGGGCATGCAAATACTGTATACACACATGTAAATATAATGTGTGTACACAATGTGTATATCACTACCCAGACAGCACATACACATTCTGAGAATATACTATGAATGTTTCGAAAAAATATTCAAACATCCCCAGAATATTCACTCAAGGTACGAAATATATTCATAGAACATTCTATGAACATGACAATTGGACAGATTCTGTCATTCTAATAATGTTCTCAGAATGTTATTTATAATATTCTTAGCAGCTCCCAGTATGTTCTGAAAATGTTCCACGAACATTCAATGAATCTTCTCAAAATGTTCATACATATACTAATGGGAACATTGCGTCCTTTAAAAAGATATACAGGTGTTTCGCATAAGAACCGACATAGAGCAAGTTATGTAGGGGAACCTAAAATATAGTGATTTAATGCAACTTACCCCTATACTAAGGTGCACCCCTGAGAAGCTACAGGCATTCAACGTGCGTTTTTCAATTTAGAAAAAAATCAATATCTCAGTAATACTTCAACTTAGAAAAACCAAATTTGGTACACATTTTAGGTGTACCAAGAGCAATATTCGATGGTGAGTAGAGTTCAATTGAAGCATTTCAGTTTTGGATAGGAGTGATGCACTCATAAAATGTGACAGAATTTTTTAACCTATTGGCAGAATTACAAAAAATATTATTTCATTTTTTGTGGAAGTAAATTCTAAAACTTTTTCCCCCTTTACTTTTCAAAAAACTTGTGTCGTTTTCAAGAAAATCCCGAATAACTAAAGAAACCTATTTAATCAATGTTACTTAAAACTTAAAATCATCAAAAATCAATAGATGCCTATGAAATTATCACGTTGAAGAATTTCTATAACTTATCGGTAGCATTTTTTTAAATTTTTTGTTCGTTTCCTAATAAATTATACTTGTTCACACTTTTTTCCTGATTGTCAAATTTGACATATATATAAGTTTATCGGCAAATATTGAATTTTTCATGATTTTTAGTAATATTGATAAAATATGTTTTTCAGTTATTCGTGTTTTTCTTGAAAAGAAAGTTTTTTGAAATAAACAACAGTAACACAAGTTTACGTTAAATTCGTCATATAATGAAAAAATAATTTAATAAATCCGCCAATACTTTGAGATTCTAAGGGTGCATCACCCATAATTAACCCTTTCAAATGCCTCAATTGAACTCTATACGTACCTTTGATTAATACTCTTGGTACACTTAGAACATGTACTAATTTCCTTTTTTCAAGTTAAAGTGTTATGGAGATATTGATTTTTTTCGAAATTTGAAACCACACTTATAACTTCTCAGTGGTGCAACAAATGTTGCATTAAATCACCTTATTTTAGATTCACCTACATGCCCCTGCTCTGTGCCGATTCTTATGAGAAACACCCTGTATAATTTTTTTTGGAATAATACAGAAATTAAGGAAATGCAAAGCTATGAAATATTGGATTTATCTCCAAAATTTACTGATTTTCCTCTATCTAACTGGCCTTGTATATATTTTCATATAACCCAAATATATGTTAGAGTTGAACTGCAATCACTCACCCTTGTGTAGGTTACCATCATTATTCCAGTGGCTACACACACCTGTAAACTCATGTTCAGATACTTAACAAGTCAACAGTTTGGGTATTTCACATTTATTCAGGTTATGTATATACTTATAAATACAAAGAAATGTCTGTGATTAAAATTTATGAAAACAATTTGAAACGTCAACAACATAAAAATAAAATAAAGATAACAATTCTTGGAATTGCCACAAAATTTAATAGGCAAATACCAGGTGCCACTACATGAACAGACCACCATATACAGGCATCTCGGAAACTATTGAATATACAGATTTGGTCAAATGTGGACAACACCCTAGATATTTAATTAAGGTACATAAATATTTGCCTCAAGAGATAGCTATATATTAACAAGAAAAAAGACCTATCTTGTGAGACCCATGTGATGCTGTGTGTTAATTAGATTATATAGTGCATTCAAAAAATTTCAGTTTGTGTTTCTATGAATTATGGAATTTGAGATGGAACGCAGTGCATATTTTGTATGAAATATGGTAATAAAGTTGCTGAAACATAGAGAAAACAGACAAATGTTCACTTCCACATAACTGCCTTCATCTCACTTATTGGAACCTATCGGTTTTGTGAAATTCGTGTCCTTTTTCTTGTTAATATAAAGATGAAAACAATTGGTATTTACCAGTAAAGATGGCATTAATCAAAACAACATAAGTTGTGTATTTTACATCAGTGATTAACGAAGATGTCATGAAATTATTGTTTCCATTTTTGTACTGATTATTTGTTTTCTAAATTTGATTTGGATAAAGAAGTAAGAAACGTGAATTCTCATTAAAACTGAGGCAAAAATTAAAAGCTATCCTTTTTATAAAAACATGGGAAAAGAACAATAAGTGAAAGTGAAAAGTTTCAACACGCCATTTTTATCTGGTGATTTACGTGGAAAGGGATACTGTAATAATAATGCAATCTTTTTTTATGAAAGGCGTGTCGTTTTTCATACTCGAATAAATAGGTTTTTGCAAAAATTGTTATATGGCAACAATGTGTTTTAAATCTCACCTCCCCTCTAAAGGTAATGTCGCTAAAACTTGCAATATATGCCTTTTTGAAAAGTGGGGTTCCGTGTCGTCAAAACTTACATTATACATATATATATATATATATATATATATATATATATATATATATATATATATATATATATATATATATATATATATATATATATATATATATATATATATATATATATACTGAATGTGATAAAAGGGTTGGATTTAATTAAAAGTTGATGTAAGTTTGTTATTTAGACCCATAATGTGATACATCAGTGAAATTGTTTCGAGAAGTCCGACATAATGACATTTAAACTCAATATGGCTCCCATTTGAAAAATCAAAATTCATGATTATGATTATCTAAAAACGAAACGTCGGCACTCTGTATCGATACAATTTTCAAATACTGATTCAAGAAAATGAAGACTGAATTTGCATATTTTCAGAAATGAAGAGGTTGTTACAAAAGTAGGAAATTCTATATGAGTATTATTTGTTTTGTAGATAATAGTAAATTAGAACTTTCATGAATTACTTAAAATGAGTTTACTACCTGCACGAAGATTTAGCAAATAAGTTTTTAAAATAAGGTATCGCACACATATTATATGCAAGCAGTAAAAATCATTGTTGAGATTGTGTATGTATCGACTGTCCCGTGATCAAATGACGGCGTCTGATTGTACGATTGTACAAAGAGGCTAGCGGAGTGGAGGTGGTATGCTCAAAAGTGGAGGGGGTTGGCTGTGTCTATTGTTTAGTGTGATTTTCGACTGGGTTGAGTGGAATAACAGAGAAAGAGAAAGGTGCCACTTTATGGTAGCTTTTATCTGAACTCCGCTCTTTCACATACTGATGTTAATTTAATGTTTATTTGATAGTTCATTTTATACTTGTAAAGTTGGCCTGTGAATAAAGGCAAATATTATAATTATCTTATGTTTTACCACTTTGGGACCCTTTATCAACCCTTATACTCTGAGAATGAAAGAATATATTCTTGGTAAAAATAGTAGGCTTTATTCCAAGCTTTGTGGAGACAAAATAGAAAATCTTTTATAGCAGCAAAAAATTAATAAAAATATATGTTTCAAAAAGAAGTTTTTTCAACTGCGCCCCCTTGTGGCTAAGATTTAGAAACATAAACGTTTTAAGTTAATCATCCTTAGAAAATCCTTCTTTGAATTTATTCGCAAGCTCTGATTGTATCAATATCTCTATTTTTCAAATTGATTTGAGTTAATCAATAAGGATGATTTTTTGGCGCTGTACTAGCTCCCTCGCTGGTATTTCAACAGCGGAATGCCACTTCCGGTTAAACCAAAGACGCACGCTGGCCTTCTTTGCTTTGAGTACAACTCTAGTTATAATATGACAGAATCAGATTTGTTTTGGCGAGACAAGTTCAAACTGGTCACATTAAGGGCGATTATCAGATAAATCAACCTGCATGCAACGTGTAGGGCTTTAAGTATTTACGGAATATGGTGAATAAACTTATTTTTAGAATTGCTTATTTCCAAATAACCTCTTCATTTATAAAAAAGGCTGGACGCAGCAAGTGCGTTATATAGTAGTGAATTTTCATTAAAATGTTTTTAATAGCAAATATGTGTGTTTTTTTAAGAAAGCAGGCATGATATTTGGTCACCAGTATAACCTATATACTAGAGATAATGTTTCATTTTTCATCACAATAACTTTACTGTTTGAAAATGTATGAAAATTTCTGAGAGTAAACTTAAAGTGTTCCCGAAAAAACTGGTGTCTTGGTCAACCTTATAGGTTAATAGCAAATTCGGCTATACAATTTGAAGCATTTAATGAAAATTCGCTACCATAACGCACTTGCTGTGTCCCGAATTTCTTTTCTTACAAACATACATTATATTTCGATGGAAAATGCAAAAATGCAATAACATAAGCCGTGTTCGATTAAAAAAAAATTTGTATCACCAACGACTTATGGTCCACCTGTGATTGTAGCTTAAGACACCCTATAGTTAATGTACACAATGTTTCTTTCGTATCTTCTATAATAACGGATATATTGAGCTTTATTGTTTTTTTACGAAAATTCGACAAAAATTATATACCATTAAACGATAAACTCTATAGCTAAGACTACTGCCAAAGCTTCAGAGAAAGGGTCCATTTGAAATGAATTTTCTGGAAATATTTTAGTAAAATGAAGGACAACGACGGTTGAAACTAAGACTTCAGGCTTTGTAAAACATTCTTCTTGAGACATTTTCTTTCCATAGCTGGTATTAGTTTCAGGTTCTTTGCCTAAATGTTGCAAATTTTGACGTTTTAAATCGCGACTTTGACGTTTTGAGGAAAATACCAATTTATTTTTTTTAATGCCTATAACTTTTTTGACTTATAACCTACAGAGCTAAATTTTGGTAGATAATTTACCTATGATGACATGAACAAATTTGGTTGCCCTTACTTTGTTATTTCCGGAGATATGAATTTTTTTCGAAGGAAAAAACATTTTCCGCGAAAACCTAGGCCGATTTTCCTGGCTAACGAACGTATCCAAACCACTTGCAAAAGGAAGGTATTCACCAAATTTAATCAAAATCGGACCATTATTTTTTGAGTTATCAGTGTGATATATATATATATATATATATATATATATATATATATATATATATATATATATATATATATATATATATATATATATATATATATATATATATATATATATATATATATATATATATATATATGAATATATGACCTCGGATCTGTGTTCTAGAGGGCCTAAAAAGCGCTCATTTGAAGAATTTTTTTTAAAATTCAAAAGTCGGGATCTCTTCATTAGTGATTTTTTTAAAAGAAAATTCACTAATATGCAAATACGGTCTCCATTTCCCTAAAGCACCTTTTCAGTAGTATTTAAAAATTGTACCAAAATCGAATTCCAACGTTTGGTTTTTGATTTTTCAAATGGGAGCCATATTGAATTTAAGCCTCATTATGTTACACTTGTCTAAACAATTTCACTGGTGTATCACATGATGGGTCTAAAGTAAAAGATTACCAACTTTCATCAACTTTTGTATAAATTCAACCCGTTTATCACCCTTTAATGAACGAGGGTCGAAACTCAGACAAAATATAGAACAAGATTAGGGATTTCAGAAAAAGTTAAAAGAATAGATAACATTGTAATAGAAATATTTTGAGATAACAGCCTTTAAAAAGCTTCAAGCAAAAAGCGCCATCTGATGGCAAGAATATAAAAATATTACCTCAATTATTTAAAAAATGAGCTACTATCAAGGCATGCTACTTTTATTTGTGGCCGTTAAAAAAGTGATCATCGTAAAACCCAATGTAAAATGACCATACCCCTTTAGTTACTTGATTTTGTATAGGTATTTTGTCAATATAATTGTTGTACTTATATAGCATTTGCTAAATAAACGCTGATTCAATCAATCAATCTTTTTATTGTCGATCTCACTTGTACCTCACAAAATATCAATTTTCAATATCGATTGAAAGCACTGCCGGGTCCCTTTTAGTGTAGGTAAGTGACATTTTAATGGTTTCTACTATAAAGGTAGTTATACTATCTACCAAATTTGATGTCTTTTATTTTAAAAAAGCAATAGATATTAAGCAAGGTTTATAGATTAAAACCTTAGGTATCTACATTAAGTAGGTACCTATTTAACATTACAAACAGTTTAATAAAAATTCGCTACCATAACGCGCTTGCTGCAGCAGACCTATTGGTAAATTATAAATTAACCATCAAACACCGAACATATTATAGCCCCAGACTGGCCTCCAGCGACTAGTTTCTATTTCCGAACCTGGAAAATAGACTTAATTGGGACACGTGTTGGAGACGAAATTTCTCCGTCGCCATAAACGAGCCAAATAAAAAAATTATTAAATCTGAAGGTAATACAAATTACTAGGTATATCGTTTAATGTATTATTATTGTTCCAGAAGATTAATTACGTTGAAAAAAAAAAGAATATATAACGTTGAGAAATATGGGTCGCTTTATATAACATTCCGCGAATATAATAAACGCCCCCTATATGCAGATGAACATTCTGTTTATACATATTGTGCATCCGGTAAGTTTACTGAAACTGAAGTTCCAAAATGTAAAGGGAGACAGGAGATAAACATTTATTGTTTATTATGTCGATAATTATTGTTTTTTGTCTTCGCGTTTAAGACTTACTACTGCATTGTACAGTTTGCCTGCACTTAGATTTCTCATTATTTAGGAAGACAAAACTTGTTACATTATTAGGTACCTACCTATCGAAGTTCGCAGTAGGGAGCTTTTTAACATACGGAATACGGAGCTCAGCAGAGTGTGTCTACGTGTCGTACTCATGTTTACGCATGATTAACATCGTAATGCAAAATTTGTGTGTTAAAATATTCATTAAACAGATAATAATTTTACATTAACATTTTATAAATGCTCAATTTGATGATGAACATACTCAAATAAACAAATAAATCTCATTCAAATTGTGAATTTGTGAATGTACGGTTATAAACGACGACGCCCTCGGTGTATTCCGCGTCCTGCCGTACCGTATATATCAACGCGCGCTTGATTTCCACAAACATTTTCCGAGATCGGGACGATGCAGAACATCCTGTATTTGTCAACAGTGCAAAAATTATAGCAACCGTTAATAATTGAAAAACGATATGGAAGGAAGGTCCACTACAAACTCACGACTATTTATAACAACTTCTGTGGAAAATAAAGATGATTTAGAAGAGGTAAAGGATTTGAAATCATATTATTACAAAATGATGGTGCTTTGTCCGCCATTGTTAATCTCGCCCTGATACTTCTATCTCATTTGTGTTGCATGCTGTCATTAATTTTGAGCGGCTAATTTGAATTTTATCATTTCTATTTCAGAAACTCGAACGTAGTTACCAGTTCCTGCAAACCATAACAGCTGGATTAAGTGATAAAGACGCCCACGAAGCAATTAATAAAGCATTATTGAAAGAGAAAGGTTATGAAGAGATTTCCTTTGGACTTTTAGTGACTATCTTAACAGAACCACACAATGCAACAAAGTGTTACAGGGATTTAACGTATATTACTCGTGATGGGTTTGGACTGATCTTATCAAATGTATCTCAGTTAGTTCTAGACAGATATTTAAGATTCAATGATACTGTCAAGGTGCAGCTGATATGGCTCCTTCGGGAGATGATAAGAAATTCTGTAAGTAATGTCGATAACTTGTGTTGGAATCTTATGAGGCATGCAGCTGGTGGTGATGTGTCTCCAAAGAATATTACGCTTATCGAATCATTGCTTGATGTTTTTGTAGAATTTAGAGGTTGGTTAGATAAGTGCCCCATGTTAATTGCATCAGTGGTTTACACATATTTGAGGTTAATAGAAGACCACAATGCGCCTTATCTAGCAAATTTAAGACAAAAAGAAGTTAATTTTTTAATAAGTCTAATAAGGGAACGATTTAACGAATGTTTAAGTATTGGAAGAGATCTGGTGCGCTTATTACAGAATGTAGCAAGAATACCAGATTTTGAACAGTTGTGGAAAGATATTTTACTATCTCCGAAAAGTCTAAGTTCCAGTTTTGGTGGTGTGTTACAGCTTTTGCAGACCAGAACTTCTCGAAGGTTTTTACAATCTAGACTCACACCAGAAATGGAACGCAAACTTGTGTTTCTGACATCACAGGTTAGGTTTGGTAACCATAAAAGGTATCAAGACTGGTTTCAGAGACAGTACTTAGCCACACCTGAATCACAAAGCCTTAGATGTGATATAATTAGGTTTATTGTGGGAGTTATTCACCCTACCAATGAGTTGCTGTGTTCAGATATCATACCCAGATGGGCTGTTATAGGATGGCTTTTAACAACATGCACCTCAACGATTGCAGTTTCTAATGCAAAACTGGCGCTGTTTTATGATTGGCTATTCTTTGATTGTGAAAAAGATAACATCATGAACATTGAGCCAGCCATATTAGTGATGCATCATTCAATGCGCTCCCATCCAGCAGTGTCAGCTACCTTGTTAGACTTTCTGTGTAGAATTATTACAAACTTTTATCCACCATTAACTGAAAAAGTTCGTGCAGGAATCTTCTCATCATTAAGACAGATTTTAGACAAGCGTGTGTTACCTTCTCTTCTACCTCTTTTTGATAATGCTAAACTGGATCGGGAATTAAGAAACATGGTGAGGGAGACATTTAAAGAATTTTGTAATACTCCAGTATTAGAGTCGTCATCAAAACTAGAAGATTTTGCCATACCCCATAATACAAAATATGAAGAAGAATCTTCTGAGCGCATGGTGGTAAATAATCATTTATTAGATAGTGAGCCAGCATTTAGTGATGAAGAGGACGAACTAACAATATCCATTAATACTTTGGAAGATGACACTGATGATGATGACATTCCTTTATCAAAAGTTAGACTGAAAGAGAAGGTACAAGATAAGTTTGATGACACTTTTATAGATGGGCCACTTGGAGAAATACTTACAAAATTGCAGCAGGAAAAAAAGGCAGATGCAAGATGTGAATTAATGGATGAGTTAATTCAGCACATCATCGATTTTGAAAATGATGAAGAAAATATTCCCCTTATAGCTAAATCTTTGTATAACTGTATACAAGAGGATTTAAAAGAAGAATTTTTTCCAGATGTGATTACCGATGAAGCACTTTTAGAAAGTATAAAGTCACCATTATTTCGTTTATTTAGAACTCTTTATAATATAAATAAGCAAGATGATACGGGTAGACAGTTACTGCTAAAATTGGCAGGTGAATTATATTGTTTTCAACAAAGTGTGGGGTACTTACTTTTGTTCTATTTAAAAGTGCAAGTGAGGACAGAAAATAAAAAAGAAGACTTAACTAAAGCAAGTGCACTAAAAATTAGTGTGTATAAAGAATTGTGTCAGACAGTGGAGAAGAAATTGGATATTTGTTTGTTTGATGATTTGAATGCTTGTCATATTGGTGATAATAAACTAATGATGTGGATAGTGCCTGACTTATACCGGGATTTTAAGCAGCAGACTTTGAATAATGCTCAAATCTTACGTGTGATACTTTCAGCTATAGATTCACAACAGTTACAAACTCTGGTTGGAAAGGTGCTTCAGGGTCATCTTGTGATGTTTAAAACAGAAAACATTCATACATTATTAAAGGCAAGCTTAGCATGGGAGAGCATAGAACAATTTTTCTTTTGGCAGTTGGTAAATGCACACGATATTTCAATTGATACAGTGATGCCTTTAATCACACAATTAGATTATGATCTTCACTCAGAAGCTTTGACAGCAATCATGCTTATGCTTAAACAGGAAAAACCAAATGCTGACTATATAAAGTATTTATTTTCTAGGGACATTAATGACAATGGTGATTTGTTTATTTTTACAATCATAAAATATTGGTGTGATGAGTATATTGACAAAGTTGCAGAACTTATTTCATCATTGCTCAGTACTAGGTACCCTTCAACGTCACCAAATAAGCGAAAACGTAGTGGAAAGACTATAAGTGCAACTGTTCCAAGTGCAGATCAAGTGTTGGGTCATTTAGAGAAACTGAGGATTATTTGTGAAAGGCATGATTGTATGGCTATATACACGTTAGACTCTATGCAGCGAGCTTTAAGTATAGCGCAGAATAACAGTTCGGACAGTCAGAAGAAGCAGTTTAGTGAATTGTTCGCATTGATGGAAGAGGAAGAGGAAATCAGCTCTACCAAGAGTCGATCTCAAGGACGTGGCCGAAAACCTGCCAACAAGACTGCAAACAAAAGGCCAGTCACTAGGGACATATCTGAAACATCTGAAGAAAGTAGTGAGGTATGAATATATTTATTTTATTAATAATTATTGTGATATTGATATTAATTAATATAATTAACTATTACTTATTGTCATAAATAATTTTCCAAAATGGTCCATTTACTAATTATATCTGTAATGGGTTTTTAAATTTTTTTTGCCCTGCCCATCAACATGGGTCAGTAAAGCAGGAAGTTTAACCACTCAACATTTTGTCCAGTCCAGGTCAATTTATTATACAGGGATTGAACCAGTTTTTTTTTTAATAAACTGGTGTCATGATGACCTGCTTGTATTTATACAGACCTTTTTGTTGTTGTTTTTTGTGGGTTTTTTTTTCACCTCAGATGAAATGTCTCATTTTTGATTGGTTCAAAAGTATTTTCTTTGGTAATCCTGTGTTGTAGACACCTCTTTAGTAAACAAACAATTCCGGTGAAATCGGAATGTGAAGTGGACACTGTACGATGTGCACTGTTGCCAGATGAGTATTAGCAAGGGTCATTTTAAATATACAAGGAAATCAAGGGGTGAACAAATGTTTTTATAATGTAAATAAATTAAAATATGGCATCATCTACATAAATCGATATTTGACATATTTTGCGGAAAGCAGTAGAAAAATGGAAATGTAAACAGTTAATTTTCAGC
Organism: Tillus elongatus; assembly: GCA_964006375.1. Lineage (NCBI taxonomy): Eukaryota > Metazoa > Arthropoda > Insecta > Coleoptera > Cleridae > Tillus > Tillus elongatus. The sequence continues at coordinate 184,091,253 of OZ023262.1, read as the reverse complement.
ATGGTGGTCCAGGGGGAAAAACGTGATATAGAAGGAAATCAAGGGGTGAACAAATGTTTTTATAATGTTAATAAATTAAAATATGGCGTTATCTACATAAATCGATATTTGACATATTTTGCGGGAAGCAGTAGGAAAACAGAAATGTAAACAGTTAATTTTCAGCCATGGTGGTCCAGGGGGAAAACGTGATACAGAAGGAAATCAAGGGGTGAACAAATGTTTTTATAATGTTAATAAATTAAAATATGGCGTCATCTACCTAAATCGATATTTGACATATTTTGCGGAAAGCAGTGGGAAAACGGAAATGTAAACAGTTAATTTTCAGCCATGGTGGTCCAGGGGGAAAAACGTGGGCCTCTCCTTCCTTTTTTGGTACATCAGTAACATCAACAGAGGTTGTACCATTGTGATTGAGCAAGGTAATCTGCACGTTTCACCCTTCCCAGGGGGCGTAAAGCCCTCGGTCCCGTGCCCATGCGATGTTGAGCACGTTAAAGACCCAAATTTCCCAGACAGTGAGGTGAATGAATGACACTTTAGTAAGTCAATGAAGCAATTTTCGTTGTGAATTGCCGATGATAAATACAACTGTATATGCTAATAGCAAACGGTAACCAGTATATTATTTTTAAGTCTCAATGTTTCATGGTAATGAAGCAATTTCTATTGATAACTGTCGATGATAAACATAACCGAGAAAATGGCTCAAAATGGGCTTCCCTTCGAAGTGTTTGTTTATATTTTAGTTTCCAACGTTAAAACGTGAAATGAGTATGACAAGTGAATGAAGCAATTTCCGTTGCGAATTGCCGCTGATAAATACAACTGTATATGCTAATAGCAAACGGTATCCAGTATATTATTTTGAAAAATCGCAATGTTTCATGGTAATGAAGCAATTTCTACTGACAACTGTCGATGGTAAACATAACTGAGAAAATGGCTCAAAATGGGCTTCCCTTCGAACTGTTTGTTTATATTTTAGTTTCCAACCTTAAATGTAAAATATAAACAAACACTTCGAAGGGAAGCCCATTTTGAGCCATTTTCTCGGTTATGTTTATCATCGACAGTTGTCAGTAGAAATTGCTTCATTATCATGAAACATTGCAACTTTTCAAAATAATATACTGGTTACCGTTTGCTATTAGCATATACAGTTGTATTTATCATCGGCAATTCGCAACGGAAATTGCTTAATTGACTTTTCTTACTCATTTGACGTTTTAACGTTGGAAACTAAAATATAAACAAACACTTCGAAGGGAAGCTCATTTTGAGCCATTTTCACGGTTATGTTTATCATCGACAGTTGTCAGTAGAAATTGCTTCATTACCATGAAACATTTCGACTTAATTTTTTTTTACGGATTTACGCCCCCTGGGAAGGGCGGAACGTGCAGATTACCTTGCTCAATCAGAATGGCACAACCTCTGTTGATGTTACTTATGTACTTAAAAAGGGAGGAGAGGGGAAATCTGGGATTGAACCCAGTACCCTTGGGTCCAGTGGTCCACGTTTTTCCCCCTGGACCACCATGGCTGAAAATTAACTGTTTACATTTCCGTTTTCCTACTGCTTTCCGCAAAATATGTCAAATATCGATTTATGTAGATGACGCCATATTTTAGTTTATTAACATTATAAAAACATTTGTTCACCTCTTGATTTCCTTCTATATCACGTTTTTCCCCCTCACCGTGGCTGAAAATTAACTTTTTACATTTCCGTTTTCCTACTGTTTTCCGCAAAATATGTCAAATATCGATTTATGTAGATGACGCCATATTTTAATTTATTAACATTATAAAAACATTTGTTCACCCCTTGATTTCCTTCTATATCACGTTTTTCCCCCTAGACCACCATGGCTGAAAATTAACTTTTTACATTTCCGTTTTCCTACTGCTTTTCGCAAAATATGTCAAACATCGATTTATGTAGATGACGCCATATTTTAATTTATTTACATTATAAAAACATTTGTTCACCCCTTGATATCCTTCTATATTTAAAATGACCCTTGGTAATACTCATTTGGCAACAGTGCACATCGTCCGGCGTTCACTCTGCGCTCCGATTCCACCCGAATTGTTTGTTTGCTAGAGAGGTGTCTTCAACACAGGATTACCTTTTCTTTTTATTTACACGCAAGGTTATCATCCCTTGAGAAAAATTCACACTCTTCTAATGTTTGAAAAGATTTCCTAACATTTAAATGTCGCTTAAAATATTTATCACACATATGAAAGTTCATCTCATGTTTGACTGATTGTTAAACATTTGAAACAGTAGTCAGACTAAGATTCCAATTTCAGGCTGCAGTATTGGGTAGGTTAGGTTAGGTTAAAGTGAGTGGTCATCTGGGTTGCTCCACTGTGACCTTATCTCTATTCTGGGTCATGCCTAATTGCTTGAAATTGGGCACATTAAATCTAGCCTCTTAAGTTGACAATCTTTGAGGGTGAAAGTTGGTCCAGATCTCCTGGCACAAGCACAAGTTGAGTCTTGCCAGAGAACAGGTACTTGATTTTGTCTGCTACCAGATAGGAACGTAGTAGGTGCTCTGCTGCTTTGTCACCTACCATACACAGTCTGAACTCTTGTTCAAGCCCAATTCTATGCAGGTAGTTGCAGGCTGTATGTATGGGTAACTTTGTTATTATTAAAACTACGGACTTGATTAAATAGGATTTTTTTTTGCTGTTAGAGCATTTTAGATATCGAAAATTGAAATTAATAATGCAAACGTACGTCGATGATTACTGCTTGATATTCCAACATTATAAATGCCATTTAATCTCCAAAAATTGCATGGTTTTGCAAGATTTTTGTCAGCATAGAAGTGAAAGAAAAGAACTGAAAAAAACTCTGGACGCAGCAAGTGCGTTATGGTAGTGAATTTTCATTAAAATGTTTTTAATTGCAAATATGTGTTTCCTTTTTAAGAAAGCAGGCATCAATTTTGGTTACCAGTATAACCTATATAGTAAAAACAATGTGCCATGTTTCATAAAAATAACTTTATTGTGTAGAAATGTACAAAAATTTCCAAAAGTAAACTTAAAGTGTTCCCGGAAAAACTCGTTTCTTGGTCAACCTTATAGGTTAATAGCAAATTGAGCTATTCAAATTTGAAGCATTTAATGAAAATTCGCTACCATAACGCACTTGCTGCGTCCCGAATTTCTTTTCTTACAAACATGCATCGCTGAAAAATTAAAAAATTCAATAACATAAGGCGTGTTTGATTAAAAAAAGAAAAGAAAATTTGTATCACCAACGACTTATGGGCCATCCTGTGATTGTAGAAATATTTTTTTAAGATGTAGCTCAAGACACCCTATAATTAATATATACAAATTTTCTTCATATCTTGTATAATAACGGATATATTGAGCTTTATTGATTTTTTACGAAAATTCGACAAAAATTATAAACCATTAAACGATAAACTCTAAAGCTAAGGCTACTGCCAAGCACCAGAGAAAGGGTCTATTTGAAATGAATTTTCTGGGAACATTTTAGTAAAATGCAGGGCAATGACGGTTGAAACTAAGACTTCAGAGTTTGTAAAAGATCCTTCTTGAGACATTTAATTTCCATATCCCGTATTAGATTCAAGTTCTTTGCCTAAATGTTGCCGATTTTGACGTTTTAAATCGCAACTTTGACGTTTTGAGGAAAACCCCAATTTATTTTTCTTTAAATGCCTATAACTTTTTTGTCTTTTGACCTACATAGCTAAATTTTGGTAGGTGGATTACCTATAAGGATATTAACTAGCGTACCAAATTTTGTTGCCCTTACTTTGTTAATTCCGGAGATATAATTTTTTTTCGAAAGAAAACACAAAATTTTCCGGGAAAACCTGGGCAGATTTTCCTGGCTAACGAACTTATCCAAGCCATTTGCAAAAGGAATTTTTCCACCAAATTTAGTCAAAATCGGCCTATTATTTTTTGAGTTATCGGTGTGATACATATATATATATATATATATATATATATATATATATATATATATATATATATATATATATATATATATATATATATATATATATATATATATATATATATATATATATATATATATATATATATATATATATATAAATATATATATATATATATAAATATATATATATATATATATATATATATATATATATATATATATATATATATATATATATATATATATAAATATATATATATATATAAACATATAAAAATTGAAACGGACCCCGGATATGTGTTCTAGGGGGCCTAGTTCGCGGTCATTTGAAGAAATTTTTTCAAAATTCAAAAGTCGGGATCTCCTCATTAGTGAATTTTTTTTAAGAAAATTCACTAAAACTGTCTGAAGGTGAGAATTTGGAAACTAGAATTTTCGCCTCTCATCATGAATAATACAATGAATAAGATACTTTACTAACAGGTATTCACAAAGATGGTAATGATATTTAATTATCTTATGTGATAGGTAAAAGCATTTAAAATTTCAACATCCATACAATACAATATTATATAACATAAGTACCTTCTCTTCTGCACAAACTTCTCAGGTGGAACATAAGTGAATTTCTTTCTGATGATATGTTCAAAAATTGTTGGTCCGTTGTCTTTGAAGTGGCAACTACAAATTTCTAATAACCCTCCTTAAAGGTGCCTTCAAGCAATGTTGCCATATTTATTGTTAGTTCTAACTTATCTTTGAAAATAATTATTTCTCTTTTTGTTATTACATTATCACTTCTTCATTAAGTCCATATGCCTGGAAGTAATCTCTTGTATTGTAAAAAAACCTAGAAGTTTGTAATAAAATAAACATCATTTTCGTTAAGTCATTTGTTGATATTTCGCAGTGCTGTTGAGCTTACATCTTTCGAAGCAACGACCTTCTAAACCTTGCATGTCAAATCTATAGTGGATAAATGTGCTAGCGTAAAGGTATGAGCTAAGCTAAGACCTATGAATTTTCTGAAATGCAGGATTTGATTATTTCTTCAGTTTCTCATTGAAAAAGCTGGTTGGTGGGAATATTTTCATGGGAATACGCAAATGATAATAAAATCACCATAGATTATCATATTGGTGAACTCATAGTTAAGAAATTCCATTTAAATATTGTAACAGACGATTGAAAAGTACCCATTTCTTTCACCCATAAGAAAGGCGTGCAGGATTCCCACTCGTCTGGAAAAGTCAGGGAATTTGTAGAAGAAAAAATTTTGTCAAGGAAATGAGGGAAAAATTGGGAAAATTGATCAGGAGTCAAGGAATTTTTGTCTCTGCCAGGGAAACATTCTTTGTTTCCTGTTTATGATAAATAATTAAAACAATGTGTTTGCTTTTTGTGAAATTCTGAACCATTTATTTAATGATTTCTGTGTCTACAAAATCACAATAATTGTTTTTTTTTTTATTTTCGTTCATTGGCTTTGTATTTGAAATGGGGAAGTGTGTTTTCTGCCATGACATGAAGACCTACTGTATTCCATGGTAGTGTGTTACACATGTTGGGGGTAAATTGTAGAAGATCAAAGTCAGGGAAATAGATTTGGCAGGTCAGGGAAATCAGGGAAAAGTCAGGGAAATTCATATGCTGCTTTTAGTGGGAACCCTGGCATGGTGCGTTATTTAGAGTTTCTTGCATTATGAACCCGCTTTAAAATTCCCACTTCGAAAAAATCATTACACTGACACAGTACATTTAGTTCTAACGAATAGAGGGTGCTGTTTGCGGTACCCTTAAGAAATACTTGCACTTTTTAGTGAATTTTTATTAAAAACAATTCACTAATAGAGAGGTATCGATGGTGAGACTTAGCAAAAAATTTTCAAATGAGCGCGAACTAGGACCACTAGAACCCATATCCAGGGTCAGTTTCAATTTTTATATGTAATATATATATATATATATATATATATATATATATATATATATATATATATATACATCCCAATACTGTTTCGGCGTCTTTACAAAACCATTCTGCTTCTGCGTCTGGTCAAGTATATGACTTTTTTAGATGAGAATATTGCATAGCAAGTTGGTCTGACAGGGTACATGGAGAAACTGGGAATTATACTCTATTATTTTTTGTAAAAAGCAAAGGTTTACATTACCCCACTTTTCAGCGTCGAACCAAATTAAATCTGCTTGAGCATCCTGTGTATAGTTGAAAATATCGTCAACTATACAGCTTTTTTGACGACCGCGTGAGTATTTCTTACCGGTTTGTCGATAATTCTGCGCCCAGGCAGTGTTGCCGCGTTAGCGCTAAAGCATCTACATACTTAAAAAAGGAAATATAAGTTTAATAATTATGCTCTGGTAACTACATTTTACTACATACGACTAATGTTATGTTGGCGGCAAAGTTTTACGGCGCGAATCAAACAAACGTCACATGTTATGTAGAGTAGTAGCAATTTTATTATTTAGGTTTCTTATTTTTTAGTTTATAAGAAATACTTGCGTGCGTGTTGTGATTCCTCAAAGTCTGTCTATTTCCGTGACTATGGCCAATCACTGACGCCAGGGAGCAGTTTTTTACCTCATTATTCTCGAAATTTTGCCAAACCCCAGCCTTCCTGTAAGGAGGGTGGGGATCTTTAAGGTGCTCAACATTTCCTGGTACACGGGACGGACGGCTTTACGCCCCCACCGAAGGGCGGAACGTGCAGACATTCAACTTGCTCCAATACAATGCCAGAACCTCGGTGAAAGGGGAACCCTGGGGGTCGAGCTCAGTACCCCGAAGTTCTGAGGCACACGTTCTTACCACTGGACCACCGAGGCTCTTTATAAGAATACTACGATTAACGACTTAACTGTGCTCAAAACAAACCTAAATTAATACTTTAAACAGGATTCACCTCACTGGTTGAAAAGTTGTCAATTCTTCAGGTCAGGCCAGGTAAGGTCAAGTAAAGTCCGTGTAGGTAAGGTCAGGTAGGTATAAAAGGTTAACTTCTAGCTACATACAGTTAGTAGTCTACTCTTTGATAATAGTAAAAGATCAAACAACACTGTGCCTGATTTTCCTAGGCAGTTCTTTAAAGGCTTGCAAAATCATCAGATAACCCAACAACAAAATAATCTCTTAATAATTGGGATCAGAAATTCCATTAAATGGTCCTGATTAAATCCATAGTCAAATACCTATATTAAGTTCTTATCCAAACAGGCTACACTGAATGTTCTTTGTTATTGATATATTTTTTATCGCAATAGAAATGAGCAACAATCTAGTACTAAATGCTTTACATTTCAAATAATATCATCATCACACATCATTAAATATTGTTTCCCTTACTTAGTGAAACCGTCCCCTATCAAATATAGATACTTCTTATCTGGCTTCACAATTGCTTATTTTCTTCTCTGTGACCGGTTTCGCGCTTTTACGACATCGTCAGATGTGTTTGGTCAATCAGTAGTGACGCGGATATACCGTTTTTTGAAAGGGGCCGCAATTTTAAAATGTCTCCTTTTAACAAAGAAAGGTTATATTTAGGCTTTTTGGCGTTCTATGTGCAACATACCTCATATAATGATTTTAAACAAGTAACAATGATACTATTTTATTTTTAAAAATTACAAAGAAACAAAAACAAAAGTGTATCCTGAAAATCAATTGATCTGGTTAGTTGTTTAACCAATACATTTTATGTCTATAGGAATTGTATGTACCTAAACAGAAGTCATTGGCTCACGATTTTATTTAATTGCCATGTTTATAATACCTTTCCACGCACACGTCACCCTTTTAAAATCTTTAAATTTAGCAAAAAATCAATTGAAAATAGAAATTTGGTATTTCTGAAGTCCACCTCCAAATACTTTTTTTTCGAAATTTGGTGAAATAATAATGACGATAAAATATTTTTTAAAGGAAAACGATTGCCATTTTAAAGTGAGTATGTTTAGAAAAAAATTACAAGACTTCAAAAAATATTTACTGGACTAATAACAAAGCGATATTTACGAGTTTGAGAACCACAAAAAATCATTTAAAAATATTTTGTCTCGCTGGTTTGCAACACACACACACACACACACACACACACACACACATGCACGTGCGCACACACTCACCCGCGCGCACACAGCCACACGCGTGCCTGCGCGCTCAGTCGGTTAACAAAACACGTTATGAAATATCATGAAAATTTTCGGAAAAGATACAAATATAAATTAAGCTTTACAATTTTTCTCTGGCTATTAGATTGTGTATAACATTGGCTTGTTCTGTTGTTGTATTAACAATTATTATTAACGACAAGAAAAACATTAGTACTAATTATTTTTCCACAATTTTTAGGGCTGCGTCATCATTATCAATGTAATTCTTCAAAGTATACTAAGACACAGTAGTTTTCAGTAACATAGCATATGTAATAAAATATACCGGTAAAAAATTCATATTAAAAACCTTAAAATGCCAACTTCCAAAAAACTGTTTTTTGTCTAAAGTTGGAAGTGTTACAAGCTAATCATTTTCTTACAAGGATGGGATTTTATTTTATGTTAACATACAAAGTTAATATTGTAGAACATTGTTTTAATATAAGAGTTCCAGTTTAAAAAATTATAAATAAATTAATTTGTAGGTACATTTTATGAATATTAGTTTCCTACTGTGATAGTTTACAAAAAGAGATAGAACAAACTTTATGTGCTATTTATGTCTCCATAAAACAAATAAAAAATATATAACTAATTATTAACCTCAAACTCTTAAACGAGAAATGCCTAATTTTCTTTCTACTGATATTATATAATGTTATTCATTATAAATGTTAAAAGGATTGAATGGATAAAGGATTAAAACAATAGTGAATCTATTAGTATACTTCATTTTTGTTTGTCTTTAGCCATTTAATTTACATTTTATTTTACTTGTGTAAATATTTTGCACCAGTACTTTTATCTTGGTCCATGTTTTATTTTTTAACAAGCCTGGATTGGGCTTTAAAAGATTCACATTCATCCTTTCTTTGGTAGTATAATTCTGCTTTATTTACCGTCGCCGGTGAAAATTATCATTATTAATATAGAAACCTTTGGTGCCTACGACTTTTACAGCATTAGTTATTTAACCGATATTTAAATGTAGTAAATATATTAAATACCACATACAACTTAATAACACAAAAAATTTTCGCTTCCTCTGAATTTATTTCGGTAAACGTATTTCTTCTCTCGACTCTTCTAGCACATTTTTATATTATTTTCATATTATCCTGCTTATCCGCGGTCCAGCTTTCCGCTCCATACATTATAACACTCCATAGGTATGATTTATGGTGAACTTATTTCACCAGTGTAAGTTACAGTCTTTATTAGTGAGGATAGTATTTTGTCTCTTAAATGTCTTTAATATAAAACTAATATCTGGAATTCTAACTTCATTAAACATAAAACATTAAGACTTTTTACTCCAGTCTTCAGCAAACAAAAACTTTATAACAAAAACTTAAACTTTAAGAAAAGTAAGATAATAATATATCTAGTAACCATTAGTTGGAGTAAAAAATAAATAAAAGCAAGTCTGTAAATGATATGTAGGGACCATTACAATTGTGTCAAAAATGTTAAGCTAAGTTGTTCCACAGATCTAAAGTAAACAAATAGATGATAAGAAAAAAAATGCATTCAACGCTAAATCTTTATTGATTTGTGTTTCGTTGCTGTGTATTTAATAAGTTAAACTACAAAATAGGTATAGTTGTACAATATTATATGAGTATTATAACCTATATATTGTTTCATACAATTGTTGCGCATAAGTACACTTGGAGAACCCAAATCACCACAACACATATTTTTAAAGACCTGACGATCGTTTCGCTAACAAAGTTAGCGTCATTCGTTAGCGAAAAAGAGGCGCATTATTCTTAATCTGTACATAAATCAAACTAATATAATACATACTAACGGATATGAAATTAAAGATAAAATAAAAAAAGGTGTTCGCCATATTTTTTTAATTTATTTATAGAAAATATAGCCGACTATTGGAGAAGACATCAGGAATAAAATTAAACAGACAAATGTACCATTAAGGGTCCGCAAATGACAAAAGAGCTGATGTGGGAAAATGAAAAAAGACCAGCAAAGGATCCGCAGTGTACGCAGTGTACTAGACGAGGTGTTCAGAAATATTAAACTATAAATTAATATGACGAAAACAATGAAAATATGTGAGGGCAGTACTACAAAGGTCGATATAAAGCTAAACAGCCAAAACTTAAGCAAGTAGAAAGGTTGAGTATTCTTATGGATAATGATAAATGCAGCAAGGAACTGTAAAGGTGTATCGCAATGGCAAACCATGCATAATAAGAGACAAAATACTCAATAATAAATATTAAAACTTGGACCAAGGGAAGAGGTGCATCAAATCATACGTATGGGGTGTTGTAATGTACGGTGCGGAAGGCTAAAATTTTAATAAACACAGCATTAAGAGAATAGTAGCTTTTGAAACGTAAACATAGAGAAGCATTACAAAGATGGGGCATACCGATAGAAAGACGAATAAAAGGGTGCTATAAGAGGTGAGAGAAAAAATATGCTTGCTGAAAAAAATTGAGATGAGAAAGGCTTTCTGACAACATTATTTTAGGCACACATACATGGAAAAAAAGAAAAGGTAGACCAACAGAAAAACTTCTGAAAAAACTAGCCCAATTGATAAAGTGCGATAGCTACAACGAAATAAATAGCTACTGCTGGTAACAGACTCATTGTTGAGACGAGATTGCGACACCGCATTTAGACTGTGATGTTACGTATAGTTTCCAAGCCATGTAAATATAATATTAACCAGTACACTTAACATTATCTGATGAAGCTGACTTTGTTAGTGAAACGATTATCGGGTGTAAAAAAGCAGTTATGTTGAGGTAGGTTTTACCTATATGTACATTATAGTGGTCGCACATATTGCAAAGATTCCACTTTGTGTATATAATATTAATAATTATAACTAGGCATATATTGTTCGTAGAAAACTATAAATTAATAAAGTCGGTATAGAGTTGAATTAACTGTTCATTTGATTATATTTACAAGTGAAATGTTTTAAATCTATGTACTATTTTCCATAAACCTTCTGATAAATATGCAGTTTATATTCTCTGGTGGTTTACATGTGATAAATTTTAGGACCGATTGTGTAAATGGTAATTTATATTTTAAAGACGAAACAATGAATCCACCACAGGCGAAAATATAATATTTTCTTAAAATCAATAATAAACACCTAAATCCGAAACAGGTTCTTGGAATCTGAAACCCTGTTATTTATCTACCAGCAATGTTTATTAGCACGGCCACGGTCCTAAATTCAGTTAACGGTATTTTAAACGTTGCCACTTCTCCAGACGTTCAATCATCGCATTTATGTAAACGACATATACTCTCTAAGATATACTGTGAATGAGAAGCGCCTCTAGTAGCAAACTGCTGAACTAGACGTTTGTCTAAAAAGTACATAATACGACCATTCTGCACACACTACAAAAATTCGGTACGTCTTTGTCGTTAAAGTAAACTACTTTTTTCTCTGCAATATCCATGAAGTAGGACTAACAGTTCAAGCACACGCCGTGTGAGGACGCATTTGTTACTACAACCCATAGAAAACAAGGCAAACATTTTCTGCGTCCGTATAAAGACGCACAAAGGCGGTGGACGCAGAATCATATGTAATAATACAATGTACGGCCGCCTAAAAGGTTGTAGGATGTATATATATATATATATATATATATATATATATATATATATATATAAACATATAAACATTTTAACTGACCTTGGAAATGGGTTCCAGGGGCCCTAATTCGTGCTCATTTGAAGAAATTTTCCGAAAGTCTCACTGTCGATACCTCTCTATTAGTGAATTTTTCTTAATGAAAATTCACTTAAAAAACCTACATTCATCTAGGGGGAATCAACCACGCAACCTTCTGCGTAGAAGACAAGTATGCTACCACTGAGCTATTTAAGGATTCGTTAACTAACATTTTGTTTACATGATACTTGACACCGCCTTCATGCCCGGGATAAATTACACTATACTATTAAAAGTATACGTAAAAATTAATTACAGAATTAATCATTTGAAACACATTCAATGACTGTTTGGATCTTATATGACGTCTTATGTTTAAGCTTAAAGATAAAAGAAGAAACTATTTAAAAATGATGTTTAAAGATACTTTACTTTATCTTGTTTACATTTGCACTATATTTTGATTAGAAAACAGTATTTTCTTGTTTTTTATTAACAAAAAAAAGTATATTTGTTGAGTGATGCTAAAATCAACTGTTTTTGAAATACAGACGATTTTAAAAGTAACTACAGTACATTCTTCCTTATTACGAACACTATTGTTTTCAGATCATATTTTATTTACTGCATAGTAGGCGTCTGTCATAAACAAATATGATTGTTCTTGTCAAAATCGCTTTTTGATATCATTAGCTGTTATGTTAGTAAGCTTTTGTAGAACATTACCTAACGTATGCCAAGACCTAATTATTTTTATAATAAATAAATGCGAGATAAGATTTGTTTTAATGCACGAGCAAATTGTAATGGGTGTAAGGCATGGACAATGTATGCTGAAAAGCATTTAAAGAGAAGACATAACACAAAAATCTTTATAATGGATCAGGTGAAACTGGTTCATTTTGTCCAAAAGAGATATTTGCGACCATACAAAAAATATCGAGTCTGCATGCCAGATCCCCCACATCTGTGTGTTAGTATGTGCAATAACTTCTGAACAAATTGAGACATCATTTTCAAATTTGGTATACAGTTAGGTTAGGTTTGAATTAGAGGTGTGCGAACCCATGTTTTGTTCGAACCGAACTATGAACGAACCCAAGCAAATATGTTGCCTCGAACTTCGAACCTTTGAAATAGTATGTCTAAGGTTCACAGTCGAACTTCGTACTTCTTATAAATTCAAAATCGAACATCGAACTACCCAAAATTGTTGTGTTCATATATCATTTCCTTAAATACCAAATTTAGAAATATTGTAACATACAATATTTGATATGTAAAAGATTCCCTTTCTTTTTACAAAAAGGAAGGGTTCAACAAATTTGCAGGTTGATTGGGTGAAAATGCCTTCCGGTGCTGATCATTGTGGAAATGGGTCATGGTTAAATCAAAAATACAAAAATAAAAAATATTTGAAACTTTTTTAGATTTCTAGATCTATAGATAAGCTCAATTATGAATATGTTGTTGTTGTTTGGCATTGGCTAGGCAGTTTTAGCAAACAAGAGAGGGTTCAAAGTGAGCATGATAGGTATAAAATAACCACTTAAAATTTGAACTTAATATATTATATATTATTCTTATGAAAATTCACTACCATAACGCACTTGCTGTGTCCCGAACTTGTCTCCTGATGAATGTAACTGTTTTGGCTCATTGTGAGATAAAGCATGTTGAAACCAGTGTTTTCCAAAGGCAATCTGCAATTATCCTCATAAATCCTGAAAATTTATGTTACCGATGGCCTTCGAACGCCGCCTCATAATGTTGTTACTGAAAAATGTGTTGGGAGGCTAGGATATATAAGAAAAATAATTCTATCATTGCTAAATGGCTCCGTCGTGTCTCAATGTCTCCCACCAACTGTCAAAAATATGCATTAGTGAAATTTCCTAAAATGACACTATCGACTAAATGAGACTGATAATGAGTTTAAAGCGCCGCTACCAAGTTAAAGGGGCCGCAACTTCGCTGCCTTTGGCAGTATTCAATGCCTGTAAAGTTTAATTTTGAAGTAATTTTGAGCAACGAACTTCGAACTATTTTGGAGAATTACATATTTTGAACTTCGAACTACTTCAACATCGCTAGTGCGAACATATTTTCGAACCGAAGGTTCGGTTCGAGTTCGGGTTCGGTTCGAAATTTCGAAGCTTCGCACACCTCTAGTTTGAATATGAGTGATCCATATTGGTCCCTCCACCGCGACCATAAGGTCTATTGTGGCTCACGCCTAATGTCTATATTTCGCCCAACAAATCCAGCCTCCTACAGAGGTCGATAACCTTTGTGGGCGAAAGTTGATCCAGATCCTCTGGAGCAAGCTTTACCTTGCCAAAGAGCAGGTGTCTAGTCCTGTCCGCTGCCGGACAGGAACACAGCACGTGCTCTGCTGTCTCATCATTCTCCATACACAGCCGGCACTCGGTCTCCTGACCGACCCCAATACGGTGCATGTGATGCCGCAAGCGGCAGTGTCCTGTATACAGTTAGCACCTGACAAAGAACGCTTCGGATTGTTTTTGCGTAACATTGTGTATTCAATATCATCTGCATGTCAAACGCTCATGTACAAAAAGCTCCTACAATGACTCTGAAAGTTCCAGCTACAGATAAAAAAATGTCAAGCGTACGGTTCCAGGATGTTTTCTGAAGGTTACCTTGTATTCGACTATTATATATCGTTTCAGAAGTTTATGGGTACAGGAATACGAATATTTTCTTTGTGGCCAAGTCATGGACACTAAATTCATTTCATGAGAATGTCTTTCTGAGAAGAGTAAATTATCACAGCTATGTAGAAGTTATCATTCAATTTGCAGCACTATTTTTGAAATGCCTTATTTTATTTATTTTTTGTTCCCTCAGGGCTCGTCCGCGGCCTTGCCGCCCCGATAGCACCGCAAAAATGCCTTATTAGTTATAAGCGTATTATATATTTCAATGCTACTAGGTTAGGTTAGGTTAAATTGTGAGTGGGCCATAATGGTCCCTCCACTGCGACCTTAAGGTCTATTGTGGTCCGTCTTATATTTTACCCAACAAGTCCAGCCTCTTACAGAGTTCAATAATTTGTGTGGACGAAAGTTGACCCAGATCTTCTGGTGCAAGTTGTGTCTTGTCAAAAAGTAGGTGTCTTATCCTGTCTGCAGCCGGACAGGTACATAACACGTGCTCTGCTGTTTCGTCACTCCATACACAGCCAGCACCCGGTTTCTTGTCCGAGCCCAATTATGTGCACATGGTGATGCAAGCAGCGGTGTCCTGTATACAGGATGACCAGAGTTCTCAGTTGTTGTCTGTTTAGCTTTAAAAGTTTTTTAGCTCTTGAATGTGAAAGGCCATTTATGAAGGCCTTAGAGTGTGCTAATCCTGGTAGATTTTGCCAATTCTGGGCTGTCTTTTCATCTGTCTAGGTCTTTAAGTTGTGTTTTGCTGTACGTGAGGATACCTCCAGCACAGGTTCTGGTCCGATAAAGTCTTCTCAGGCACCCATCTGTTGAGGGCAATCTTGCAGCTCCATACCGTTTTTTTAATTGCAACAGTGGGAACCAAGTGCCTTTATAGCAGCTTGGCTATCTGAAAATATTTTAATTGGTTTGTGTGTGCAATGGTTTTTTATAATGTCCCTCGCACACATCTCGTTGACACACTTTTCTGCCTGGTGTATGGTTGCATACTTTCTGAGGCTAGATCTTATTCTTGCATCGGTGCTGCTCCCATATGCGCCAGCACCTGCCTTCTGATCAGTTTTGGAGTCTTCCATATACGAGCAGAGATGTGCCCTCAATAGGGACGTTTTGTTTCTTTTCCAGTTCTCTGGAAGGACAGTATTGAAAGACAGGTATATACTGATCTTAGTAGACATCAGATCTGAGACCATTCCCAGAACCTCGTGATTCTCTTACTTCTATGACACATTACAAAACTACATGATAATTTAAAAATTATTAATTTTTGGTGGCTACATGTAAAAAGTAAATTATCACTGCAAAGAAAATTGAAAACTGCATCTAACCAGATAAAAATATACAGTATCTCCCAGATAAAGGTGTCTATCATTAACAACTTGCAAACCATAAAGGTACAGTTTTGGTTATTTAGGGAACAACTCTGAGAACTAAATGGCCACTAAGTTATAAAATTAAGTATCAACCTAATTTTTCTTTAAATACGGCCCTGATTTAGAAAATACAGGTATTGAAGGATTTTAGCTTTTTAGTTCTACATTGAGTGATATATCACATATCTGCCATACAATAGTAAAACCTAATAACTCTAAATTTGCAACTTTTCACTAGGGAAGTCCAAAGTTTTTATAATTCGACTGAAGATAGTTTTTTTCATTAACTATAATTATTTTTTCTGATCCCACATATCACATAAGGTATTTACTGCTCTTTATGAATATTGGGTACTTATGAAAATTTCTAATTGAAATGTTTATTAACAAATTTAAAGTTACCTGGTCATTCAAAGTTCACTATATTACAATAGCAAAAACAAATAAGTCCACTGCAGATTTTGCTCTTCTGTTAGCCATCTATTTTACAAATGAAGAAGCAAGCAAGTCGACTTCCACTTTTATATATATATATATATATATATATATATATATATATATATATATATATATATATATATATATATATATATATATATATATAAAACCACATAATATATGGTGGCCTAAGGTGACACAATCCAGTGCCAAACAAAAACTAGGCAAGATCCCAAGGATGGCTTGCCTAGGTATCACAGGGGCCATGTCTTCAACCCCAACAGCTGCCATGGAGGTGTTGCTGGATTAGGGGACCAGAACCGGCGCTGGGCGTGACAAAGAGCACTGTCAGGGGAGCCATTAAGTCCTGGGTCAGAAACCAACACAAGGTGTACTGGGCGGATAAACCGAGTGTTAACACTGCTCTTAGAATATGATTTACTGATTTTCTCTTTTATGCAAAATTGTATTGTTCTAAGTCATTAACTCACAATTTGCATTTATAACCATCGTCCAATATTTATTTTCAATATTCATATCCATGTTTTAAATATGTTAGGTTAGTTAAAAGTCAGTTGTAAAATATCAAACGTTGTACACAGTCTCTATCTCTAACATTTTGTGTTAACTAAAGCTGTCGTGACGACATACTACCTGGTTCCGCACCGAGATGGCGTCCCTGTCATACATCTCTCAATGTTCTACATTCTGACATGTTCCAATAATGTAACTTCCATCATTTTTTATCTACGATTTATTTAAATAGCATAGCAGTACAGGTAACGTCATCTGTCTTTGTCTAACATTGTATATATTGCATTACAGAATCTGAAGTGATGTCTAGAATTATTTTAATATTAATTTAGAATAACTTTATTTTCTTGCAGTATCTGCAGTTTGCACTGTCCACCTTACCATCTTCATAAAGTGATACCTTACTGGGAGGTCACAGTGAAAAGTCCTGTGATTATTCTCAAGTGGTTCCTGTTCAATTCAGGAAACAGTTCAGTCTTCTTG
This sequence comes from Tillus elongatus, assembly GCA_964006375.1. NCBI lineage: Eukaryota > Metazoa > Arthropoda > Insecta > Coleoptera > Cleridae > Tillus > Tillus elongatus. The sequence continues at coordinate 184,073,910 of OZ023262.1, read as the reverse complement.
TTGATGTGGTGATGAACCGTTTTGCCTGCCTTAAGCCTGGCATATTCCTCCAGTATGCCAGCATTTGGTTCGTCTCGCTTTTTGTTAATCGACAATAGGGCTCTGGACCATAGAATGGTGTTGCTGCCCTTTTTGCAAGGCTATCTGCTTCCTCATTTCCTTCAATGCCTTGATGTCCTAGCACCCACATCAAAGTTACTTTGCTGTTCATAGCCAGCTGCTTCAAGGATTTTTTACAGTCCCAGATCAATTAACACTCGTTTCTGATTTCAGTGTCTTAGTACTGCCTGACTGGCTGAGAGGATGTATATGTCTCTATTTCTGAGACTTCTTTGTAAGCACACATGTGCACAGATTTATAGCAAGCATTTCTGCTTGGAAGATGGTGGGGTTTTTTCCTAGGACTCAGCAAGTCTAAAGTTAGGTCCTCTGGTTCTCAGTCCTGCTCTATCCATTTGTTTAGACACCCCTGTATACCATACTGATGAGTTGTTTGTCAGTCTTTCACTGTCCCTGTCCCATGCTTGGCGGTCGCTTATGACCACATCAAATGGAACCATGAAGTTCAATTTAGCCGGCATTTGATCTGTTGGTTTGGCGAGTGACTCCAATGGAATAATTTCCAGGATCTTCAACTGGCCAACCAAGCAAGTCTCCTGGTTTGAATTTGCCTGCTAGAAATAGCCTTGAAGCACTTAGTGCTGCTTTCCTCTTCATGCATACCTGCAGTGGAGTTAGATTCAGAATTGCCTCTATTGCGGCTTTATTTATCCCACGTACACAGAAAACCTCTTCAGCCACTCAAAAGCCCCGGTTCTCTAAATCCTGTGACAAGGCCAGACTTGAAAAGGTCAAAGCTCACAAAACGCTTCTACACAATCCCAGTCAAGAAAATCGTCAAGCATTTAACGACGCAAGAAACCGCTATGTCCGCATTCTTTCTGAGGCAAAAAACTCGTTTAATAACCACATCAAAAACCAAGTCCTCTTAAGCTCCAACGACGGCAAACCCTTCTGGACTCTTGCTAAATCTATTGGGAATAATTTCTGCAAAAGCACGTTCCCACCTCTTGTCTCAGGGGATGAAATTGTTTCTACCGCCCTGGGCAAGGCTGAACTTTTTGCTTCGTTGTTCGCGCGCAATTCTACTCTCAACCCACCTCCAAATGTTCAATCACCAACAGTCCCCAATGTCGCGCATAAAATGACGGATATCATTTTCAAAACTAAAAAGGTACGAAAGATGCTCTCTTCTCTTAATACCAGGAAAGCCTCTGGCCTTGACGAGATCCCAGCAATTGTTCTCAAAAAATGCGCACCAGAACTTGCTCCTGTCCTGACTCGTCTATTTCAGATATCTTACAATAAAGGCATATTCCCTAGTAACTGGAAAACTGCTCGAGTACAACCCATCCCCAAGAAAGGATCCAAAGCGCTTCCTAGCAACTACAGGCCTATTTCTCTCCTTTCAGTCGTCTCTAAAGTGATGGAAAAGTATATAAATACCGAATTACTAAAATTTCTGGAAAAACACAGTCTAATCCACGACAGGCAGTATGGATTCCGTCAGCGCAGATCGACTGCCGACCTCCTTTCCTTTGTCACCCATTCTTGGAACAAGTCTATGGAACTACATGGTGAATCCCAAATTGTCGCTCTAGACATATCCAAAGCATTCGACCAGGTCTGGCACGCAGCGCTGCTTAATAAACTTCCAGCCTATGGCCTACTACCAAAACTTTGTACCTGGACAGCAAATTTTCTCTCCAACAGGAGCATTTCTGTTGTTGTGGATGGCCATTCCTCTAAACTGTATCCAATCAATGCAGGAGTTCCTCAAGGTTCAGCTTTAGCCCCTACTTTGTTTCTTCTCCACATCAATGACCTCCTCTCTAGCACATCCAACCCACTTCACAGTTACGCGGACGACAGCACCCTCCACTCAAATATACAATATTCTAAGCCTGTCTCCTTAGCCCAATTAGATGAGGATCGCAGACTCATGGAGGGTTCTGTCTCCGTGGATCTCCAAAAAATATTAGACTGGGGAAGTAGAAATCTTGTACAATTCAACCCCACCAAATCTCAGTCTTGCTTTCTTTCTCATAAGAGATAGACCAGCCCTAGACCTATCACAATGAACAACCAAGTTATTCAAAGTAATGAGTCCTTTTCTCTTGTTGGCATTTCTGTGGATCGAAATCTTAATTGGCACCAACATGTCACATCAATTGCAGAAGCGGCTGCTAATAAATTAGGTTTCCTCTTCCGGGCTCGCAAATACTTTTCACCAGCTAATCTCTATACCTTATATACTTCACAAATAAGGCCAAACCTCGAATACTGCTCCCACATCTGGGGTGCAGCTGCCGCTTCTACATTCGCTATCCTGGACTCCATTCAAAAGAAAGCTATACGTCTCATCGGTGACCCTACCCTCACCCAAAGGCTGCCATCCCTTGCCCACCGACGTGCCGTTGGTGACCTCTCTCTATTTTATAGATATCTGCACGGGCACTGCTCAGAGGAGCTTTCCTCCATAGTTCCCCCACCTGCTGCACCCAACAGATCTACCAGGGGAACAGAGCGAATGCTGTCCAGGTCACCAGACATAGAACTTCTTGTTATGCCCGCTCTTTTGTCCCGAGGACTTCCAAGTTGTGGAATTCCTTGCCGGCACATGTTTTTCCTTCTCCTCCGAACCTCCAAACCTTCAAGTCCAGAATCAACAAGCTGCCTCTTTCCTCCTTGTCAACACCCACGGTACGATAGTATTTAGGCTGTAAGCCCTCGTGGTGTGTTGTTGAAATTAAAAAAAAAAAGGGCATGATGCCATAGCTCCCATTATTCGAAGGCAGATCAGCCTGCTGTTTTTACAATTTGCTTTGTGTTGAGGCTTCTTCCATTTTTGGCCACCATACTATACATGCATAATATGTGACCGTGGGTTTGACCACAGTTTGGTATAATAAGTAAACTGTCCTGGGATTCAGCCCCCAAGTCTTTCCTACGAGTCTACGGTAGGTCCAGATCGTGACTCTCGAAAGAGTTTTTTCCAAGTGTGGGTTCCACTTCAGTTTCTGGTCTAAGTAGATTCCTAAATATTTAACTTCATGGGACAAGAACTGTCTTGTGAAGATTGACATGCAGCCCCTCTGTCGCACACCAGTTTCTTACTATATTTAGGGCTGTTTACATTAGGCTGGATATTACAGCATCATGCTTGCTCTTTACTGTTATGACAATATCATCTGCGTATCCTTGGTCTATATAAATCCTGCTCCGCTCAATGTAATCATAAGTTTGTCAACAAGTGGCGACCACAGCAGAGGTGATAGCACTCCTTCCTGAGGACAACCTTTTGCTGTTGTCACTGTTGTGTTGGTTTCATTTGTAGTATAACATGGCTTTTTAGCATTGACTCAATCCATCTTACAATTGGGAATTCCACATCCCTTTCTTGTAGGCCCCGTTTGATGGATTGATATGAGGTGTTGTCAAAGGCACCCTCTATGCCAATGAATACACTGAGGGCTACTTTTTGGTCACAAAAGTTTTTTTCTACACCCCTCACTGAATAGTGTAGGACGTCTAATGTGGATTTGACAGCCTGATAGTCGAATTGTTGTACATGGAGCAGTTTTCTTGTTAGGTGTCGCTTCTAATGTATTTTCTGAGTGATCTTTAGGAGCAGGTTGTAAGGCTAATGGGGCGGTAGGACTTTGCTTCATCCATAGGGCGACGTCCTGTGTTGGTATAAACACCACATTTGCTTCTCCATGCCTGCCATATATCCAAGGATTCAACCAGCTCTGAATAATCGTTGCAGGTGGGGTTTTCATGTCAAAACCCCGCTGTAGCAGGGGATTTATAAGGTTTGAAACTCTATCGCCCATTTAATTATGTTAGTATTGAAGATCTTATTTGCCAGTTATTTCCCAGCTCCCACTGGGCTTCTCAACCCTTGATCAGCTGAACTGCTCTGGTGCAAATTATTTTCTGTGTTTTGTGAGTCTGTAGGAAAACTCTAGTGCTTTTCTCTAGGCTGTGTGTATATTCACTGTTTGGCTTTTTAAGTAGCGACCGTGACTTTAGCAGTTATTTTCATTTCAGTTTAACTTCGATGCCCCATTAATTGGGCCAAGTTTTCCAGAAGTTTTCATTTTATTCTGCCTCCTTCCCTTTTTACAAGTATGTGTCCTTAAAGTATTCTTGTTAAAAAGTTATTGTGTCTTAGATTATGGAGGCTATTAAACTTAGGGGAAAAGATTTTAGGTGTCTCACCTATCCAACTAAAAAAAAAAAGTTGTGTTCTAGCTCTAAAAGTGTTGAAATATCTTATCTATATTTATTATTGTCTACCTCTATATACCACATACACATTTTGTTGCGTGGTTCTGTCATTAATTTAAAATGATGATTTACAGGAAGAAGAAATCGTCAAGCCTAAGCAAGCGAAGAAAAGGAAAAAAGTTATGTCTGATAGTGATTGACGGAAAAACACGGAAGCAGAAAGATATACCTCCCTCGTGGTATGCGATAAGAAAAATGTGAAAGATTTTCATATCAGATATACGCTTATGACCATAATGACCACAAGAAAATCTTATTTAGTAAGAGTTTTCTTTTGGAAGATAGAGGTGAAGAATACACTGCCTGTAGGATCTAAGACAGTAGTGTCTTGAAAACAAAACTTGTTAAGTACCTTAATACACACATGTACAGGCCAGATATTGCAGTGCCTCTTGTGAGACCTTTCTGGTTAGATTTGTTTCTAAGTCTGTCAGGCCCAGAAAGGAGATGACAAATGTAAGTAGAAATAAATCACCGGCAAGTCCTTAAAAGCGGTAATGTGATAAAAGCCTTCCATTTTGAAAAATTTGTTATTGTATTCTAAATGTTACTATCCAAATAATCGATTATGTGTATTCTGTATTTATATTTTTACTTTTCTGTAAATAACTGTTATTGTTAGTTTCCCTGTTGTTTATTTTTAAATTTCAGGGTTAATGTGAATTAGGAGGAAGAAACTTTTTAAAAACAATTGTAAATGAGTATAGTGTTTTATTACATTGGAAACTGTATATATGAATTTGTAAATATATTTATAATGACTCGTAACTGTCATTCATTCATTACATTATCTCGGAGATACCTCATTATTATTTTTGTGTAGAAAAATAATACTACTTAAATGCATGGGTTTTATGCACCACATATCCCCAATTTGACATTTTATAGGGCACCTCTGTAACTAGCAGCATCAGTAAAATATTAATGTAGGAAATGTGGCTTCGAATTCAAATTCGAATTCAATTTGCGGATAAATTACCTAGATATATTTTGTTTTTAACAGGTGAAATTGAAAATATGTCGTTTTAAAAATGCCTTCTACTATATCTTAAGAATTTAAAAACATTTTTTCTTCATATTATTGTATGTATGTATAATTTAACATTTGTCAGAATTTTTTAGTTTGTCATAAAGTTATTAATTGAATACAGCATTTTTATTTTCAGTGGTACATACTGATAAAAACAGCAATGAAAAAACAGTAAGTGAACTCATGAAAGAATTTTGTTTTGATAAAAGTACATTGACAATAAATATGTAATTTCAACTGCTTAGGTACAAACGAAAAGTGCACAACAACACGTCCTCTCAATGTGTACAGCTAACACCTAGTATTTCTTGTAGCTTGCCTTGAAAAATTGTCTATAAATATGGCAGCCATAATATCTTTAAGATTATAGGTGGATTCCTTGTTTTTCTACTTGCCTGTTATAGTGCTTCCTTATATTGATACATCTGGTTTTTTGGTCTGCTCACTAATGTCTATGTTCTCTTTTTAAAATGCATTGAATTTTCCTATAATCACATGACGCCACTGTCCCTCTCTCTGTCTCTGAAACTTCTTTTATCATAAGATGATTAGGGCATTCAAAAAGTGAATGTAAGCTTTCTCCTTATTGGTAGCATGTTATAGATTACCTGATCCATCCGTTCTTGCTTCAGAAAAATGATTTCATTGGCTTGGACATGCCATTGATCGATGTTGATAGTCAGAGGGTGGTTTGTAAGCATATTCTCACAGCTCTCCCAAAAAGCCCTAAATATGGCCAACAATCCATTTTCCCCAATTGTGTTCTTACTTGTCAATAAATTCAAAAAAAAAAACACAGTTGTTGCCTTTACAAAGGAGATGAGACTTCTTCTTCAAGTGCCTTCTCCAATTGAAGATCGGTAACAATTTTGGTGAATTATTCTGTCTTGGGCTCTTTTCAGCAAAGTGTTTGAACCCAAGCCTGTCCAATCTCGTATGTTCTTAAGCCAGGAGCTTGCCTGCATACCGGTCCACGTCTACCTTCGATCTTACCCTCTATCATGAGTTATAGAAATTCTCACAATTCAAATTGTGTCTCATTACATGACCGAGATATGCAGTTTTTCGCTTTTTTATGATTTCGATGAGTTCACGTTCTCTGCCCATATGATAGGTTTGATTTGATTGTGAGTGGGCCATACCGGTCCCTCCACCGCGACCATACGGTCTATTGTGGCTCACGCCTAATAGTCTATATTTCGCCAAACACAGCCAGCCTCCTGCAGAGGTCGATAATCTTTGTGGGCGAAAGTTGATCCAGATCCTCCGGAGCAAGCTTTATTTTGCCAAAGAGCAGGTATCTAGTCCTGTCAGCTGCCGCACAGGAACACAGTATGTGCTCTGCTGTCTCGTCACTCTCCATACACAACCGGCACTCTGTCTCCTGACCGACCTCAATACGGTGCATGTGGTGACGCAAGCGGCAGTGTCCTGTATACAGGCCGACTAGAGCACTCAGTTGTCTGTTTAACTCTAGAAGTTTTTTAGCCCTTGACTCAGACAGGCCATTTATGAAGGCCTTAGAGTGAGCTAATCCTGGAAGATTTTGCCAATACTCAATTGTCATTATTTCTGTCCAGGTCTTTAAGGTGCATTTTGCTGTGCATTATGTTATCCCCAGCACCAGTTCTGGTCCGACAAAGTTTCTCTGGGCACCACTCCTGGCAAGCGCGTCGGCCGCAACATTGCCATCATGGTCCGAGTGACCCGGTATCCAGACCAGCGACACCTCATTACAGCTGCCCAGTTCATTATGGGCAGATTTACAACTCCATACCGTTTTTGAACTACACCGGTAGGAACCGAGAGCCTTTATTGCAGCTTGGCTGTCTGCAAATATCTTTACCGATTTGTGTGTGCACTCGTTTTTTATACTTTCCCTTGCACACATGTCGATGGCATACACTTCTGCCTGGTGTATGGTTGCGTACTTGCCGAGGCTAGCTGATAGTCTAGCATCGGTGCTGCCCCCATATGCGCCGGCTCCTACTCCCATATTGGTTTTGGAGCCGTCAGAGTATCAGCAGAGATCGGCTCTCAATAGGATCGTTGATTTCGCTCCCAGTCCCTCCTTTCCGGGAGGACGGTCTTGAAAGACAGATATCTGCTGATCTTTGTAGGCATCAAGTCTGAGACCATTCCCAGAATCCCATGACCCTCAATGTCATCGAGGAATCCAGACCCTCCCAGACTGATTTCCTTCCGCATACTGTCGGCCGTTTGTTTTAGTCTGTGCATTGTCCACCTCGCCACCCTCTCCAACCATATGTGAAGAGGTGGAATATTAAGGAGGACCTCCAGAGCGGCTGATGGTGCAGTGCTTATCGCTCCCGTTATCATCAGACAAGCTTGTCTCTGTAGATGAGCCAGTTTGGCCCTCGCGATACCACGAAGTGCCTTAGGCCACCAAACTATGGCTCCATATGTTATCATTGGTCTGATAACCACTACATAGAGCCAGTACATCTGTTGGGGGTTTGTTTCCCAGTTGTTTCCACAGATTCTCCGGCATGTCCACAGGGACAGTTTAGCCCTGCTCATATGATGCAAAACCTCCAAATTTGTGGTGTGAGCAGTCCAAGGAACTCGTAACATTTGTCGATAGACCCATATTTCGAATGTGTCGAGTCTGTTTAGACCGCCAGCCTTTAGCGCCCACGCCTCAACCCCATACAGAAGCGTGGAATATATGTAGCACTTCACAAAATTGTATCTAATTTGTATATCCAGTGACCTATCGCTTAACAGGCTTCGCATTTTTAAGAAATTTGCCCTAGCCATTTCAAACTGAGCTCTGATTTCCAAATCAGGATTCAGATCATGATCCAACTGTCCAAGTATTTAAACTCAGAGACCTTGGTTATGTGTCCCGCATACGTTTATATGTATTGGTTGATTTGGATTTCGGTTTACCGCCAATATCTTTGTTTTTTCGGTGTTGATTTTTAAGCCTAATAGATCCCCTTCGACTGATATCTTGTTAAGTAGCCGCTGCAAGCCCTCAGGACTGTCTGCGATTATAACTGTGTCGTCGGCATATCGTAGATTATTTATCAAGGCTCCATTCACTTTTATGCCATCTTCTGCACCTTCAAGTGCGTTTTGGAATACAATTTCGGAGTACATGTTAAAAAGCATAGGGCTCAGTACACAGCCTTGTCTGACTCCATGTTTAATTGGTACAGTTTTTGTTTGGGTGTTTCCAATCTGCACTGACGCCACCTGGTGTTCATAGAGGTACTGAATGATTTTTAGATCTTGGGAGTCTAAACCCTTACTTTCTAGAATGTTCAGTGGCGTGCTATGTTTGACACAATCAAATGCTTTAGCATAATCTATGAAACACAGGTATACTTCCTTTCGCTGATCTCGACACTTCTGCAGCAGGACCGATACCGCAAACAAAGCCTCTCTAGGTCCCAATTGCTCTCGAAACCCGATCTGCAGTTCGCTCAGATCCTGCTCGCATTTCCTATGTATTGGATTATGTAGGACCTTTAGAAACAACTTTAATATCTGACTCACTAAGCTAATTAGTTGAAACTCATTACATCTTTTTGCTCCTGGTTTTTTAGCAATAGGGACAAATGTAGATTTTAACCAGTCTTGAGGTATATATCCATTGTTATAGGTGGTATTAAATAGTTTGGTCGGGGTTTTTAAGTTTTCTTCATTTATAAGTTTCAGGAATTCTGGACAAATGTTGTCTGGTCCAGCTGCTTTACCGTTTTTTATTCCCTTCAAAGCCTTCTCTATTTCCGCAGTCATTATTTTTGGACCCATTTCTGTTTGACATTGGTTACGAAAGGGAGGACTATTGTCGGCGAAAAGCTCAGAAATATAATTTGTCCACACTTCTTGCAGTTCTTGTGTGTCTAAGACTGTCTTGTCTTGATTTACTATTTTTGTATATGTTGGGGACTTACGGTTTCCTGTAATTTCCTTAACTCTTTTGTGGATATTAAGTAGATCATGTTTTTGGTGATGAGACTGAAAGCTCCTAAATCCTTGGAGATAAATTTTGTAGAAATCCATTTGTGCGAGCCGAAGTACATAGGAGTCATCGACCAAAAACTCACACAGAATGAAACAATTGCACTTGGGTGCTCAGTAAAAATGGAAACCTGTTTTTCTAATACTTCCCTGGTATAGTGCTTCCTTATGTTGATACATCTGGTTATTTGGGTCTGCTCACCGATGTCCATGTTCTCTTTTTATAATGTACTAAATTATCCCTTAACAGCATGACTCCACTGTCCCTCTCCCTCTGAAGCGTCTTTTATCATAAGATCATTAGGACATTCAGAAATTGATTTTAAGCTTTCTGCTGATGGCAGCGTGTTATTATTATTTTATTTTTTTGGTGGCGTGTCAACTGATTCATCTCTGGTAATTGATGGACAACCATGCCCCTCTCCTGCCAGCAAATTGATTTCATTCTTTAGGACATGCTGACGACTTTAAAGTTGATGGTCAATGGTTAGAGACCAGGACTGTAATAAATCTACAAAAAAATCAGAATTGTTGCCTTTACAAGGGAAATGACACTGGAATACCTTAAACACCTGGAGATAAGTGAGGTATACACTATTTGTGAGAGAGACTACCTAGGCGTCATTGTTGGCCAGAAACTCATATTAAATTCCCTCAATCGAAAATCCACACAGAATGTAATCATTGCACTTGGAAGTGTGATAAAAATAATTGCCCTCTACAACACCTCTCAATATGTACTGCTAATACTTAGTATTTCTTGTAGTTTGGCGTGGAAAAAGCTTCTGTAAATGTGTCTTGTAATTTTATTTTTAAGGTGTCATTAAAGACCTTAAAAAAGGTTATAAACGTTAAAACGCCCTAACAAAGGTTAGATAATGAAAGATGATTTAAAAGAAGATATTTTCGAAAATTGTGCAAACACTAATATCTGGTTGCCGAAAGGCTTGTCAGATATGTAACCTGTGTGATATGTGACCTGACCTGACCTGACCTGACCTGACCTGATTATTGATCAGAACTGAGAACAGCTAATCACAGCTTCAATATATTTGATTGTCATGGCAATAAAACTGCAACACAGACTAATTGGTTGTCGTAATCAGTGATCACCTAATAACTCATTAAATATCTGACGAGCTTTTCTTCAACTGGCCATACATGTTATAAAATGATGTACACTACCTTACACCAGTTTTTCGGCGTGATTTCCCTGTTGCTGAATGCAAAGTCTCACTCAAATCAAACCTACAATCAAACGATATGTTATCAGTGAATTTTTTACTAAGTAGACTGATGCCAGTAATTTTTCCTGTGTGTCAAGTTTCATTGGTTGTCGCTACATTGTTGGTTGAGCATAAATTGTTCTGAATAAATCCTAATTAGGAAAGCAGAAACTATGGCTCATCTCACTAACAATGGGTACATTGACATGTTAATTTATGGGGAAGTACACCATATTTCTGCTGATGCAAGCCAGTTGTATGCTAAATGGTTTCCTACCAGGCTAACACCTGATCATTTTAGACTTTTACGGCTAGTGTTGCTTGAAATACAAAATGTTTTCTGGCCTGTTTGCCATTGGTAATCAAATTCGCTTAGGGGCAAAACATCGTAACAATCGACTGAGTTCAACCAGGGCAAAAAAAGCGCTGAACTCATTTTGTATTCCAAGACTTATCGCCTAATTCACAAAAATTCACAGTCCTAGTAATCCATGCACAAGAAACTGGTGCACTGCAAACCACGTCAGGGAGTGGTGTCTTCAATTGGATTATCTAGCAAACGCTCTGCAATAATCAAGTGTACCCTTTTCATGTACAGAAAGTAGAAACTTTACAACCGGAAGATCATCCCTTACATTTGCAATTTTGACAATGTTTTCTTAATTTTTCCTCCATTGTATTGGCGACAGATGAAGCAACGTCTTTACGTAACCACATAAACAACCATCATAATACTCATATCTGGCTGGTTGAAAATTTATCGACTGCTCGTGGTAATCATTTCCAGGACAGATTCTCGATAAACGTTTGTGCCGGACTTAGTGGCCCCTTTGTGCTACCAAATCAATTGACTTGAAATTGTTTTTTTTTTGCAAGAACTTTGAGAAGAAATTCCTTTGAATGTATGTCGACAATTGTGGTTTTCACAAGATAGCACACCCATGCAATTTTAATAGTTTAGTTCACTAAAATTTGGATGTGTTGTGACAATAAATAGATTGGTCGAGGTGATCCTGTTTGTTGGTCTCCTGTCGTTCCAACTTACACCCCTAGACTTGTATTTATAAGGCCTTATGAAGACTATGGTATACACAAACGAAATACTTGTCCTCGAGGATATTTTTATCTGGTATACACCAATGAAATACTTGCCCTCGTGGATATTTGTAGCTGTTGCTCATCGCAACAACTGCAACAGCAATTAAACAGCTGCAACAGCAATTAAACAGCAAGGTCGATGCCCTGCAAGTTATGTCGATTCATTGATACATCGAGCAAGACTTTGCGTGCAACAATAGGGTGATAACTTCGAAGAACTATTAAAAAACATTGCAGAAATCCTCGTCAAATATTTAGCGTGATGTTAGTTAATCATTGATCAAAACAGCCAATTACAGTTTCGATATAATATTTGGTTGCCTTAGTAACAAAACCGAATGATCAGACTCTGATTGATCATCTGAACCAATCATTAACTAACTTCGAATTCAATATTTAGCAAGACTTTCTGTAACTGAACATTAGTAATTGCCCAATACTTGAAAATAAAATCTTAAAGTATCTCTTATCCAACAACTTTTGTTAAGGTGTTTCAAGACTAATAATCTTTTTTGAGGTGTTTAATCACCCCTTAAGACTAAAATCACAGGACCATATAGTATCAGCCACCCTAATCTCAAGATTATAAATGGTATGGATTTTTTGTTTTTCTAATAGTTCCCTGGTATAGTGCTTCCTGATATTGATACATCTGGTTATTTGGTCTGTGCACTAATGTCCATGTTCTCTTTTTATAATGAATTCAATTCTTCTATATAACATCTCCATTGTCTCCCTCCCTCTAAAGCTTCTTTTATCATAAGATTATTAGGGCGTTCAAAAAGGGAATTTAAGTTTTCTCTTGATGCAACATGTCATAGATTAACTGACCTACCTGTAATTGATGATCAACCATGCTCCTTCCGTCAGCAAACGGAATTTATTGACTCTGGCATACCATTGATCAATGTTAGTAGTCAGAGAGTGGTTTGTGAGCGCATTATCACAGCTCTCACAAAGAGCTCTAAATATGGTCAACAATTGACTTTCCCAGTTGTGTTCTTACTTACATTCATTACGTTTCTATTTTAAAGGAAGGACTACCAACAAATTTCCAAAAAGTCATAGTTGTTGCACAAAGAAAATGACAAAGATCCTAACTCCTTGGAGATAAAGTTTGCAGAAATTTCATTTGTGCAAGCCAAAGTACCTATGAGTCATTAACCAAAAGGTCACACAGAATACCAGAATTGTATTTGGGAGTGCGGTAAAAACTGGTAAATAAAGGTTAGTTAAGACACATGAATCGGTAATGTGGTGGATGTGATGGAAGCTGTTATGAGGTGAAAAGGCATATTTGTTTTTGTGCTACGGGTCCTATGAAAACCACCCAAACAGCAGCATTGAAAGTCCTTTGGAATCTACTTTTGCAACATATTCATATAACGAGATACATGCACAGTGGTGCACAGGCTAATGCCAGGTCAAACACTGATAAGCCAGCAAAATATCAGAAGCTGTAGAAAGAGTTAACGGTAGAACTAGACCCGGGAATGCCCACTGACAAATACTGATAAGACAATATAGTATCAGAAGCTGTACAAGGAGTTAAAAGTAGAACTAGTCCAGGGAATATCCCCTAACAAACACTGAAAAGACAACATAGTATCAGAAGCTGTACAAGGAGTTTAAGGCAGAACTAATCCTTGAGTAAAATTTAAAGAATAAATTTCAATATGGAAATACTAGGAGATAAAATATTGAAGAACAGCCCTATTGTAGCAGCAAATATAGTCTAGAACATTTACAGATCAAACACATCAGGTGTTAGATCAGGGATTTACAAAATATGATCAGCAAACAAAATTTCATTAAGTCTACAATATTTCAGACTGCAATTCAACATTGTACAAAAATGACAAAACAGTCAATTGCCATGTACTCTGATTTCCAAGTAGCGCTTAAGATACTGGATTTCATGGAAATCAATTCAAAAGATAGTCTTGGACTATATGACATGACAACTTTAATAGAATTAGGAAGTCAAAACAAAATGGTAGGAGAATGGGTTCCAGCACATGAGGGTCATAATAGAAAAGATATGAAAGGCACATCCAGGCCAAGTATAGGGAGATACATCAATAAATGAACCAGAAACAATACTGAAGTGGTGTACCCTAAAAAACATGCAATAATAAAAAATCTGTTAAAAAGATATAATACAAAACTAATAAATAAAATAGTTTACTTGGTTCAAGAATTAAGACAACCCAAAGACTAACTTTATGTAGGTCATTAAGTGAAGAATTTTTCATCCTTTGATGACGCTAACTTGGTTAGTGAAACAATCGTCAGGTTTTCCAAAAAATGTGTTGTGGTGATTTGGGTTCTCCAAGTGTACTTATTTTATATAGGAGTCTATAAAATCTAGCATACAATATACAACATAATATATTCAGCACACCAGCTGGCCCTAAATCTGCTTTTATTTTTTCTACTTTTAAAAGATATGAAGTTTCACTTATGCATATTCTAATTTTTATATTTGCTATTTAGTAGTGTGTCTTATCTATTAAATAAACAAATACTATATAAGGAACAACTGTAATGTTTAATGTTTCAAAAAGAAACGTGGACCTATTGTAGTATCATCTGAAAACCCTTAAAATATCAGGATAAAGATTATCTGCCACCCTCACCTCTGTTTCGGGTAGCTCTTTTTATTTCATTTTAACTTCCGCTCTTTATCAATTGGGCCGGGTTTTTTAGAAGTTTTCTTCTTTGTCTACCTCTTGCTTTTATCCTAATATGTGTCATTTAAATGATGCTAAAATGTTATTACTTATGTCTCAAGATATATCCAACAACTTTTGCCTTATTTCAGCAAGCATCTTTCTTCCATCATCTTTTCTAGCACATTTTTATTGATCTTTCTATCAGTGTATCTTGTTTCATTTTTTTCCATGTCCACATTTCGAAAGCTTCATTTCTCTTCACGTCCTGATTATTCAAAGTCCAGTTTTCCACATACATTATAACACTCTATACATATGACTTGATGCACCTCTTCCTCGGGTACAAGTTAAAATGTTTATTAGTGAGAAGAATATTATGTCTATTGGATATCTGCTTTGCCTTCTCAGTTCTGTGCTACATTTTCCATCATCCTCAATAATACTCGCCAAGTACGTAACCATTCCTATTTGTTCAAGTGATCTGTATAGCTTTGGATGCGTTTAATAAGTGACCCAAGCAACGGTTTCGTGTATTTGGACACAGAATTGAAAGTAAAAACGGTTTGAACATCCACTTTCCTCCATTTAATAACTCTTTTAACTGCTTGAAAAGCTTTTTTCCGCACCAGGTCGAGAGTTGGTCCATTAGAACAGTTTTAATTCCTCCCTAACAAATTTGGACAGCTAGAGTCAATTTTGTAATTATATTATTTTAAACCTGAATTATGATATGAATACATAGGTGATATATGCATAGCATATATCATCTAATACTGTGATAGATGAAACTACTACAATTTCACCTTAAATTGTAAAATGGGAAACTATTGGGACATAATATTAAATTAAGGTTGCTTCCGCGGTAAAAACGCTAATATTTTTTTATTTAGTGTATTAATATTGAATAAAATCTGCCTGGTAAAAATTTTGTTACAGCGGAGACACCTTACAAATAAGCTATCAAGGAAAGGAAAACCAGTGAGAGAAAAGAGCAGCTCCGTTAAGAGAAACCGTATCTGCTGAAACAGAGCTTAGCCATCTGCCTTTGTTATATAACTTATAAAATTAAAGGCAACATAGCTCTTTTCAATTCAGGAAGCACAATTATTATAATTATAAAGTTAACTTGTTAAGTTGCTGTTTTACTGAATTTAGAGTAGAGGTGTGCGAAGCTTCGAAATTTCGAACCGAACCCGAACTCGAACCGAACCTTCGGTTCGAAAATATGTTCGCACTAGCGATGTTGAAGTAGTTCGAAGTTCGAAATATGCAATTCTTCAAACTTGTTCGAACTTCGTTGGTCAAAAATACTTCGAAATTTGACTTTACATACATTGAATGTTGCCAAAGGTAGCGAAGTTTCGGCCCCTTTAACTCGGTAGCGACGCTTTAAACTCGTTATTGGTCTCATTGAGTCGATAGCGTAATTTCAGGAGATTTCACTCGTGCATATTTTTGATAGTAGGTGGGACACATTGAGACACAACGGAGCCATTTAGCAATCACAGAAATATTTTTCTTATATATCCTAGTCTCCAAACACCTTTTTCAGTAACAGCATTATGACGGCAGTGTTCGAAGGTGATCGGTAACGTAAATTTTCAGAATTTGAGGATAATTGCAGATTGCCTTTGGAAAACATTGGTTTCAACATGCTTTATTTCACAGTGAGCCAAAACAGTTACATATTCACAATCAGCAGACAGTTCAAACTTGTAAGTTGTTATTTTTAACTGACTTCAAAAAAGGAGGAGGTTCTCAATTCGACTGCATTTTTTTTAATCTGTGTTACCTCAGAACTTTTTTCTAGGTTAGCCGATTGTGATGATTCTTATTTTATTTGAAAGCTGGTGCTTCACATGTGGTGCTATATAAATTTGATGAAGAACTGACCAGTAGTTTTTGAGTTATTCTTAATGAAGTCGGTTTCCTATTTTTTAAAATTTTTATTGTTATATACCTTGTTATATACCTATCATGCTCACTTTGAACCCTCTCGATCTGTTTGCTAAAACTGCCTAGTCAATACCAAACAACAACATATTTATAAGTGAGCTTATCTATAGATCTAGAAATCTAAAAAAAGTTTAAAATATTCTTTATTTTTATGGTTTTCATTTAACATTGACCCATCTCCACAACGATCAGCACCAGAAGGCATTTTCACCCAATCAACCTGAAAACTTGTCGAACCTTTCCTTTTTGTAAACAGAGTGGGAATCTTTTACATATCAAATATTGTATGTTGCAACATTCCTAAATTTTGTATTTAAGGAAATGATATATGAACACTGAAGAATTTTGGGTAGTTCGATGTTCGATTTTGAATTTCTGATAAGTTCGATGTTCGACTGTGAACCTTAGACATACTATTATTCGAAGTTCGAGGCAACATATTTGCTTGGGTTCGTTCATAGTTCGGTTGGAACAAAACATGGGTTCGCACACCTCTAATTTAGAGGTTAAGTAAATTAGTCAATTAAAACTGACAATTAATTGGCAACTTGTTCTGATCCCGGAATTGGCATTTAAAAATCAGTGGTGTTCAAACAAGTCAAGTACTCGAGGAAAAATTTCTTTTCGAGCACAATTTGCTTGATCATCTTTGTAAAGCCTTTATATCCTTTTTCACAATCTTATCCTTACTTATCTTCATTACTTTTATTTTCGTCATATTGATTTTTAATTGATTCTTGATTCTACTTAACACACGATCCAGTACACTGAGCATCCTTTGGTGTTATTTTTCATGTGTACAGAAACTTCTCATAGAAAATAAAATTGAGCTGTAACTCTTAGAGCGAATCCCAGTATTCAATCTAATCTAGTATCCATATATAACACTTTCAATGTTAATCGCTAAAAGAAAATGCACCTTCAGTACTTTATAAAATTTGATGTAGGTCGTTAACGACCCAGTGGACTTAAAAAGAAATAAATGAAATAAATTTTAGAAAAAGTGTATTGAGAAATGCACAATTATTTATGTTGAATGTAGAAAAACCTATTAGTGAATTTTCGTAGAAAAAATTCACTAATGGGGAGATCCCGACTTTTGAATTTTGAAAAATTTTTTGCAAATGAGCGCAAACTAGGACCCCTAGAACCCATATCCGAGGTCAGTTTCAATTTTTATATGTTATATATATATATATATATATATATATATATATATATATATATATATATATATATATATATATATATATGTGTATCACACTGATATTTCAAAAAATAATGGACCGATTTTGATAAAATTTGGCATGTACCTTTCTTTTGTCAATGGCTTGGATAAGTTCGTTAGTCAGGAAAATCAGACGAGGTTTTCCGGGGAAATTTTGAGTTTTCATTCGAAAAAAATTCTTATCAAAAAATAATGGGCCGATTTAAATAAAATTTGGCATGTACCTTCCCTTTGTAAATGGCTTTGACAAGTTGTTAGTCAGGAAAATCGGACGAGGTTTTCCGGAAAAATTTTGAGTTTTTATTCAAAAAAAAATTTTATCTCAGAATAATGGGCCGATTTTGATAAAATTTGGCATGTACCTTCCCTTTGTAAATGGCTTTGATAAGTTCGTTAATCGAAAAAATCGGACGAGGTTTTCCGGAAAAATTGTGAGTTTTCATTTGAAAAAATTTTTTATCTTAAAAAATCTATGATAACCAAATTTGGTAGGTAGGTTTACGATATAAAAAGTAAACTATACACCAAAATTTAGATTTCTATGTTACAAGAAAAAAAGTTATAATAAAATATTTTGTGCCAGATCATTTCTATGAAAATTCACTACCATAACGCACTTGCTGCGTCCAGGCTTTTTTAATTATTATACACAATTTTGTGAAATTTAGCAAAGCATTCGACATCGAGTAGCTTTGTTTTTACATAAGTTAGACTTTTGTCTCTTCCTGAGTAATAATGATATGTTGACCTGTTAATATTGACAGATACACTATGGCTACTGGTTTTCTTGCAGTACTGCTTTTCTTATCATATTTTTAAGGAAGACTGTTGCACTGTCATATCTAAATTCTAAATTGTCTTTAATAATGCCATACCCTGGGGTAATGATCTAATCATTCTTAACCCATAAATTGAACATCCAGTATATGGGTGGTGTGTACCATTTTTGGCCTCTAATAGTGATTCCATAATTTGATATGTGATTAGCAATTAGCGACTTTTGGACCCACAAAGTGGTGAAGGAATTGTTCTAAAACAACATTGCACCATAACATTTTCAAGATCACCTCTTTTCTAGTTGATCTTTATAGATGTGGTTCCTGAGACCTTGCACCTTTCCAAAACTGGAAAAGATTATTCGTTTTCTTCATTATCTTCCTGGTCTTTTACATTATGTTAACATTGTTTATTACTTGTTTCTAAGTCTTCATCCAAAAAAACAATCATTTTCATCATACAATTCTGCTTCTGCCGATACTTGTCTATAATCCCTTCGGTCTGGTCAGGTCAGGTCATGATACAATTCTGCTTCTGCCTATAATTGTCTATAATCCCTTTGGTCAGGGTGACAGTTCCCTTATCACCAGAATCACATGGTGTGTTATAGCAATCATTATTTGGGGGTGTAATCACAATCCATCAAAAAGACCATTTTCTTGGATATTCTCTAGCTCTTCTAAAAGCTATGCACCTGTTAGGCGAGGTAGTTTCTGAAATATCAAAAATACACTTGATATTACTTAAAGAATATTGATTAAAAGTGAACAACTGAGATATGAACATTAAAACTCATCTAGCAGAACAGATAAATAACTGTTTCCTTGACACCAAGAAGTCAATAAGAACTCTATTATCAAATACTGTATATAGTAATACAAATGGCTCCCACGAAAAATCTGCAATTATGTATATTCCATTGATTAGAGTTTGGAAATCAAATAGTTCTGTGTTTTGAAGTTTCCCCGTTAGTAGTTGTTGTTTTAATACTTTATAAGTGTATTTATTAATTGAACTTACGTATCAACAAGATGTAATATATTGTGGCAATTTAATATCTTGTCACTTTTATATTATAGGGTTATATGTTATGATTTAAGAAATAAGCATTTGAAAATTTCCAGTTATCTTTGTTTATTAAGAGTATGTATTTATTATTATAAATTCAAGTTAATAATGGAAAAGCTTTAATTAATTTATTATTATATTTATTTAATTAACAAAAAATGATTTTATTTGTAGCATATTTTTTTCTAAAACAAAAACACACAACTTTGTTATACTGGAATCTTTGTTGTAGTTAAAAAAAAATGTCAACTACAACTTTGTGACTGACTCAGCTCAACAGTGAACGTTAAATTATTCAAAATAAAACAGAAAACTTTTAAAAATAAAACAAAATGCTAATTCACTGGGTTTCTTTTGAACATCTAGGCTTTGGTACCAGCTAAGAAGCATTATTTTTGTCAGGGTTCTTTTTTTCCAAAGTAGGTATAATGTTTTTATAAAAAGTTTGATCCAACCTTTGCATCCATGGTAACATGCTGCTGATAGCATCTATTGTTTAAGGCTAAAATTACTCATGATATAATGACTTACAAGATATGATACTGCGCATATGTCCCGCCCCCTCCTATGGTGTCAAGTGGAGAGTGAGAGTGAGAAGTCCAACTGCACACAAAATAAAGTTAATCGCAATCAAAAAAAAATCCATACGTCAATTTAATGCGGTTGAAATTACATTCCACTTCTTCGCCTATATTGTCTCTTTCAGATAATATAGAATACAGCACTAAATTTAATCTTTTTCATTTTTATATTACATACATACAATATAAGCAACAAGACACGTATAATAATTAAGGGGAGCCCTGAATTAACATTGGGGTACACAAGCTTCAAAAGTAGAGAAGACGTTCAGAGACATTTAGAGGGCGATATCATTCATAAGCATGATTTGATCATCATGCCACATAATCACAGTAGTAATCTGATCATAAACAATTACTACTTCCAACTGTATGCACACAAACATTAGTAAAATACGTAATTTGTTAAGAGGTTATAAGATCTGAAGGAATGTTAAACTCCACTGTACGACAGCATATTATTGTTGCACTGGACTCTCCACGTGACGTCATGCACCTGGCAGTTCAGAAAATAGGTAGCATTACCATATCTGTAGTTATTTGTATCATGAAAATTACTTTAGACTTTACTGTAATAAAGCCAATATTTTAATTTGCAATTAATGCTTGACGAGTGCTGCAATGTCTTATATTATTGACATTAAAGTCCCAGGAAAATAAAGTTTTGATGTGCTACCTTGGTTGATTGAATAGATCAGATTTTTGAAAAGGGTATTATACTATACTTCAACTTTATTTAAAGCAGAAGCTCGGAAGTCTAAAATGTTCTGGTCACATTGTACGATAATGTATGTGTTACATGGACACACTTTTAGTAGTTCTATTAATGAACATAGATAGTAAAATTCTTCACACTAAAAATGTATCTATAGTGCTATGAACTACCCCCACAACCTTTATGCCAGAATGACTGGGTATGCATATCTTCATTGTCAGTTTATTAGGACTTTCAGGATTTTGTAAAATGAGCAAGGATAAAACTCATAAAACGATTCCTATTTTGTAGCTCATAACTATCGCTGCATAAAGTGATTTCTGAAATATTAGGATGATTATTCAGAACGCCATTCAAAATTTTGTATACAGCAGTGGCAACGTCATCACTATTTCTTAATTGTTTTTGCCTAAAGGGCACAATAGACTCTATTTGTGAGACAAATGAGCGAATACATTTACTTTGAACTTATACAAAAGATTTTTCACCTCTGCCTTTGGACAGGTTAAAACATTTTCAAGATCAAAACAATATACAGTGTACTCTCGATTATTCATGTGCGGATTATACAGGTTGCGGATTATCCGTGCAGAGAAATTCATCAAATTTGCAAATCAGGAAGAGATCGAAATTTCAATTTTTTCCGTTTCCCCTTGCATCAATATAAAAAATATCTCTAATAAAAACCAACGACCATGTAAGTACGGGTCTTCCTATTATTAATATGTACTACGTTGCAAAAATCATAAGGAAAATGAAAATGTCAATTTCCTTAGAACCTGTAGGTAGTGTGGTAGTATGTATAAGCAGAATAAATGGTCACATATTGTTTATTTTATTGTGATGAATTTCTATTTATCTCCGAACGTCACTCTCACTACAATAGGAACACCGAGCAAGATTTATATCCCGGAATGTTTATGTTAAGGTAATAAATTTTAATGGCCCCTATCTTTTTACACTTGATCTTATTCATGATTGCATGGTTGGCAAGGCAGAATGCAACAAAATAAACTTGTCTTGAGAAAGTTTATACAGCTGTCAATCATTCTGGATGCACTTTTTTTCAATTTATGAAGGCCACCCTGGCTGGGATATTATGTGCTGAGAGCGGCGCTACATCTTCTCTTAAAGCTGAATAGCATGCAGAGGGACAGGTGCCCTCCGGTTGCTTTGAAACAGCTGAAATATTTGGATTCCTCTGCCACAAATATAATTGATCTTAATTGGTATAGTCAGCTGAAGGGCATACTAGCGGAGATTGGAGTGGAAAACACTGATATCTTAGCCAATTTGTGCGAGAATGACATAACATCTATACTTGGCATTTATACAAATCATAGGCGAACATTGGCCGAGAACTGCGCCTTGCTTTCTGTTAACTACCCCCAGTACAATTTCCTGTTGGGAGACAGCACTGGATTGGTATTACTCCCTTTGTATTTACAAAGGTTTATGCTCCAACTGCGGATGGCGGGAACCAGGGAGGTGGTTCTGATTTTCGGGACTATCAAATACTGATTAAACAACCTAGAAGAAAAATGTATTATTTGTAATTTAAATGAAAATGAAGATCTAAAACATATAATTTTTGAATGCCCCATGTACCGGCCAATTAGAAAAGACCTTGAGAGTCACCACTTGGGTAGAGACATACACTTAGTATTAAGGGAGTTGGACGGGAAGCACGTTAAAGTTTTGTATAACTTTTTAAAGAATGCAATGTTAATAAAGAGCATTTATATTGAATGAGTAAAACCCCTGCTGTTTCTGTTTTGTTTTTGCTAACCATTGAGTTCTAATAGACATCTCTATATTCGCAATCGTGTTAATATCTAGTTTTATTAGAGTTACCCATATGTGACTGGGTTTACATTTAGTTTAGTTTTTGTCTGGATTTTATATGTAAATTTAAATTATTGTTGGAAAACACCACACCTTGAATTTGAACAATAAATTTATTATTATTATTATTATTAGTTTGTCAGTTGATTTTCGATTGCAAAGGGGATTTGTGTGTTCATGGTTTATTTTCTATTAAATTCGATATACATGCAGCATGCCGCTAAAACGGAAAAGACACGTTTTAACCATGAAACAAAAACTTGAAAACGTCATTATTGATCTACTGTAATATTTTCATTGAACCTCTAATATTTTGGTGTGTATGTGTGTTCAGATAGGTATATGCATGTATGTATGTGTATGTATATATATATATATATATATATATATATATATATATATATATATATATATTTATATATATATATATATATATATATATATATATATATATATATATATATATATACACCCACACATTTTATTATGTTCATATTATCCGTGTTTTTCAATTATCTGTGTTGCCGATCCCCCTATTAGCTCGGATAATCTAGAGTATACTGTACCACCTTTTTCATTTGTATTCCCCTGCCGTACTTCCCTCATTAGCTTCTCCATCATGTTGCTTGATTTTGATCTGTTGACAAACATCACACTTATCTTAGCGAGGTTTGTGAAAATACAGGACACATGTTTATATAGGATTTTTTGCTTATTTCGAACTCCAAAATATGCCCTTAAGATATTTTCCTTTCCTCACGAAACACGCTGTATATATTATAATTTAGGTCCAATATTATTCCCTAAATCAAACAAAACTGCAGTTGTTTTGCTTGTATTTGTACCCACTCTGTACATAAATCAGACATTTTGATAATTCTGAACAAACTTTTGACAAAGTACTAATATTAAATATTATAGTTGTAAATACAACCTTGTAATTGTCTGAAATGAAAAAAGAAGTTACGGAGTTCTATGTATCTAAATTGTAACTTATAACTATGGTACCCCTTGTTAAATATTTTGCTAACATACATCCTTGTATTGTCATTCTTATTGTATTTGTTAAAAGTGCTGTCATTTCCACTATTGTAGCAAAACTTGGTCTACGCAACAGACAACCTTGTTATATGCCTAATTCATATGGTACAAAAATCATCATATACAACTTTGTAATTCCAATGTGCCAATATGCCAATGAAGCGTTTTGTAGAACACTATGATGTTAATAATAATATCAATTTAACTGTATTCTAAATCAAGTTGGGTGTGCAATACCTAGATTGCCACCCAGACACTGATAGAATGCTCAATTTGAAATTGTCGAGAAAAAAAGATGAAGAAAATAACTCATAATTACACAGGCATTTTTATTTTACCTAGCTGTGTCTATCTCGAAATATATCTAACTACTTTGATTTACAAGCACCTATATTCAATTAGCTTTTGACCAAAGACCCTGAAAATAGATTTATGGGGTCTCAGCATCAATTAGTGTTTAAAAGTTTTTATAGATTTGTAGCAGATGATGGCTTCCATTTTTAATTATCAGCATAAGTGAAAATTACATTTAAAATTATGATTAAGCTCTGAACGTCATAAACATGACATAACGATTATGGTGTTCTCGTCTTGATTGCCAAATGGATGTACGGAAATTGTCAAGAGGTGCATGTATTACCTGGTGAAGTATTTGCTATTATAATGATTTGTGGTGAGCAATTTACTTTCCAAAAGCACTAGAACATAAATAACAAGAGAGGTAGCTGGAATAATAGCCTCAAAGTAAACTCTAAATATCATAAACATGACATGACGATTATGGTATTCTCTTGTCTTGATTGCTAAATGAATGTACGGAAACTGCCAAGAGGTGCATGTATTACTTGGTGAAGTATTTGGTATTATAATGATTTGTGGTGAGCAATTTACTTCCCAAAAGCACTAGAACATACATAACAAGAGGGTGGATGGAATAATATCCTCAAAGTAAACTCTAAATATCATAAACATGACATGACGATTATGGTATTCTCTTGTCTTGATTGCCAAATGAATGTACGGAAACTGTCAAGAGGTGCATATATTACCTGGTGAAGTATTTGCTATTATAATGATTTGTTGTGAGCAATTTACTTTCCAAAAGCACTAGAACATACATAACAAGAGAGGTAGCTGGAATAATAGCCTCAATGTAGGCTGTGAGATGGTGTATAATTTCCAACTGTTGTATTTCAAATGTTTAAAAAAAAGCAAAAAAAATTCTGGACGCAGCAAGTGCGTTATGGTAGTGAATTTTCATAAAAATCTTTTTAATAACATGTGTGTTTTTTTAAGAAAGCAGGCATCAAATTTGGTTACCAATGTAACCTATATAGTAAAAACAATGTGCCATATTTCATCAAAATAACTTTATTGTTTGAAAATGTACAAAAATTTCCGAAAGTAAACTTAAAGTGTTCCCGAAAAAACACGTTTCTTGGGCAACCTTATAGGTTAATAGCAAATTGAGCTGTTCAAATATGAAACATTTGATCAAAATTCGCTACCATAACGCACTTGCTGCGTCCAGAATTTCTTTTCATACAAACATGCATTATATTTCGATGGAAAATGCAAAAATGCAATAACATAAGGCGTGTTTGATTAAAAAAAAAGGAAATTTGTATCACCAACGACTTATGGGCCACCCTGTGATTGTAGAAATATTATTTTAAGATGTAGCTCAAGACACCCTATAATTAATATATACAAATTTTCTTCATATCTTATATAATAACGGATATATTGAGCTTTATTGATTTTTTACGAAAATTCGACAAAAATTATATACCATTAAATGATAAACTCTATAGCTAGGGCTACTGCCAAGCATCAGAGAAAGGGTCTATTTGAAATGAATTTTCTGCAAATATTTTAGTAAAATGAAGGACAATGACGGTTGAAACTAAGACTTTAGGGTTTGTAAAACATCCTTCTTGAGACATTTGATTTCCATAGCCCGTATTAGATTTAAGTTATTTGCCTAAATATTGCCAATTTTGACATTTTAAATCGCCACTTTTGACGTTTTGAGGAAAACCTCAATTTATTTTTCTTTAAATGCCTATAACTTTTTTGTCTTTTGACCTACATAGCTAAATTTTGGTAGGTAACCTACCTATAAGGACGTAAACCTGCGTACCAAATCTGGTTGCCATTACTTTGTTAATTCCGGAGATATAATTTTTTTCAAAAGAAAACACAAAATTTTCCGGGAGAACCTGGGCAGATTTTCCTGGCTAACGAACTCATTCAAGCCATTTGCAAAGGGAACCAAAGGACCAAATTTGGTCAAAATCGGCCCATTATTTTTTGAGTTATCGGTGTGATACATACATACATATATATATATATATATATATATATATATATATATATATATATATATATATATATATATATATATATATATATATATATATATATATATATATATATAAACATATAAAAATTGAAACTGACCCCGGATATGTTTTCTGGGGGGCCTAATTAGCGCTCATTTGAAGAAATTTTTTCAAAATTCAAAAGTCGGGATCTCCTCATTAGTGAATTTTTTTTAAGAAAATTCACTAATAAAAGATTGACAATATCAGTGGCAGGTTTTCTAAGCATATTTATCATGGCTACAGAATATAGTATTTTGTTAGCATCTTTTGCCTTATTCGCATGCTAATTTATAAATTACATTGACACTGTTGCTAAATTTATTTTCCAAACTGCACTTGCCCTGTTTTCAAGGGGCAAGTGCACACCTTAACACTGTATTAAAAACAGTTGCTCATTAGGGCCTTATATTAATTAAATCGCTGTCCAGGTAATTACAGCTTGTCTAAGTACCAGTCTTTCACTGACTATGTTTAGAATTTGAATTGAATCCCTATTGTTAATTATATATGTACGGCGGTATATCAATATCTCAAAAAAGGGGGTGCTCTTACCCCACCTGACCTTATATATATATATATATATATATATATATATATATATATATATATATATATATATATATATATAATCTAGACATTACGTGACTATGTAGTATATGTTGTGTAATCAGTGAGTTTTAGGTTTTAGCTAGAGTACACTGTATTAATAAATATCTATAAAATCAGTTTTCTTCCCCTGAAATTTTTTTGGAGCCATTTAAATTCCTTTAAATATAACTAGTAGGATGGAAACATATTACACAGAATGAGTTAATTTATTCCTGTACTAGTAACATTAAAAGATCTACTTGCTTTACCATAAAGTGAAAGGGTATATGAAAGTTGATGTTTTTTTTTTCGTACCTGACAATTTGTGAAGAACAGGGTATCATGGTAAAAAAATTAAACTCCATTCGACTAGCTAGTACATACAGGTATCCCATTTAAAATAATAAAGTTGTGCTCCATAACTTTTTCAGCAAAGGTCATTCAATAAAATCTGCAAAACTATTTAACTTTAACATACACATTTTACTTCCACATCGGCAATATGTGAGGATGTATCGCATTGGCGACAAAAATTTTTTTAAAACTTTTCTCTTAAACGTCGAAAAAAGTGCCAAAACATATAGAAAACATGATTTGGGAACGAACTTTTTTTTGTGTTGGTCTATACGTTTGTCTGTAGCCACGATAAATTTAGAACGAATGGAGATATTGTCTTCAAATTTGGTATATGGTTAGAATCCGACAAACGAACTGTTCAGATTGTTTTTGGGTAAAATCGCTCCAGGGGGTAAGGGATGGATGGGAAGTGATTTGGTGAAAATTGAAATTTTTTCGTTAAAACTTGAGTAGTATAGGGTTTGTTTATAAGAAATCTTTCAGTTTCATCAAAATTCTTGTGGACTGCGGAAATTTAGTTAGGGGTTGAATGTGTAGGGGTGGAATATCGTAGACAGAAATTTCAATTTCTTATGTTCCTAAAACGACGTAAAATGTCTCAAAACTATAGAAAACTTAATGCTGGAACAAAATTTATTTTGTCTCTCGGTCTGTTGGTTGGTAGGTCTGTCGGCCTGTACATCTGTCTGTTAGTATAGGCACAATAACTTTCGAACGAAGTGAGCTATCATCTTCAAATTTGATATCCAGTTAGCACCTGACAAAGGAATGTTTCAAATTGTTTTTGGGCAAGATCACTTCAGGGGTAAATAAATGAGGGGTGATTTAGTGAAAATTGACATTTTTCGTTAAAACTCCAGTAATATAACGTTTCAGGAAATTATCGGTACAGGAATACGAATATTTTCTTTGCATGGACCTTAAATTCATTTCACGCCAATGTCTTTCTGAGGAGGATAGATTATCACAGCTATGTGGAAATTATGATTCAGTCTGCAGCACTATTAGTTCTACATCGTCAATACGTGAGAAAGTATGGCATCGGCAACCAAAAATGCAAAAAATATTTGTCGGTTAAACGTCGTAAAAAGTGTCAAAACATATAGACAACATGATTTGGGAACAAAAATGTGTGTCTGTTTGTAGCCACGATAACTTTAAAACGAATTGAGATATCGTCTTCAAATTTCATATACGCAGTTAGTACCCGAGAAACGAATGGTTCTGATTGTTTTTGGGTGAAATCGCTCCAAGGGGTAGGGATGATTTGGTCAAAATTGAAATTTTTTCATTAAAACTCGAGTATATTATATATATATATATATATATATATATATATATATATATATATATAACGTTTTAAGATTTGTTTATTAGAAAACTTTTAGTTTCATCAAACAGCTGGTATTCTGTGCTGAAATTTAATTAGGGGTTGAATGTGTGGGGGTGGAATATCGTAGACAGAAATTTCAATTTTTTTTGTTAAAACATCGTAAAAACTCCCAAAACATATAAAAAACTTGATTCTGAAACCATTTTTTTTTAATCTGTTGGTCGGTCGGTCTGTCTGTTAGTAGGCGCAATAACTTTCGAACGAATTGAGATATCATCTTCAAATTTGGCATCCAGTTGGTACCCGACAAAGGAACGCTTCGAATTATTTTTGGGTAAGATCGCTTCAGGGAGTAGGGGATAAATGAGGGGTGTTTTGGTAAAAAAATTTTTTTCGTTAAAACTCTAGTAATATAACCTTTCAGAAGTTTATGGGTACAGGAATATGAATATTATCTTTGTGATCAGGTCGTGGACCCTAAATTCGTTTCGTGAGAACGCCCTTCTGAGGAGACTAGATTATCACAGCTATGTGGAAGTTATGGTTCAATTTGCAATCATATTTTTTTTAAATAACTAAGAAACACTTTGAGACAAGTAGGCTTTTTAAAAGACTGCCGTTTATTTATTTTAGCTATACTATAAACTATGTATTTTATTGATCATAATACATGTACCTACAATGTGTTTTGTACAGGAAGTCTTATTTGACTTGGGTTGTATAATGGGATAATTAAAAAGGGATTCATCCAAAAATACTGGATACTAAATTTTCCAAAGTCAATAATATTTAAGATTTTAAGATATTAAACAAAATGCATTTTTGCCATTCCTTCTTCCATCTGACACTTCTAACCATTGCCTTCATTCACCAACAATCAGAATATTTTCACCTTCACCAATATTTCACAACCATCATTTTTCATTTAACTCACATTTATAACAAAATGGTAAATTTAATATAGAACTAAACTGACTGAAATATCTTGAAACTCAAAAGAAATGTTATCTGCACCATGATGTTAAAGTTGTTTATCATGATAAATATCTAACTTTAGAATTAGCTGTGAATTTTATATTATTTTTTTGCTAGTTGCTAGTTACTGAGAGTCGCTATAAATGTCGAGTTTTAGATATCCTGTAGGTACATAATATACTGTTCCTCGTATATTTTTTTGTGACTAACTTGAAACTTTGTTTTAAAAATAATATGTTTGTTTACTTTGTTATTTCTTAAAAATATAGGAAGGCAAAAGAAGTAATGGACAGTGATGGATTTACGCCTAGGCCCGTGAGGCCCGGGCCTAGGGCGGCACGATTTGGAGGGCGGCAAACTTTTCAGAACGCCAAAATTTTAGAGCCGAAATAATGTATTAATGTATAAATCCTTTTTTACTGTTTGTGTCTTTAGTGAAATTGCTCTTACGTATGTAAAGCTTTTAAAATTACTCATTACTTCATTAGCAGAATACGTTCCTTGTGCTGCCCATTCGTTAAATTTAGTAGGACCTTGTGCAGCTGAATCCGTAACCGAAGCAGTTTACTTTTTTTTACTTTGCAAGAACTTTATAACTTTTTTACTATATCAACACATCGTTGGGAGATATTGGTGCAACGTACAAGTTTAAGGCTTAAGGGTCTTTCTCAAACTCGGTCTGCTCGACATGATGCTTGTTATGCGTTAGAAAAAGAGTGGCCTGGAATAACTGATGCACTGGAATTTATTTCCTAAAACAGCGACGAAAAACCGACTACGCGATCTGAAACTACAGCATTGCAGCGAAAATTACAGCATCTAGAAACAGCAATTCTAGTCATTGTTTGGAATGTTATTTTATATCGTTTTAATGCTACTAGTTAGAAGCTTCAGGAATCTCTAGCTGATTTATCATCTGTGGTGCAAATCTATAATTCTTTGGCATTATTTCTTTAAGACATGAGAGATAAACAATTCTCCGAATATGAAGAAAGAGCCAAAGCCCTATCTGCAATTCAAGATTATTATCGTTATGATACCTTTCACAAGAAAACGAGAAAAAAT
Source organism: Tillus elongatus (assembly GCA_964006375.1). Taxonomy (NCBI): domain Eukaryota; kingdom Metazoa; phylum Arthropoda; class Insecta; order Coleoptera; family Cleridae; genus Tillus; species Tillus elongatus. The sequence goes on along the minus strand of OZ023262.1, from coordinate 184,043,619 downwards.
TAGGCAGATGAATCACGGGTGACTGAAAGAACACCTTTATCTGGACAAGAAAATTTTCGCACCAATGTGTATACCGAATTTTAGATACTTTGAGTGTACAATTGGCCGGACGTAAAGTGCTTATCAAAATCTTTACGAAAATTTCAATTTTTTTGATAATTTATCTAAAATAGATACAAATGAATTGAAAAATCTTCCAAATAAACTAGTTAATAAATATCTTGATGATTTGGAAGAGACTTTTGGGAATGAATGTATTCATTTACATTATCAACTCAAAGATTCCCTAGCAAATACGGAAGATGTACGTTCTGCACCAGAAATATGCAATGTATTGCATTCTCAGAATCTTCGAAATGTTTATCCGAATGTAGATATTGCTCTACATATTTTTTTGAGTAATCCCGCTACGAATTGTTCAGGAGAAAGATCTTTTTCCACCTTGAAAAGGGTGTAAACATATTTACGCGCAAGTATGGGCCAAGATAGACTTAATGCTTTGGCATTACTGTCTATTGAAGCTCAACTACTTCAAGTAATTGATTATGACGACATAGTTGATGTTTTGCACAGAGGAAAGCCAGAAAGAAGAGATTTAAAAATGGAGCAATACATTATAATTTAAGAAAAATGCTTATTATTTATTTAGTTAGAGTTTATTAAATATTTATTTGTATTGTTTTGGAATTATATTTCAATAAAATAAAAATTATATTTAAATAACAATATTGAATCAAAATGAATTGAATTTTGTTATCCAAAAAGGGCGCATCAGACAGAGCCTAGGGCGGCAGCAAGCCTAAATCCGCCACTGGTAATGGATACAAACAACAGGGTAAAAAATAAAAAATCATATGAAAAAAGTACAATATAAATCAGGACCAAAAAGTAAAGGTCAATGATAATGGAAGTTTACTACTTTAAAAGGAAGGCATTGCCAAACAATGGAAGGCCTATATAGAATATTACATTCAAAGTTACAATCTCATACTAAATACAGATGTAGAAACTTCTTATCTGTCTTCACAAGTGCTTGCCTTTTCTTCTCTGCAACTGGTTTCACATTTTATGGCATCAAACAAAAGAAAATTGTAAGCACTATAAACAACTATATTTCTCCATTATAAAAGGTTGCAACAGGGTTTTCCCTAGCTAGAACTGCTGAGAAATTCGAAAAACTCTAAAACACGTCGATTTTGCTTGTAACAGGGACACTTTTTAAACTCTGACAGAATTTGTAGCATTCAACCTTTAGCGGGAGTCACTTTCAATTCCTTAATTTGAATAGGGAAGGCAGGTCGAGTGGCATCTTGTGTGAAAGCTCTTTTGATTCTCTATTCAAGCTGCAATTTTAAAATCTAACAGTTCGTTTTTTAGATATTTGCTTTCAAATTTAAAAATCTAAAATAATGGTATTTTTGGTGGCTTTCGATGGCTTAAATACAAAAAAATACTATTACTATTTACTATACTATTGGTTACAAATGTATGCAAAGTAGACGATTTTATTACCAAATTAAACAGTAAATTTGACCTCATTAAATTCACGCATAAAATAGAAATTATTAACAAATTACCTTTTCTTGATGTATTAGTCATTAAAAATAGATACACTTTAGAATTTGACATCCACAGAAAGGAAACTAATACTTTTCGATTAACTGATATCATAGTTTTGCACAAGAAACAGCTAATTTGAATTTTCTGGCTCATAGATTAATACAGTATCCCTTAAATAAAGAAAGGTACAATAGATAACTTGAATATATTAAAAATATAGCTAAGTTTAATGGTTACTCTGTCTGCTTAGTGGAAAAACTAGACAATAGACATAAAAGAAAATGTTAGTGGAATCTACCACTTTCAGAAAAGATAAACCAGACAAAACGGTTGTTTGTTTACCATTTGAACCGTGAATTACGAGAGGTTTTAATAGCATTTTTAAGAAAGCCAATTTACAGCTACAACATTTTCTACAAAAAAAACACTTTAAAAAATTTGCTAGCTAACCCAAAGGATAAAGATAAAACCACAGAAGTGTCGGGAATCTATGAAATAGGTTGTAAGGATTGTGAACTTAAATATGTTGGGCAAACTAAAATAATTATTGAAACTAGATTTAAAGAACATTTAGCGCAACTCAGATATGGCACTATTGACAAATCATGTGTTGCTCAGCATATTTGTGATGATATATCATCATTTAGATAAAGAAAATCTCAAGTTAATCAAAAATCTCAGGCAGTCCCGTCAATTAGATGCTTACGAAAGTATACTTGGAACACATTTCCATGATCAGTTCAAAAGTTTATTTTATATATATATATATATATATATATATATATATATATATATATATATATATATATATATATATATATATATATATATATATATATATATATATATTTAGAAATTTAAACAAAAAAATGTTTCAATGAATAGAGGAGGCCCGGTCTGAATAGAGTAGGTCTGGTTCTATGTAGTCCATTGTTCTAACTGTTATATTAATAACCAATGTGTCCTTCTTAGAAGGAATATTTGATAACGATACGCAGTATTATAAAAGCAGGTATGCAGTTTTAATTACAGGCATTTAAGACTCAACAGTGGCGGTCTGTCTGTATACCATCCTAGAGGACGCTGCTCGCAACTGCTTGGCAAGTAAGATAGAAATACCAGTTCTAGTCTTTATTCGCTTAGTTTATTCATCCCTCTGATGACGCTAACTTTGTTAGCGAAACGATCGTCAGGTCTAAAAACTGTATTGTGATGAATTGGGTTCTCCAAATTGCATTTATAAGCAAATATCTGAAAAAAAAATCGCCTATATAATTCTGTTAACGTTGAATATTTTACTTGTCTGTCTTTTCCCAACTGATATTGAGTTTCTCAACGTTTGATCAGCTGAGCTGCTCTAGTACAAATTATCTTTTGTGTGTTGTGAGCCAGGAAAGTGAGTCTGTAGGATAACTCGAGTACTTTCCTCCGGGCTGTTTGTATATTCACCATTGGCTTTTTAAGTAGACCAATGTCGTCTGACCGATCCTTTGATAGAATTTTCTATAGACGCTTTGCGGGGGTCAGTTCATTTGTCCCTTCGCAAAACTGTCTCTAGGGTCTCTTTTTGGGCCATCGTAGTTCTTTGCTATATGAGGTTAGGGGTTGTCGGTATTCTGCCCAGTCCCCAGTCCTTTTTGCCCCATTAAAGGGCCTTCTGGCGTCCGCTCTAAGCCGACCCAGTTCCCTATCCCACCAAGACACGTCCCTTAGAACCCCCGACCGAAGATACATAATCTTATAGACATCCAAGTCAGCTGAGCATATAGATTTCACATGCATCAGAGTCACGCAGGAAGCCAAGTGAATAGCAAAGTGTGCAAGGTGCTCCGGAGTTCGCACAGTAGTGGTTAAGCTACCCCTTAACCATGCAATCCGCGACATGTGCTGTTCCACCTTGATTTGGGGAGATTTTTTTATTGTAGTTCCCTTCCCCTTGACCGGCCGGTTGAGGCAAGCTCGATCTATACCAGGCATAAGTTTTGATAGAAAGCTCGCTGCACCGCTGCATCCAGAAACTCTGGCAAAAACTGCCAGTCATCCATATATATATATATATATATATATATATATATATATATATATATATATATATATATATATATATATATATATATATATCACACCGATAACTCAAAAAACAAAGGGCCGATTTTGATAAAATTTGTGAGTACCTTCCTTTTGCAAGTGGCTTGGATAAGGTTTTCTCGGAAAATGTTGTTTTCTTTCGTAAAAAAATAATATCTCCGGAAATAACAAAGTAAGGGCAACCAATTTTGGTCCACGTATTTGTATTATAAATAGTCACCCACTTAGATCTGTAAGTTAAAAGGCAAAAAAGTCATGGGCATTTAAAGAAAGAAAAATTTGGGTTGTCCTCAAAACGTCGAAGTCGCGATTTGAAACGTCAAAATTGGCAACATTTAGGCAAAGAACCTGAAACAAATACGGATTATGTAAAGAAATAGTCGCAAGAAGAGTGTTCCGTAAACTCTTAAGTTTCAGCTTCAACCGTCATTGTCCTTCATTTTACTAAAATATTTACAGAAAATTCATTTCAAATAGACCCTTTCTCTGATGCTTTGGCTGTAGGTTTAGTTAAGCTGATGCTTTGGCTGTAGGTTCAGTTAAGTTTATGGTTTAACCGTCTATAATTTTTAGCTATTTTTTGTAGAAAAAATTCGTTAATGAGGAGACCGTCACTTTTTAATTTTTTTTTTTCAAATGAGCACGAACTAGATTCCCAAGGAACCATATCCGCGACTTTTGAATTTTGAAAAGATTTCTTCAACTGAGCGCAAACTAGGCCCCCTAGAATCCATATCCTGGTTTACTTTCAGTTTTAATTTGTTCGCATATATACAAGGTGACGCACTTCCACGGTAAAGCTCAATATAATTGTTATTATACAAGATACGAGAAAAAATTGTATACGTTAATCATAGGGTGTCTTTGCATCTTATAAAAATATTTTGACAATCACACAATGGTCCATAAGTCGTTGGTGATTCCTAAAATTGTTTTTTTCGAACACCCTTATATTATTGCATTTTTGTATTTTTTATCGAAATATGATGCATGCTTGTAAGAAAAAAAATCGAGACGTATTACGTGCGGAAACTAATTTTCTCGGAAAGATTTTAAGTTTATTTTCAGAAACATTTTCAAACAATAAATAATTTTGATAAAATATGGTACATTGTTTCTACTATATAGGCTATACCGGTAACCAGATTGATGCCTGCTTGCATTAGAGAGACATATTTGTTATTAAAAACATTTTATGAAAATTCACTTCCATTGCACTTGCTGCATCCAAACTTTTTTTATATATGCGCATATATACACATATTTACACGTGTATTAGCTAGTAATAGGCAAGTGTTTGTGGATTATTAAATTACAACACACCCTCATGCATTCATCAATTAAAATAATTTTACAAAATCATAGAATGAAATAATTTTTGCAAAATCACATAATGCATAAGTTTAAATTTATGCCGACTCACTGTTTACATATCAGAGATGTGCTAGGCAAATATTCTGCGAATGCATGCCTGCAGATATTCAAGGGGCTAACGATTTTCTGTTGAAAATAATATGAAGGGGTAACTTAAGATTGGAACCTGTGATGAGCACACTTTGGGAATCCAAAACACCAGAACACATTTAAAAAATCTGACGATCGATTCACTAACCAAGTTATCCTCATCAGAGGATGAATAATTCTAATTATCTTATATCCACAACTATATTTATATTCTTCTGCAGGTAAGTCAGTCACTAACGATTTAGGGAGGTTCAACGGCAGTAAAATTAACATATTTCGTTTGGCGGAAATATCTGTATTCTTTTATTATCTATCCGACGTGCCTCTGTCAGTGTTTATTTCATACAGTAATCTATCAGGAGACTTGCCATAAGCGGCGGAGCGAGATTAATTCATTTTTTATTATTACTATATTTAGCTATATATATATATATATATATATATATATATATATATATATATATATATATATATATATATATATATATATATATATATATATATATATATATATATATATATATATATATATATATATAGTTTCGAAGACGTGTAGCTGTCCTGGTTGTCTAACATTTTTTAATGTCGGGAATTTATGAAATAAGTTGTAAAGATTGTGATTGTCGGACAAACAAAATGATCTATTGGAATTAGATTCAAAGAATATTTAACACAATTAAGATATGGTCGGTACTATAGATAGATCTTCCATCACCCGACATATTTGGGATAATAATCACCACGTTATTAAGGAGAATCTAAAATTACTAGGGAATTAGCGAGTCTAAAGTTAGGTCCTTGTATCTCCAGTTCTGATTCCACCATTTGTTTAGACCCGTACGTATACCATACAGATGAGTCGTTTGTCAGCATTTCACTGTCTTTGTCCCATGCTTGGCGTTCAGTTATGATCATGTCAAATGGAACTATAAAATCTAGTTAAGTTGGCATTTGATCTGTTGGTTTGGCAAGTGGCTCCAATGGAATAATTTCCATGATCTTCAAGTGGCCAACCAATTCTCCTGGTTTAAATTTGTCTGCTTAAAATAATTCTTCAAGCACTTAGCGCTGCTTCACTCGTCACGCATATCTACAGTGGAGTAAGAGCCAGCATGATGCCATAGCTCCCGTTATTCCAACACAGATCAGCCTCTGCAATTTGCCTTATGTTGAGGCTTGTTTGATTTTTGGGCAGCATACTGTTGATCCATATGCGTGACCCTGGATTTGACCACGCAGTTTGGTATATCCAATAAACCATCCTGGGATTCAGTCCTCATGTCTTTCCTACAAGTCTATGTCAACTTCAGATTGCCATTGTGGCCCTCGAAAGAGTTTTTTCCAAGTGTGTGTTCCAGTTCAGTTTCTAGCTTAAGAAGATCCCTAAATATTTAACTTCATTTAAAAATTATTGTATCTTCCATTCAGAGTGGAAGCTCTTAAATTTAGTTTTCTTCTGCTCGTGAATAGGACAAGAACTGTCTTATGAGGATTAACATTAAGCGCGTCTGTCTCACACCAGTTCCTTACTATATTTAGGGCTGCTTGCATTAGGCTGGTCCAGTGGTAAGAACAAGTGCCTCTTCACCCAAGGGTACTGGGTTTGTGACATAGTAAGTGACCCTTTCACTTTTTGAGTATATACTATAAAATTAACATCAACCGAGGTTGTGGCATTTGTTTGAGCAAGTTGAATGTCTGCATACATTCCGCCCTTCGCAGAGGGCGTAAAGCTATCGAACTTATATACCATTCGATGTTGGGTACGTTATAGATCCATACCATTCTTACAGAAAGGCACGGGTTCGGCGAAATTTCCAGGATAGTGAGGTGAAACTGCTACTTGACGTCGGTGATTGCCCATAGTCGCGGAAGTGGCCCGACGCAAAAGAGAAAATGTGTAATATTTTGGTCATTATGTCAATCATAACCATATTTTTTTCAATTTTTACTTTCTAAATGTTTTTGTGATTGAGTTCATAAACTATCATCTAAAAGCTATTCCATTATGATTAATATATTAATTAATAATTATTTAATTAAACATACAATTAGGGACAAGAATAATTGCTTGTTATTTTGTTACCTTTTCAAAAAATTATTAATGAAAAATTTAATGAACAGAATTAGGTGAAAGATTGGAGAACCTAAGCCTTGTTGTAGTTCTCATCTTTCCTGCAAGTCTGATTGGGGCGGGGGTGGTGGTGGTGGTGTGGGGGTTTCTCATAAGAAAGGTTGCTGGAGGGTGAAACACCCGTTGAAAACACGAAATATCCTTAAATTTAAAATTAGTGATAGAAAGAAGATCAGAATTAACGAGGTTGGCTTGAACAGTGAAAAGGTATTGTTACTTTAAGACGTGTATTATATTTTTAATAATGCTGCAAAATTTTTAGGGAATTCATTTAACACAAAGCAGTACATGCAATCTGTATATCAATATAAAAGCTGAAAATCATCATGCACAAACTAAGAAACATAACCAAGCCTGTTGGGGAGGCTAAAACAAAGGTGCCTAACAGATGTAATGCTCATCGCCACCAGATTAGACAGAAGTAATAAATGCCAGACTAATATTACCAGCTTTCATCATAGAACGTAACTTAGTGATGAGTATAATGGATAATTTGCTAGAATTGCTACGAGCTGTATGTTCAGACCCGAAGACTGAAAAATCCATTAAATCAGCAAAAACAAAAGCGACAAATATAATTACAGATGTTGTGAGTGTCAATTCATTTTAGACTTTAAGAGACACATTAAAAAAATAATAAATTTAGCCTACTAATCGATGAGGCTACTGACAGTCACTATAAAGCACATCTACCTGAGCGCGAGATTTATGATAAATAATGATATTTCAGATCTTTTTTTACCAATTATTTTTGTAAAAAGTGCTCAAGCAGAGTGTTGTTTCAACAAATGTTGATATTTTTTGTTGAAAATCAAATTCCATAGATTTCTAATCTCATTGGTTTTGTCGCAGATGGAGCCTCAAATATGATGGGGAAGCTTTTTGGTAGCTATTTCACATATTTTTATACTAAAAAGTAGGTATTTGTAATAGCTTTGCTTTATGTGTGTCATATGCTTGCACTAAGGTCGCTAATTTTTTAGAAACGCTTACTAGAGACATCCATAACTATTTTAGCAATAGTCGCAAAGTAAGTTCACATTTTAAAGCATTTCAAGATTTCTGTAGTACTAAAGCATATAAAGTATTACTGTGCACATAGAGTGCAAGGTTACATCTGAGGTACCTTTATTTATCAAGAAGCTGCCTTGAGAGACCCCAAGGCATGAAACAAAGTGTCCCTGTATACTTCCTTTATTATTTTTAATAATAATAAATATAATATTATGTATCAAATAAAATACTCATGTGTGTATAGACCACCACCTAGAGCTTATGAGAATCAAGTAGCATGTAGGTCATAACTGTATTGATGAAAACACAAATAAGTAAATAGAGGTCGGTATCGAGATGTTTGAGAAAAAGTCCATGGCTCTCGAGGTAAAAAAAATGAGAAAAAAATTACTTCCTTGTCAAATCCGCTGGTTGTAAGTACTAGTGTGGTTAAAATGCTACTAGAACAATATAATGCACTGATCATTTTTTACAGACATTTCCTTTATTCACAAAAATGATGTTCAAGCTAAACATATTTTACATTAAAAAACCTATTAAATAAAGTGTTTTACAATGTTAAGATTATAATAGTAATAAAAATCATATTTATTAATTCACTCATAACAGACGCTATTGAATATGTCAACAAATATAACATAAAAATCGACAATTAAAATAGTATAATAGATAATACACACATCATTTTTTACAGACATTTCCTTTATTCACAAAAATGATGTTCAAGCTAAACATATTTTACATTAAAAAACCTATTAACTAAAGTGTTTTACAATTTTAAGATTATAATAGTAATAAAAATCATATTTATTATTCCACTCATAACAGACGTTATTGGATATGTCAACAAATATAACATAAAAATCGACAATTAAAATAGTATAATAGATAACACACACTTATCATTTTTTACAGACATTTCCTTTATTCACAAAAATGATGTTCAAGCTAAACATATTTTACATTAAAAAACCTATTAACTAAAGTGTTTACAATTTTAAGATTATAATAGTAATAAAAATCATATTTATTAATCCACTCATAACAGATGTTATTGGATATGTCAACAAATATAACATAAAAATCGACAATTAAAATAGTATAATAGGTAACACACACTTATCATTTTTTACAGACATTTCCTTTATTCACAAAAATGATGTTCAAGCTAAACATATTTTACATTAAAAAACCTATTAACTGAAGTGTTTTACAATTTTAAGATTATAATAGTAATAAAAATCATATTTATTAATCCACTCATAACAGACGTTATTGGATATGTCAAAAAATATAACATTAAAATCGACAATTAAAATAGTATAATAGGTAACACACACTTATCATTTTTTACAGACATTTCCTTTATTCACAAAAATGATGATCAAGCTAAACATATTTTACATTAAAAAACCTATTAACTAAAGTGTTTTACAATTTTAAGATTATGACAGTAATAAAAATCATATTTATTAATCCACTCATAACAGATGTTATTGGATATGTCAACAAATATAACATACAAATCGACAATTAAAATAGTATAATAGGTAACACTATAAAAAGACACACAAGTCAAAATAGCAAATATTAACAGTCAGTTAAAAGTAGACAAAATAAACACAGTACAAATGTACACAAAATGTATCAGAAAATACATATAAATAACAAACAAAAGATATAGTTATATCGCAAGTTACATTTTTTTACAATAAATATCAAAGTAGCTGACGTCAAACTATAAAATACAAGATATAACAGGCATTGCTTACAGACAAAATACAAAATTATCAGTCGAAAATACAAATACCACTCCTTAGAAATCAATTTTGTAAAATTCTCCTGCACTATAAAATTCTTTTCCAATTAAAATTCATTTATTGTTTAATCTTAATTTGTTTTCAAGGATTTAGACTGTGAGGGCAATGATTGTAAAACACCATCAACTAATTCTCAACACTTCTTTGTACTTTAGCTCGCTGTGTTTGTGGTTGACACAGGTAAGGTCTCACAGAGTGTTCGTGAATGAATGAATTAGCTACATACAATAAACTCACATTTTTTTACAAAACATAAACATTCAAGCACATGTAGAGAAACAAAGGTAAGTATACAATTACTACATTTAAACACACCCTTACAACTCTACTTTTTAAATTATGGTACAATACATGCCTTCTGGAGCACAAAAACTATTTACCTCTACTGGATTGCTGAAGATTACTCGGTATCTAATTCTCGATTCACCAAAGCATGGTAACCTGACAAACAGGCAGCGACATCCACCGAAGATGAGATTATTTTAAATGCGTACAAGTAACTTGCCACTTGCTCAACCACCATTTCTACATGAGCTCTTCAGCTTAGGTCATTATCCAGTTTCACTCACAAGATCAATAATGTATAATATGCTTTCACTAAAATTCATTTCCCAATGATTTAGAATTGTGTGTCATGTACGAACTTTGTTTTATGTACCTTCAAAAGCAAACAGTTTTCACCAAACAATCTATTAAAATCCTCCAAAGCATCTATTACACTCTTTGGGCCACTCACTACAAATGAGGTGTCATCAGCAAACAAGATCGTTATATGTGGTGTTAGGCTCGGTACCTCTTTCACATACACAAAAAACGAAAGAAAGGACCCAAATGCATCCCTGTGGCACTCCTATATTAATGCTTCCCATGGAGAATATATTCTTCTGCCTGTTGTTTTGTCAGTTTTGCCACTATTTTTAAATTTGAAAAAACAAAAATGTAATCAGAATCGTCACAAATTAGCAATTTTTATAATTCAGTTGAAACTGTACTTAAAACCATTATGTATTGTTTTGTAAAACCACAAATTTTACGGAATAAGTCTGTTTACAGATTTGTTCTACTAGTTGGAAGATAGAAAGTATCACTGCTTGCATTTATTCTAGGTACAAAAAAATTAATCTGTTCAAACAGTTCTGAGCAATTTGGCAAATTATTTAAAAGCTTATAAAGGACCCTTATATAAGCCACCTTTCTACGAGACTCAAGACTATCAACGCCACACACCTGAAGCAGTCTCAAATGATCAAATCCACGAGGGGGATATTCTCCTACAACTTAAAATCTCAAAAATTTCAGAAACCTCCTCTGGGCTGACTCAAGGCAACACATTTGAGAAGTTAAAAATGGAGAAAAAGATTAATTCTCCATATTCACGCCTGGTACATACAAGTAGAAAATAAAGGGTTTCCAGTGCCATTTTGTTATGGAACTTACTACAGTTTCAAATTATGAAGCCAAGTATACGAATGGCTGCACTTACTGTATCTCCTCTATATGCAAGTCGAAAGATAATTTGTTGTCAAAAGTAATGCCTAGACCTTCTGTGCTGCTACATCTAGCGATCAGTCCACCCCCTTTATACAAGAATAAATTTTAAGATCGTCGAAAAAGAGAAAGTTATTGACACGCAAAACAAAGTTAATTAATGAAAATTAAGAAGAGTAAAGACCCGAGGTTGGATCCCTGAGGGACACCTAAAGTTGATAATAACCAAGAGAATCAAAATCACCATAGACAAAATTTAGCCTGCTATTCAAATATGATCTGAAAAAGAGGCATAGAGGTCAAGAAACCTGCAGATTCAGGTGCATCAACTAACAGCATATGATCAATCCGATCAAATACCTTTGCCAAGTATAAATCAGGTTAACCGGAGCACTCTACCTATCAAGAGTATTAGCAATAGACTGACACTACTCATTTCGTAGAGTTCTCATGGACTCTAAAGCATACCATAATATAAGTAATTTTGTATAAGTTTACAGTTTGTTATTAAACGTTAAGTGTTACTAAAATCAGCGTTTAATTTAACAAAACATAATCAGGTCCTTCGAGCTAAACAAAAACAAATAAAATGTGGTACAGCCGTACAGAACGTAATTAACCAGCATGTGAAAAGTTTTCTTATTATTTGGAAACACCCACTTTTTGTTTTGTTTTAGTGATTAGTCTCCATATTATACATTTTACTTATATCCATGTAAAAATTGCAGAGGCTGATCTGTCTTGGAATAACGGGAGCTATAGCATCATGCAATAGACGCAATGTTGAATCTGACTCCACTGGAGATATGTGTGAAAAAGGAAGCAAAACAAGTATCTCGAGACGATTTCAAGCAGACAAAGTCAAACCAGGAACCTTGGATGGCCCCTTGAAGATCCTGGAAATTACTCCATTGGAGTCACTCCCCAAACCAATAGATCAAATGCCAGCTACACTGGACTTCATGTTCCATTTGACATGGTCTAAGTGATCGGCAAGCATGGGACAGGCAGTGAAAGCTGATAAACTCATCTGTATGGTATCAACCTAACTTCAGACATGCCAACTCCATAGGAAAAACTCACACCATCTTCCAAGCAGAAGTGCTTGCTAAAAAATCTGTGCACAAGAGTGCATACAATGAAGACTAAAAAGTACAGAGATTTACACTTTTTCAGAGTCAGGCAGTCCTAAAGACTCTGAAATCATTGAAAACCAACTAGCCTGGGACTGCAAAGATCATTGAAGCAACTGGCTGCAAACATAAAAGTAACTTTGATGTGGGTACCAGAGCATCAAGGAATTGAAGGAAATGAGGATGCTACCAACAGCACCATTATCGTCCAGAGCCCTATTTGTGGCTTAACAAAAAGCCATGTAATAAATGAACTTGATATTTCGGAGAGGAACCAAATGGTGTCATGCTCGAGAGAAACGCCAGGCTTAAGGCAGGCACAACAGTTAATCACCATATCAACAGAAAAGTCTAAACTGCTTCTTCAATTGAACAGGAATGACTTGGGTATAATCATAGAACTTTTCACATGACGCTTCCCTGTAAGGTACCACCATAGAAAGATGGGTAAGGTAGACACTGAAAACTGCAGATGCTGCACTAAATCAGCAGAAACAATGAAACATTTACCATGCGATTGCATAGCTCAGTTCTGCAAAATTCTTAAATACCTTGGAGGGGCGACCCTAACACCTCAGGAAATAGGTAAAATAGCTCTCAAAAAGATGGTAGAATATATAAAAAGTCTGAACTTTTGGGGAAACTATTATTAGGGAAATAGAATCATGCACAAAGGGTCAATTAGGGTCACAGCGCTGAAAGGCAAGAGGCCTATACACCTCACTAAGCAACCTACAATCTACATCCACGTCTCTGCATGAACAGTTTACCCATGCTACATACCTGTAATGAATTGGAATACTTTTAAGTTGGCAATAGCTTTTAGGATTTTCAAGTTAAGGTGAGACAGCTATGTGTGATAGATGAATATGTGACATGTACAGCATGATAAGTCGACAAGTACGTTAATTGAAATAAAGTATGTTGTTATTCAGTCATTAAGTGTTTGTACTATTAGTAAAATACATAACACTGGCGGCGAGCCCGATCGTGCCTGCTTGTCCAGAATTTGGTCGAAGGTATTGTTAGTTCACGTTCACATCAGAACATCGGTAGTCTTAGTCTAGTCTTCGATGGTCTCTATTAGTTGTTACAAAATGGCGTTGATTGGTCCAATTTAACAATATAATCCGAAAGAAACAGACATCTTGCCTGGAACAATTGTTTATTTGTAACATAGTGGAAAATTAAAAGCAAGTGTCTTTACTGCTCACGTTGATTGATAGTGAAGCATACAGTGCCTTGAGGGATATCTTAACCCCAAACCTTCCCAGTTCAACGACCTATGAGTTCAGATCTGAGCTAATGTCACAATGTAGTCCTTAAAGCTTAGTCATAGTGGAGCGCTATAAATTTTATAATACAGTACAGGAAGCCAACGAAGAAGTGAATTCTTTTGTGGCAAAATTTAAAATGTTGTCTCAGCACTATGGTAGTTTTCTCCGTGAAAGTCTAAGGGATAGACTAGTTTGTGGTATTATATCTACTACCATCAAAAGAAAACTTTTATTAATGGAAGATTTAACTTTTGAAATTGCCTATAGTATAGCTCCAGCCATGGAGTTAGCAGAAGGTCGGGTGATGTCGATATCAGCAGAAAATAGCATTTTATCAGTAGAAGACAGTATAGGTAAACTGTGTTTTAAAAAGTCGATAAGCAAACCCATGCAGAAATGTCCAAGCGATAAAAATAACTTTTCAAGTCAGTCAAGTGATCAGACAACATTTTTTAAATCTTGGTTTCGGTGTACAAGAAGGCATGATCCTGCAAAGTGTCCTGCTAAGGGCTGGGAGTGCTTCAAGTGTCAAAAGAAAGGTCACATGAGTCATGCATGTAAAAAAGGTAATGTCAATGTCATGGAGGAGGTACAGCCTTCAGGTGAGGAGGTAGTCTTCAGGTGAGTAGGATAATGGTTCTCTAAAGTCAGGTTTTCTGTCTTAGCTTGAGAATAACAAAGAAAAACCAGTACAAATAGCCTGGGAGGTCGAAGGTAAGAAGATTTTCTTTGAAATGGATAGTGGAGCTTGTTAGTCAGTAATCCATGTCAAGGATTTTGACAAATTCTTGTCAGATTTAAATCTGTATTCTGTCAGTTGTGACCTAAGAGTACTAATGGGTCAAGTTGTCACGGTTCTTGGGGAAATGACTGATGTGTTGGTTAAACATAAAAATGAAATTCCAAGTTTACCATTGATAGTTTTTGATTATAGTCATAAGTTTTCACCATTGTTATGTTGAGACTGGCTTGGTGTGTTAAATCCCTAATGGTGAGAAAAAATCAGTATTAATGAATTGTCAAATTCAGAGGACAGAGCCGGCCTCGAAGAAAGGCTGCGTAGTGCCAGTTTCCGGTTGAGAAATGGCATATAAAAGTTGAAAAGCACAAATACTTATAATAGGT
The DNA here is from genome assembly GCA_964006375.1 of Tillus elongatus. NCBI lineage: Eukaryota > Metazoa > Arthropoda > Insecta > Coleoptera > Cleridae > Tillus > Tillus elongatus. Next base: position 184,028,516 of record OZ023262.1, on the reverse strand, counting down.
AGTCTTTAGTCATTGAGTCTTTGTATTATTAGTAAAATAATTGAAATAAAGTATGTTTTTAGTCATGGAGTCTTTGTAGGATTAGTAAAATACATAACTATACCCTTCTCCCACATTATCAAATGTGATTTAAGATTGGATTTTCACTTTTCTGAATTTTCCACTCAAAAATTTTATTACTTCTGACAAGCTTAACATATTAATATGAGTATCCAAAATTTCAAGTGAATTGGAGTATGTACCTATGCTAAACTCCACTTCACTCTGATTGAATTTTGACAGACTGTGTTCAGAGCTACACCACTTCACAACAACATTAGTCAGATATTTCTTTATCATGTTTTGCTCTTTGGTGGCGTAACAATTCACGTTTTTCTACTGCTTCATAACTGCATAAATTGCATTTGAATGGTTTTTCTTGACCATGTTTTGACATTTGATGGCGCAACAAACTGCGTTTTCCCACTGCTTCATATGCACACTGGTCACATTTGAATAGTTTTTCCTCACCATGTTTAGTTATTCGGTGGCACAACAAACTCCGTTTCTCTGCTGCTTCATAATCACAAAGATCACATTTAAACAACTTTTCTTTACCATGTTTTGCCATTTGATGACGCAACAACTTTTGGTTAGTAACTGTTTCATAACTACATAAATTACATTTTAAAGGTAATTCTTTGCCATGTTGGGCCATTTGATGACGCAACAGGCTACGTTTCTCCACTGTGTCAAAACTGCACAGATCACATTTGAATGCCTTCTCTCTACCATGCTGCCTCATTTGATGACGTACCAAATAACGTTTTTCAACTGCTTCATAACAACAGAGTTCACATTTCAAGGGTTTCTCTTCAGCATGTTTTGCTGTTTGGTGATACAACAAACTATATCTTCCAGGTGTTTCAAAATCACATAAGTCACATTTAAAGAGTTTCTGTTTTCCATGTTTAGCTGTTTGATGATGCAACAATTTGCGTTCTTGAGCAGTTTTATATTTGCATACATTAGATTTTAGGGGTTTCTCTTTATGTTTAGCCATCTGATGATACACCAGCCTGTATCTCTCAATGGTTTCATAATCACATAAATCACATTTAAAAGGCTTGTCGTTATCATGTTTGGCCATTTTATGCCGCACCAAACACTGTTTATCAACAGCCTTGTAACTACATATATCACATTCAAATGGTTTCTCTTTAGTATGTTTTGCCATTTGGTGACGCACTAGTCTACACTTTTCAATTGCTGCATAACCACATATATTACATTTATATGGTTTGTCTTTACCATGTTTTGCTATTTGATGTCGCAATAAAGTACATTTCTCAATTGATTTATAACCACAGAAATCACACTTATAAGGTTTCTCTTTACCATGTTTAGCCATTTGGTGATACATCAATTTATGTTTTTCCACTGCCTCATAATCACAGAGATCACACTTGAATGGTTTTTTTCTATCATGTTTTGTCATTTGGTGGCATAACAAATTACGTTTTTGAACTGATTCATAAGAGCACAAATCACATTTAAAGGGCTTTGCTGTACTATGTTTAGCTATTATATGACGTATCAAGTTTGGCTTATGTAGCGCTCGCTTGCCACATAAGTCACATTGAAAATATTTATTCACTGGTTTCCCATCAACTTTTTGCACAAACGCCAAAAGTTGTCCTGTGGGATCTGAGTTGTTGCTCTGTTTACTTTGTAATGTGTAATCATTCTCAATTTTCACCTCATAATTTTGACTAGCTTCAATTTCTTGATTGGGATCTTTAGACAGTGCAATTTCAAAATTAAAGGACTCTTCTGATTTAAAATCATGATCTAGTGGTTCAGTTTTAATATTGTACACCTCATCTTCCTGATTTACTTTTCTAAGTGGACCAGTTTCTAAAGTCTGATTTGTCTCTTCCAAAAAATTGTCCTCACACTTAAACTGTTAACTCAGCTACATTAGTCAGGTTTTCCTGTTTTATTACAGAAACAGCTATACAATTAAGATTTTCTTGTTTTATTACAGAAACAGCATGTAGCAATTTTTCATTTTTTTGGGCAAGATTTTGTTTGGAATCTGCTGAACCAAAGTTCCCTGTGAAAACGTCCACTTTACCAGAAAAGTCACATTGCTTGTTGCCCAAACTACAGCCACAGGAGCAAGATACCTTTCTTTCCATTTTCACGATTTTATATTTTTATTATTACTAATTACAAAAAGACTAGGATTACGATTTTCTTTTAGATAAGAATTGTATACTTCAAAAAATAAAGTACGAATTACGTCTCACAGAGCTTCTTCTATGTTAGGAATACAAAATCAAAATACAAATAAATAGACAATAAATACTAAATACCACTGTATTGTAACTGTAATGCTGTAGTTCGACCACTACCACTCATGATATAATGACTTAGAAGAGATATGATATTGCGCATATGCCCCGCCCCCTCCCATGACGTCACGTGGTGAGTAACGTTATAGAAGTCCAACTACACACTTAAAATAAAGTCATTCATAATCAAAAAGTTTCTTTACGTCAGTTTAATGCGGTTTATATTGTCTTTTTCAGATAATATAGATCGCAGCACTAAATTTAATGGCCCGATTTTGATTAAATTTGGTGAGTACCTTCATTTTGCAAGTGGCTTGGATAAGTTCGTTAGCCAGGCAAATCGGCCCAGGTTTTCCCGGAAAATGTGTTTTCTTTCGAAAAAAAATATATCTCCGGGATTAACAAAGTAAGGGCAACCAAATTTAGTGCGCAGGTTTATATCCTTATAGGTAAGTCACCTACCAAAATTTAGCTCTGTAGGTCAAAAGACAAAAAAGTTATAGGCATTTAAAGAAAAGTAAATTGGGGTTTTCCTCAAAACGTCAAACTTGCGATTTAAAACGTCAAAATTAGCAACATTTAGGTAAAGAACTTGGATCTAATACGGGATATGGAAAGAAAATGTCTCAAGAAGCATGTTTTACAAATCCTGAAGTCTTAGTTTAAACCGTCATAGCCCTTCATTTTACTAAAATATTTCCAGAAAATTCATTTCAAATAGACCCTTTCTCTAAAGATTTGGCAGTAGCCTTAGCTATAGAGTTTATCGTTTAATGGTATATAATTTTTGTTAAAGCTCAATAGATCCGTTATTATACAAGATATGAAAAAAATTTGTATACATTAATTATAGGGTGTCTTCAGCTACATCTTAAAAAAATATTTCTAGAATCACAGGTTAGCCCATAAGTCGTTGGTGATACAAATTTTCTTTTTTTTAAAATTAAACACGCCTTATGTAATTGCATTTTTCATCGAAATATAATGCGTGTTTGTAAGAAAAGAAATTCTGGACGCAGCAAATGCGTTATGGTAGCGAATTTTGATCAAATGCTTCATATTTGAATAGCTCAATTTACTTTTAACCTGTAAGGTTGACCAAGAAAGGAGTTTTTTCGGAACACTTTAAGTTTACTTTCGCAAATTTTTGTACATTTTCAAACAATAAAGCTATTTTGATGATTCATGGCACATTGTTTTTACTATATAGGTTATACTGGTCACCAAATTTGACGCCTGCTTTCTTTAAAAAAACTCGGGACGCAGCAAGTGCGTTATGGTAGCGAATTTTGATCAAATGCTTCATATTTGAATAGCTCAATTTACTTTTAACCTGTAAGGTTAACCAAGAAACGAGTTTTTTCGGAACACTTTAAGTTTACTTTCGCAAATTTTTGTACATTTTCAAACAATAAAGCTATTTTGATGATTCATGGCACATTGTTTTTACTATATAGGTTATACTGGTCACCAAATTTGACGCCTGCTTTCTTTAAAAAAACTCGGGACGCAGCAAGTGCGTTATGGTAGTGAATTTTCATAAAAATCTTTTTAATAACAAATATGTGTTTTTTTTTAAGAAAGCAGGCATCAAATTTGGTTACCAATATAACCTATATATATATATATATATATATATATATATATATATATATATATATATATATATATATATATATAATATATATATATATATATATATATATATATATATATATATATATATATATATATATATATATATATATATATATATATATATATATATATATATATATATATATATATATATATATATATATATATATATATATATATATATATATATATATATATATATATATATATATATATATATATATATATATATATATATATATATATATATATATATATATATATATATATATATATATATATATATATATATATATATATATATTTACCAATATAACCTATATATATAACAATGTGCCATTTTCCATTAAAATAACTTTATTGTGTGAAAACGTACAAAAATTTCCAAAAGTTAACTTAAAATGTTCCCGAAAAAACACGTTTCTTGGTCAACCTTATAGGTTAATAGCAAATTGAGCTGTTCAAATATGAAACATTTGATCAACATTCGCTACCATAACGCACTTGCTGCGTCCAGAATCTCTTTTCTTACAAACATGCATTATATTTCGATGGAAAATGCAAAAATGCAATAACATAAGGCGTGTTTGAAAAAAAAAAAGGAAATTTGTATCACCAACGACTTATGGGCCACCCTGTGATTGTAGAAATATTATTTTAAGATGTAGCTCAAGACACCCTATAATTAATATATACAAATTTTCTTCATATCTTATATAATAACGGATATATTGAGCTTTCTTGATTTTTTACGAAAACGACAAAAATTATATACCATTAAACGATAAACTCTATAGCTAAGGCTACTGCCAAGCATCAGAGAAAGGGTCTATTTGAAATGAATTTTGTGCAAATATTTTAGTAAAATGAAGGACAATGACGGTTGAAACTAAGACTTTAGGGTTTGTAAAACATCCTTCTTAAGACATTTTATTTCTATAGCCCGTATTAGATTCAAGTTATTTGCCTAAATGTTGCCAATTTTGACATTTTAAACGCCACTTTGACGTTTTGAGGAAAACCCCAATTTATTTTTCTTTAAATACCTGTAACTTTTTTGTCTTTTGACCTACATAGCTAAATTTTGGTAGGTAACTTACCTATAAGGATGTAAACCGGTATACCAAATTTGGTTGCCCTTACTTTGTTAATTCCGGAGATATAAATTTTTTTCAAAAGAAAACACAAAATTTTTTGGGAAAACCTGGGCAGATTTTCCTGGCTAACGAACTTATCAAAGCCATTTGCAAAAGGAATTTTTTCACCAAATTTGATCAAAATCGGCCCATTATTTTTTGAGTTATCGGTGTGATACATATATATATATATATATATATATATATATATATATATATATATATATATATATATATATATATATATATATATATATATATATATATATATATATATATATATATATATATATATATATAAATATATATATATAAACATATAAAAATTGAAACTGACCCCGGATATGTTTTCTGGGGGGCCTAATTAGCGCTCATTTGAAGAATTTTTTTCAAAATTCAAAAGTCGGGATCTCCTCGTTAGTGAATTTTTTTTAAGAAAATTCACTAAAAACACACATATTTGCTACTAAAAACATTTTAATAAAAATTCACTACCATAACGCATTTGCTGCGTCCAGAGTTTTTTCATTTTTATTACTTCCAACTGTATGCACTTAAATATTAGTAAAATACGTAATTTGTTAAAAGGTTGTGATGAAACAACAAACCTCACTGCACGACAGCATGTTATTGTATTGTTGCATTGGACTCACCACTTGACACCATGCGCGTGACAGGTCTAAAAATAGATAGTCTGAATATCATATCTCTCGTTATTTGTATCATGACTACCACTACTCCTATCTCGCTATCTCCGATATTCTACCACAGGACACCATAGCTGAGTTTACTGCTCATGACTCAATCGCGAGGGGCGAGGATTCATATAACATACGACATACAGCTACAGCATACGGATTTACAATGGCGAATCACGGTCCAGGAAAGATATCTGTCATCTCTCACAACATTGGCGCGCTGTTTGAATTCAAAAATTTAACTCCAAATTATGAAAATAAAATAGATATACCTAAATACAATTGTGATTTTCATGTGTGGCGCATTTTTGTGGTCATAAAATCATCATTTTTAGTAGTACAATATACGCACTTTATTTTTTTCAGAATTATAATAATATGCAAAATAAAGATTGGTAGTTGACAGAAACCAAAACACAGCAAACTTGTCAATATATTTTTTATCAGTTATTGTTAGCCGTTGTCATAAATATTATATGGCATTATATACAGGGTGGGTCAGTCTATAGTATCAGTAATTTATCAATAAATAGAAGACCCGATTTTGAGACAAAAAGTTGGATACATAAATGTTATATTCATTTATCATTTAATGCTTGTGGCGGTGGTTCCGACCGGAGTGTTTCCGTCAACACTTCTCTATGTTTATGCATAAATACTCTTGACAGTTAAACGTTGCGTTACGTTATTCGACAGCAAGCTGTCAAGAACTACGATATAAGAGACACCAGGGATCTCTCTCTCTGCTCTCTACCAACCGCTACAAACAACACACGTCCTTCACGCTCGATCAGTTATCCGCTATGTACTCGTGTACTGTTGTAATTGTTATAAAGTGTATTATAGTTAAATGTATCATATAGTTTATTCAGTTAGTGAAGTAATAAAGTTATATTAAATGTTTACGTATGGATTTAATATCAACAAGTGCAATTAACATCCATATTGGTGACCCCGTGCCGCAAGTCGAAGATGCCGAACCTGATGTTCTAGCCGACGTCGCCTAACTTCCACGCACGTGCTCATGCCTACAGAAAACGAATATCTAAACAGGTCAGTCCTTTCTAATTTAAAAATTATCTGATTTTTTTCACAATGGCCGAAGATTCTTCAAGCAGCAATATCATGGCAAGGGTTGCAATAAAATTACCTCCTATATGGAGACGTAACGTGAAAATCTGGCAAATGCAGGTTGACGCCCAGTTCGATATATCGCAGATCAGTTCTGAAAAGACAAAATTCAGTCATGTACTCGCTATACTCGATCCTGATGTCGCAGAGTCAATTTCAGATTTTTTAACCCAACCATTATCATCAACCCCCTATTCAGATCTAATGAAACGTCTTTTATTAGAATTTGAAGAGTCCGAAAGTTGCAAAATAAATAAACTTTTAACAGTAGAATTAGGCGACAGAAAACCATCGCAACTTTTACGCGAAATGAAGTTTTTAGCCGGTAGTCAGATTAAAGAGGATTTCCTTAAAACTTTATTTCTACAGCGTTTACCAGTCAACGTTCGTTCAATTTTGGCTTCGAGCAACGATTCTCTAGAAAATTTGTCGGTTATAGCAAACAAAATCGTGGAATATTCCGGAGATAAATACAACGTGGCTGAAATTCAGTCACGCGAGCCCGACAAGCTAGCCAAGTTAGAAGCGCAATTAGAGAAGATAACAGCATCAGTCAACGAATTGCGAACGCGTTCCTGATCTACCTCCCGAGAAAGACCCAAGCTTTCTCGAAATTCCATAAACACAAATTCCTCAACCTCCACGTGTTGGTATCATGAACGATTTGGCAACAAGGCCAAACGTTGCATCCAACCTTGCAATTTTAAAGCTAAACATGTGTCGGAAAAACTAATAAGGCACTCCCTCCACGCGGCAGGAGACGAGAGCCACCTAACATGCCGCCTTTTTATTTTTGATAGACGCTCCAATATAAAATTTCTAATCGACTCTGGAGCGGATATTTCAGTTATTCCACCCACTCACGACCAACGGAAATTTCAATCGAAACGTACCTTGTATGCTGCAAACGGGACCCCTATTCATACCTATGGGGAACAACTATTAGATTTGGATCTAGGTTTACGCCGTAGGTTCTGCTGGCCCTTCACACTTGCCGATATCAAGCAACCAATTATAGGCGCTGATTTTCTAGCAGAGTTTGCTTTGCTTGTGGATATGAAACATAGACGTTTAATCGATACAAAGACAAACCTCTCTAAGGCCGGTGCTAACCCACCACCAGGATTTAATTCTAAAATCCATCTCGTAGACCCGACACACCAGTACTTCAAATTGCTACAACAATTTCGTGATGTTTTTAAAGAAACTTCTTCTAGCAACCTTCCAGAGGTTGAGTTCTTCCATACTATAAGTACGGAAGGACCACCTGTCACTGCAAAAGCTAGAAGATTGCCCCCGGAAAAGCTAGCTCAAGCAAAGCTAGAATTCCAGCACATGATGGACTTGGGAATTTGTAGAGCCTCCAAAAGTCCATGGTCATGCCCCCTCCACATGGTGCAAAAAAAGGATGGCTCATGGAGACCATGTGGGGATTACCGAGTACTAAACGCTAAAACAATCCCAGACAAAAATCCCATTCCAAATTTGCAGGATTTTAATGCCCAGTTAGAAGGCAAACGTATTTTTTCAAAATTAGATATCATTCGCGCTTTCCATCACATCCCAGTAGCACCTCAAGATATTCCCAAAACAGCAGTCATAACTCCATTTGGGTTATTCGAATTTGTTAAAACCCCATTTGGCCTTCGTAATTCAGCACAAACATTTCAAAGATATTTACATTCAATTTTAAGACATCTTGACTTTGCCTACTCCTATCTTGACGATATTCTCGTTGCATCAGCCTCTGAAAAAGAACATCAAGAGCATCTAGCAAAACTTTTTCAGACACTTCAAGACAATGGCATCCGTATCAATTCATCTAAATGTGAATTCGGAGTGGTCGAAACTTCATTTTTAGGTTTTCGTGTAAATAAATCTGGATTATTTCCACTTCCTGAACGCATCAAAGCTATTACCGACCTACCTCTTCCCGATACCATTGAAAAACTCAGAAGATTTCTAGGTCGCATAAATTTCTACCGTCGTTCTCTTCCACGTGCTGCGGAAATTCAGCAACCACTATTCGACCTTTGCCAGAATCCCAAAAAACGCGACAAACGTAAAATCGAGTGGACTCCTCAGACTCGAGAATCATTCGAACGTTTGAAAGATGCACTAAAAAACGCTACACTAATAGCTCATCCGTCTTCTTCGCTACCACTGATTCTCCATGTCGATGCTTCTGATTATGCCGTAGGTGCTTCCTTCCAACAACTACGTGATCAAACATTAGAACCCCTAGGTTTCTACTCTAAAAAGCTTACTTCAGCCCAAAAATCTTACAGCACCTACGATCGCGAACTTCTAGCCGCTTATCAGGCAGTTAAATACTTTAGATATACCCTAGAAGGTCGCCATTTCACCATTTATACGGACCACAAACCTTTGACATACGATTTTGAACAACGCGTCGATAAAGCATCTCCAAGGCAACTACGACATTTAGACTTCCTAGGTCAATTTACCACAGACATTCGCTACATACCAGGTCCTACAAACATTCCCGCAGACTATTGTTCTCGCATTGAAACAATTTCACTTTCTTCCACTGTGTCACTCCAAGAAATTGCGCAAGCTCAGTCATCTTGTGAGGAACTCAAACACCTTCTGCAGTCTAAATCTTCCTCATACAAATTTCAAAACATGCCTCTTGACAACGGATTGAATCTTATTTGCGATTCTTCTTCAAAGAAACTTCGCCCATTGATTCCGCTCAAATTTCGCCGAAAGATTTTCGATTCTATCCACAATTTATCTCACCCAGGCATATCAGCTTCAGTCGATCTGGTCCAGGATAGATTTTGTTGGCCCAAATTGAAACGCGATGTATCTCTTTGGTCTAAAACTTGCATTCCCTGCCAGAAAGTCAAGATATGGAGACACACTTCCAGTGCCATTGGACAATACACCCCAGCCATGAGAAGATTCTCGCATATAAATGTTGACATTGTGGGACCATTACCACCAAGGTCAACGCTATCTGTTAACAATAATAGACAGATTTTCTCGATGGCCCGAAGCAATTCCATTGTCAAATATTACAGCAGAAACAGTAGCGAACACTATTTTATCATGCTGGATCTCTCGTTTCGGTGTTCCGCAATACACCACCACAGACAGAGGTAAACAATTCGATTGCCACCTTTTCACACACCCCACTAAAACACTAGGTGCAGACCACATCAAGACCACAGCTTACCACCCAGCAGCAAATGGTGTAATCGAGAGATGGCATAGAGTTCTGAAACAGGCCTTGAAAGCTCATATGGACGAAAACTGGGTCGCTATACTGCCAATTGTGTTACTAGGACTCAGATTGTACATAATTCCAGAATATCGCTCAACACCCGCTGAAATAGTCTACGGAGAATCAATCAAACTTCCCACCGACTTTTTCAACAGCACACAAGCTCATGATGTTCCACCACTTATATCTCAGCTGAAAGAAGACATAAGGAAACTTCGACCAGTACCTTTTAAACATCATACTGCAAAAAAAGGTATTTGTCCATCCTAAGCTTATGGAAGCTCCTTTTGTTTTTGTTCGCATTGATATTCCGCGAAAAACCCTCGAACCAGTTTATGACGGCCCCTTTGAAGTGTTATCCCGAACTGACAAAGTCTTTAAAATCAAGAAATCACACGGAGAAGAGACAATTTCTGTTGACCGTCTTAAACCCGCATTCATTCTTTGTGATAACGAACAGACAACTTTCCAGCCTCAGAGACATCCTATTGAAACTGAAAGTGACAGTGAAAGTCCAACACCTAGTGAACCTGAAAGTGACAGTGAAAGTCCAACACCTAGTGAAACTGAAAGTGACAGTGAAGTTCCCGTTCCCGTTTAAACTACACGCCATGGACGTAGAGTTCGATTTCCACGAAGATACTTGAACTAATAGCGTTGCCACTGAGAGGGGAGTATGTGGCGGTGGTTCCGACCGCAGTGTTTCCGTCAACACTACTCTATGTTTCTGCATAAATACTCTTGACAGTTAAACGTTGCGTTACGTTATGCGACAGCCAGCTGTCAAGAACTACGGCATATAAGAGACAACAGGCGATCTCTCTCTCTCCTCGCTACCAACCGCTACAGTAAACTGCTATGTACTCGTGTACCGTTGTAATTGTTATTATATCATAAAGTGTATTATAGTTAAATGTATCATATAGTTTATTCAGTTAGTGAAGTAATAAAGTTATATTAAATGCTTACGTATGGATTTAATATCAACAAATTCTTAGTATGTGACAATTATAATGGAACTTTCACTATTTTATATTTTATCAATCAATTCTAGAATAACTATTAGTACGTGCCGCGAATTAACAACACTTGTACTTAGGTTGCTTTTTTAAAAAATTTATTAAACTACTTAAACTATTTAACAACAAACTAGCATAGTTACTGCCTAAATTAATACTGAACAAATATTACACAAAACAGTGGCTTTATATAATAATCGGATAAGTGTTCGTTGCAGGTTCTCACGAGAACATGCAGATCTAGCTTCCTCTGATTTCGCACTGCTGGCACTATCTGCAACGGTCGGCATAATTCGTAGAATCTGCTTATGGGAACTGCTGCATGCAAATGTAACTTGATACCATCTACGTGACATATCGTGAGAAGCCATGTGTTAACTCCTCCCCCCATTAGAGGACGGAACCCTTGGGTTTCGGAATTCTTAAGGGATTTTCCGCTTCTGCTTTGCTTCTTTCATTCTGCTGGGCACATCTTCTTTTGACAAAAACTGTAATAAATATTGTTGCTAGAAGGATTAGTATGATGTAGAGTAGGATCGTCCAAACACTTGTGTGGTACAACGGGAGTCTAATTTTGTTGGGAATTCTACTTTTTATAGACTGCAGCTGAGCCCTGATGTTGCTTACGTCGTGCAAAGGGACGTTTTCCAGTTCCATTGCTGGCAATTCTTCTATGTTCATTTTGCTTTCTGGATCTTCTTCCAACTTTGGTAAGGAGAACAATTGTTGTGTCTCAACTGAGCTCTGCACTGTACTGTATCGTTTACCACCAATCGACAACTGACATCTTGGTTTGAGTGTCACCATATACGTGCCTTGTATAATTTGTGTGTTTTCTTCTCCCGAGCATTTGATTGACATCTTGGTTTCCTTTGGAGCCACCACCATAAACTGTGTGTTGCCATATTTGGAAACGATAGTCTTGGTAATTTTTACTGTCTCTTGTTCGCAATTATTGATAGGCTTTTGGAAATTAATTAGCCTAACTTCACAGGGAGGATCTTCACTGACATCTGCTATTGTATCTTCTGTACAGACATAGATCTCGTTCGTAAGCTCCTGGCAGGGGTTGTTTCTGAAGGCGTATTGTTGCTCATTTAGGATAAGGTACTTGGATCGAGGTATTATCATTGAGAAGCTGTTAGGATTGGTTTGTATAGGTAGGGAGTACAGTTGGTAGTAAATATAGTCAGATTTGTCTATTAGTGGAATATCAATTTGGAATATAATTTTATATCCAGTTTGGATAGACTTGATTTTAAATAATTTTTCATACAAAGATAAGTCATTCTTGCTTACTAATCTAGATTGTGAAATGTATTTTTCTATTACAGGAAGCTCTTTAATAATGAATTTTGGTTTGATGATAGAAGTGTGAAAAGTATTTAATTTAGAGAACGTTATAGCATTTTCAGTTGTTAATATTATCGATTCTATGACATTAAATAGGTTAGCGATTTCGGTCAACAGTTCTAGAATATGTGCTCGCTGGAGAACAGGCATAATATTAGTAGCTAAATCTTTGGTAATGTTTTGAAGTGCCAACATTCTTTTGACAATTTCTTTTTGATTATGAGTTAAAGTATTTACTGTTTGGTTAAATTCATTTATTGCATTTATCATTACAGATGTTTGTTCGTCAAATAGCTCATGCATTCTATTTTGATCATCAGCTAATAATTGAAGGGCTTTGTTGATTCTTTCGCCATCATCGGCATCTAGATTGCCAGTGATTGATTTAAAAACTGTACCCAAAGGGTTGAGTAAACCTCTCTTAAATCTATACTTATCAGGGAAAATTCTAAGGAATGTTTCATCTATGTTATCTACAGTATAATTAAGGGCGATTATAAAATTATGGTATTCAGATCTAAAATTATCACTTAAAGTATTGGCTATAAGATAATATTTATATTTAAGTTTACTGTAGTCAGTAAATAAAGGTTCCATATTATATACATGTATAAGGCGCCATACGTCATTTTGGCAATAGCTTCTACCTAACTTGCGAGGTAAAAACCCAGGGTTGTTCTTTAAATCTTCTAGCTGTGGCTGCCCTCCGCATGCCCACCTGAAAGGCGAAGATTTCTTAAATGAGTTACACATTGCTCGTCATTCTTGTGATTTATGAGTAAAGCTTTATTATGTTCTAAGAGGGATATTATAGTGTATGGGCCTGTATAGGGGTTTTTGTGCTTCTTGTGAAATCCAGGGGGTATCTTTTTATAACTGTTTGGCCCTCTTTGAATGGCTGATTAACTTCGACGTTAGTTCTGAGGAGCATTTTTTCTTTCGATTTTTCTATACGATCTAATACGATATCATAAACTATTTTCATAAAATGTTTGTGTTTTTGGTTATATTCTTGGGTGAGTGTAACTTCGAGATCGAAGTTGAAGATTTCTGGGATGTATCCGAATATTAGCTCAAAAGGTGGTTTGAGAGTTTGAGAGTGAATGCTTGAATTGTAAGCTAGGATGCAGTAGGGTATCAAGTCAGGAGGTTTTAGATTTGGGTATTTTATTTTGAAAATTCTATAGTGTTCAATCAGTGTGCTGTGGAATCTCTTTACTGGGCTGTTAGAGTTGGGATTATGAGGTGTAGTTATTTATATTAAAATTGGGTGTTTTTCCTTCAAGACCGTTCCTTGTGATTTTAGTCAGTTGTTCTTGCTGCTAGGAACTTGAGGCGTAATGTCCGTAATGTGATATTATTAGAATAATTTGGTCCTGTTTTAAGAGTAGAATTGTTGAGTACGGTCCTGAATATAAATTATTATCTAATGTTTATATATTTGTAGATTTTTTTTTTTACTTGTTACGATAAGTGTGTTTTTACGTCATATTAGTCAGTCTCTTAAGTCCTGTCTCGTTGTCATTTATCCGATTTTCGAGTTTTTAATTTATTTAGGTAATATAATTTGATTGTTTATTTAATTTGCTTAATATAAACAGATTGTATTCTTTTTTGTTGCAATATTCACAAGTCCTAATATAATCTTTAATTTTCTTTCTCATCTTTGAAAAAGAGAATTTGTCTTTCATCTCTGCATAGGTTTCATCTATATTTCGATGTCTCTTTTTAGTCTCATGAGAAAACTTGATTTTGTGTTTAATTTCTGATGCTGTTTCTAATTCTTCCAAATTGGGTATTTTTGTTTCAGAACTATTAATCGTATTGGAATTTTTTATTTTTATGGGGTTTGTTTCCAAAATACTCATTTTATTTATTGCGAAATTTTGTTTATTATTAAAATTAGATGTTCCTATTTTAGGTTTTGCTTTGCTGATTATATGTTTTGCTGTATTTAACCCAGTTTTTCCTGTATTATCGTACTGGGCTAAAGGTTCATTCTCATATTGTTCCTTTACTGTTTTCTTATAGCTACCTTGTGCATTATTTGAGTGCTTACTTGACTTATTAGTAAAATTTAACTGGTTTTTGCTTCTTTTTTGTACATCCTGTATATTATATAAACTAATATGATCAGTCTCCTCATTACAATGTACGTTTGTAGTGGGAACTTCACCTAACCTGCTATGTGGGCTTTTGTTTAATTGAATTATCTTGTTATTACTGGCAAACCAAGAATGTACATACCTCATAATGCTATCATTGTCCTGTTGAACTATCTTCGTTGGTTTTGATGCATCAGCTAGGTCAACAGAATGCATTTGTCGACGGTCGCTTGCGTAATTGTTCAAGTTCAGGTTTAAATTATTATAGTCATTCATTATCTCCTTATAAATACAACTACTATCACTGCCCTTCTTAGGTACATTACCTGTGTGAACATTTACATTATTAATATCTCCTATCGATTGTCCGTAGACGTACCTGCTATAGGAAAATTTTGATCTTCACGATCGTAAATTTCGGAAGGTGTATCAATCTCATGGGCAAATAGTTCGTCAGAATTAAACCTTGTTCCCGGAACTGTGGACCTTTGCTGATTAGCAGGGATGTTATTTCTTCTTGACTGTGTTGAAAAATTATTTGAATGTCTTGTAAACCTTGTGTTGCCACTCGAAGTATCCATGGGTTCAGGATATCTGTTTTGGAAATGTTCTCGTGGGTTTTCTGGTTTAAAAGAGGGCGGTCTAGAAAATTGTGAATTCTGGTTATTTTGGCTTTGATATTGGGAAGTATTCCTAAATTGTGAAGTTTGATTGCTTTGGCTCTGATATTGGGGATTATTTCTAAATGGTTTCTGAAATTGCATAACTGGAAAGTTTTGGGGAGTAGAACGATTGTTAAAAGACCTGGCTTGTGGATTGGGGGTTTTATTATTTGGCGATGTATAATTGCCTGATTTAAGAAATGTCCTATCTCTATACTCGTAATTTTCTTCCAGAACTATAAACTTAAGAGCATCTTCGATAGATGCTGGTGCAGTGGATCTTACTACCATTCCTAGAGGGTTTCTAAGTCCCCCGAGGAACGCTTTTAATGTTTGTTGAGCGTAAATTGCTCTTTTCACTTCTAATATTTGTTGATTGTCTTCATTACAAATTAAATTAGAGATCAGAAGTTGTTCAATATATCTACACCTATTACTAAATGTTAAAGCATCCTCATTATGTTTCTGCTTGAGTGTTAAAAGTTCGCTCAAAAGACTAGTGTCGTCTCGTTGGTCCGTGAAGTTTTGCACTATAGCTTGTCTTAGGTCTTGCCAATTATTAATAATTTTTGTGCTAATTATAAGTCTAGCTTGACTGGTTAATTTTGACTGTATAAAATTAACTAAAAAATGATTTAAATATAATCTTTCATCTTCAGCGTTATAAAATGTGTTCATAATGAGATCGCATGCCTTAAGAAAGTTACCAACATTTGCCGGTTCCCCATTGAACTCAGGTATCATCTTTAAATAGAATTCACTAAAGTTGTTTACTATATTGTTAGCTTGGGCCATGTTTATGTTATTTTCTGCGGTAC